>OZ010596.1:47764969-47824969 GCA_963932145.1 Acanthosepion lycidas | reverse complement strand
TTTTACTACGTTAATAAAAACACCGATTAAGAAAAAAAAATAAATAAAAATAAAAATAATAAAAAAAATAAATAAAATAAGAAACAAAAAATAAAAATAAATAGAAAGAAGCAAAATAATTTAGCCCAAATAAATATATAAACGACTTCCGGTAAAATAACCGCCATAATAGACTACCCACAATGCACCACTAACCCGTATATATATAAATAGCCGATAAAAATAACAGCACATGTGGTCTGACGATTGCATATAGCATGAAACAGGCTGTCGCCTCTAAGTGTTGACTTCTATGTTCACTTTTATATTTACACACGCTCTATCTCTGATATTGAGCATTTTATCCCATAAATATAGCACACCCTAAGACTATATTTCTTCATATATATATATATATATATATATATATATATATATATATATATATATGAGTGCGTGTGTATATGGTGTACATAACGTCTCTTTAGAAAATATATTACAAAGGCAATTGACGTGATATCTTATTTAGATTTGTTCTATGTAATCAATGATTAGTAAATTCTTAATCACATTGCATTCGTATATTTTAGGTAACTTGTTCCTGACAGAGGTACTGTTAAATGAAACCATCACACTTACAGTCCAGTGGATTGCAAAGGATGGCCTAAGTCCCTGGCCATCTCTTTCACCAAATATCACTTCCCTGGACGTCTTTTTATGGGGTCATGTTATCGTGTATCGAATAAAGATACAGGCCATCTCTAATCTTAAGCAAAAAATCACTGGTGCTATTGCCACCACTGATGAGGCGATGTTACAGCGATGATGGCAAGAAATCGGGTACAATCTTGATGTATAAAATTAATTAAAAATCTTCAGTATCTCACTTCTCATTTTGTAACATTTTCCATATATTTGTCTGTTCATTTGCTTTATGGGCACCCTTTATATGAATATAATTCCAATCTATTAAATCAGCTGTTGATTTTATTATTAATTTATTGTATTATGCCTTTTGATTCGTTGGGGAACATAAGGTCGCAAGAAAAACACCTCTCCAAGGGACGGGGTTCCGGGCGATCATCTTCAGCTAAGCCCAAGTCGTACGGACTGCCTTCAACTCAGCGTCAACACTTTTGCGACAAGTCTGTTTTGGTCGATCCACTTTTTGCTACCCTTGTGGATTCCAGTAAAGGACCTGCCTGGTGACATTGCAAAGAGGCTCACGGTGTGCATGGCCGATCCATCACGATTTCCGTTTCTTGATATCAAACTCGATAGGGTCTTCTCTGGTCCTGTCCCACAGATGGTCGATGGAAACGACTTCCTTTGTAGATTCCAGTCAAAAACCTGCCTGGTGAGACTAGAACCCGGCTTCCGGAGTGTGTGACTGATCCATCGCCATCCCCGTTTCTTGATATTCATCTCGATTGGGGCTTGTATGGTCCTGTCCCACAGTTGGTCGATGAAGATGACTTCCCTTGTGGATTCCAGTCAAGGGCCTGCCTGGTGAAACTAGAAACAGGCTTGCTGAGTGTGTGGTCGATCCATCACAATTTCCGTTTCTTGATGTCCATCTCGATTGGGGCTTGTCTGGTCCTATCCCACAGTTGGTCGATGAAGATGACTTCCCTTGTGGATTCCAGTCAAGGGCCTGCCTGGTGAAACTAGAAACAGGCTTGCTGAGTGTTTGGTCAATCCATCACCATTTCTGTTTCTTGATGTCCATCTCAATTGGGTCTTGTCGGGTCCTATCCCACAGTTGGTCGATGAAGATGACTTCCCTTGTGGATTCCAGTCAAGGGCCTGCCTGGTGTCACTAGAAACAGGCTTGCTGAGTGTGTGGTCGATCCATCCCCACATCCGTTTCTTGATATCAATCTCGCTTGGGTTTTGTCTGGTCCTGTCCCACTGTTGGGCGATGGAGACGATTTCCCTTGTAGATTCTACTCAAGGGACTGCCTGGTGAAACTAGAAACAGGCTTGCGAAGTGTGTGGCCGATCCATCCCCATTTCCGTTTCTTGATGTCCATCTCGATTGGGGCTTGTCTGGTCCTATCCCACAGTTGGTCGATGAAGATGACTTCCCTTGTGGATTCCAGCAAAGGCCTGCCTGGTGTCACTAGAAACAGGCTTGCTGAGTGTGTGGTCGATCCATCCCCACATCCGTTTCTTGATATCAATCTCGCTTGGGTTTTGTCTGGTCCTGTCCCACTGTTGGGCGATGGAGACGATTTCCCTTGCAGATTCTCCTCAAGGGACTGCCTGGTGAAACTAGAAACAGGCTTGCGAAGTGTGTGGCCGATCCATCCCCATTTCCGTTTCTTGATGTCCATCTCGATTGGGGCTTGTCTGGTCCTGTCCTAGAGTTGGTCGGTGGAGACGACTTCCCTTGTGGATTCCAGTCAAGGGCCTGCCTGGTGAAACTAGAAAAAGGCTTGCGGAGTGTGTGGACGATCCATCCCCATTTCCGTTTCTTGATGTCCATCTCGATTGGGGCTTGTCTGGTCCCATCCCAAAGCTGGTCGATGAAGATGACTTCCCTTGTGGATTCCTGTCAAGGGCCTGCCTGGTGAAACTAGAAACAGGGTTGCTGAGTGCGTGGCCGATCCATCCCCATTTCCGTTTCTTGATGTCCATCTCGATTGGGGCTTGTCTGGTTCTGTCCCACAGTTGGTCGTTGGAGACGACTTCCCTTGTGGATTCCAGTCAAGGGCCTGCGTGGTGACACTAGATACAGGCTTGCGGAGTGTGTGGCCGATCCATCCCCATTTCCGTTTCTTGATGTCCATCTCGATTGGGGCTTGTCTGGTCCCATCCCAAAGTTGGTCGATGAAGATGACTTCCCTTGTGGATTCCAGTCAAGGGCCTGCCTGGTGAAACTAGAAACAGGGTTGCTGAGTGTGTGGTCGATCCATCCCCATTTCCGTTTCTTGATGTCCATCTCGATTGGGGCTTGTCTGGTTCTGTCCCACAGTTGGTCGTTGGAGACGACTTCCCTTGTGGATTCCAGTCAAGGGCCTGCGTGGTGACACTAGATACAGGCTTGCGGAGTGTGTGGCCGATCCATCCCCATTTCCGTTTCTTGATGTCCATCTCGATTGGGGCTTGTCTGGTCCCATCCCAAAGTTGGTCGATGAAGATGACTTCCCTTGTGGATTCCAGTCAAGGGCCTGCCTGGTGAAACTAGAAACAGGGTTGCTGAGTGTGTGGTCGATCCATCCCCATTTCCGTTTCTTGATGTCCATCTCGATTGGGGCTTGTCTGGTCCTGTCCCACAGTTGGTCGGTGGAGACGACTTCATTAGTGGATTCCAGTCAAGGGCCTGCCTGGTGAAACTAGAAACAGGCTTGCGGAGTGTGTGGCCGATCCATCCCCATTTCCGTTTCTTGATGTCCATCTTGATTGGGGCTTGTCTGGTTCTGTCCCACAGTTGGTCGTTGGAGACGACTTCCCTTGTGGATTCCAGTCAAGGGCCTGCCTGGTGACACTAGAAACAGGCTTGAGGAGTGTGTGGCCGATCCATCCCCATTTCCAATTCTTGATGTCCATCTCGATTGGGGCTTGTCTGGTTCTGTCTCACAGTTTGTCGTTGGAGACGACTTCCGATGTGGATTCCAGTCAAGTGCCAGCCTGGTGACACTAGAAGCAGGCTTGCGGAGTGTGTCGCCAAACCATCCCCATTTCCGTTTCTTGATGTCCATCTCGATTGGGGCTTGTCTGGTCCTGTCCCACAGTTGGTCGTTGGAGACGACTTCCCTTGTGGATTCCAGTCAAGGGCCTGCCTCGTGACACTAGAAACAGGGTTGCTGAGTGTGTGGTCGATCCATCCGCATTTCTGTTTCTTGATGTCCATCTCGATTGGGGCTTGTCTGGTTCTGTCCCACAGTTGGTCGTTGGAGACGACTTCCCTTGTGGATTCCAGTCAAGGGCCTGCCTAGTGACACTAGATACAGGCTTGCGGAGTGTGTCGCCGATCCATCCCCATTTCCGTTTCTTGATGTCCATCTCGATTGGGGCTTGTCTGGTCCTGTCCCACAGTTGGTCGTTGGAGACGACTTCCCTTGTGGATTCCAGTCAAGGGCCTGCCTGGTGACACTAGAAACAGGCTTGCGGAGTGTGTCGCCGATCCATCCCCATTTCTGTTTCTTGATGTCCATCTCGATTGGGGCTTGTCTGGTCCTGTCCCACAGTTGGTCGGTGGAGACGACTTCCCTTGTGGATTCCATTCAAGGGCCTGCCTGGTGAAACTAGAAACAGGGTTGCTGAGTGTATGGTCGATCCATCCCCATTTCCGTTTCTTGATGTCCATCTCGATTGGGGCTTGTCTAGTCCTGTCCCACAGTTGGTCGGTGGAGACGACTTCCCTAGTGGATTCCAGTCAAGGGCCTGCCTGGTGAAACTTGAAACAGGCTTGCGGAGTGTGTGGCCGATCCATCCCCATTTCCGTTTCTTGATGTCCATCTCGATTGGGGCTTGTCTAGTTCTGTCCCACAGTTGGTCGTTGGAGACGACTTCCCTTGTGGATTCCAGTCAAGGGCCTGCCTAGTGACACTAGATACAGGCTTGCGGAGTGTGTCGCCGATCCATCCCCATTTCCGTTTCTTGATGTCCATCTCGATTGGGGCTTGTCTGGTTCTGTCCCACAGTTGGTCGTTGGAGACGACTTCCCTTGTGGATTCCAGTCAAGGGCCTGCCTGGTGACACTAGAAACAGGCTTGTGGAGTGTGTGGCCGATCCATCCCCATTTCCGTTTCTTGATGTCCATCTCGATTGGGGCTTGTCTGGTTCTGTCTCACAGTTTGTCGTTGGAGACGACTTCCCATGTGGATTCCAGTCAAGTGCCAGCCTGGTGACACTAGAAGCAGGCTTGCGGAGTGTGTCGCCGATCCATCCCCATTTCTGTTTCTTGATGTCCATCTCGATTGGGGCTTGTCTGGTCCTGTCCCACAGTTGGTCGGTGGAGACGACTTCCCTTGTGGATTCCATTCAAGGGCCTGCCTGGTGAAACTAGAAACAGGGTTGCTGAGTGTATGGTCGATCCATCCCCATTTCCGTTTCTTGATGTCCATCTCGATTGGGGATTGTCTGGTTCTGTCCCACAGTTGGTCGTTGGAGACGACTTCCCTTGTGGATTCCAGTCAAGGGCCTGCCTAGTGACAATAGAAACAGGCTTGCGGAGTGTATCGCCGATCCATCCCCATTTCCGTTTCTTGATGTCCATCTCGATTGGGGCTTGTCTGGTCCTGTCCCACAGTTGGTCGTTGGAGACGACTTCCCTTGTGGATTCCAGTCAAGGGCCTGCCTGGTGACACTAGAAACAGGCTTGCGGAGTGTGTCGCCGATCCATCCCCATTTCCGTTTCTTGATGTCCATCTCGATTGGGGCTTGTCTGGTTCTGTCCCACAGTTGGTCGTTGGAGACGACTTCCCTTGTGGATTCCAGTTAAGGGCCTGCCTGGTGACACTAGAAACAGGTTTGCGGTGTGTGTCGCCAAACCATCCCCATTTCCGTTTCTTGATGTCCATCTCGATTGGGTCTTGTCTGGTCCTGTCCCACAGCTGGTCGGTGGAGACGACTTCCCTTGTGGATTCCAGTCAAGGGCCTGCCTGGTGACACTAGAAACAGGGTTGCTGAGTGTGTGGTCGATCCATCCGCATTTCCGTTTCTTGATGTCCATCTCGATTGGGGATTGTCTGGTTCTGTCCCACAGTTGGTCGTTGGAGACGACTTCCCTTGTGGATTCCAGTCAAGGGCCTGCCTAGTGACAATAGAAACAGGCTTGCGGAGTGTATCGCCGATCCATCCCCATTTCCGTTTCTTGATGTCCATCTCGATTGGGGCTTGTCTGGTTCTGTCCCACAGTTGGTCGTTGGAGACGACTTCCCTTGTGGATTCCAGTCAAGGGCCTGCCTGGTGACACTAGAAACAGGCTTGCGGAGTGTGTCGCCGATCCATCCCCATTTCCGTTTCTTGATGTCCATCTCGATTGGGGCTTGTCTGGTTCTGTCCCACAGTTGGTCGTTGGAGACGACTTCCCTTGTGGATTCCAGTTAAGGGCCTGCCTGGTGACACTAGAAACAGGTTTGCGGTGTGTGTCGCCAAACCATCCCCATTTCCGTTTCTTGATGTCCATCTCGATTGGGTCTTGTCTGGTCCTGTCCCACAGCTGGTCGGTGGAGACGACTTCCCTTGTGGATTCCAGTCAAGGGCCTGCCTGGTGACACTAGAAACAGGCTTGAGGAGTGTGTGGCCGATCCATCCCCATTTCCAATTCTTGATGTCCATCTCGATTGGGGCTTGTCTGGTTCTGTCTCACAGTTTGTCGTTGGAGACGACTTCCGATGTGGATTCCAGTCAAGTGCCAGCCTGGTGACACTAGAAGCAGGCTTGCGGAGTGTGTCGCCAAACCATCCCCATTTCCGTTTCTTGATGTCCATCTCGATTGGGGCTTGTCTGGTCCTGTCCCACAGTTGGTCGTTGGAGACGACTTCCCTTGTGGATTCCAGTCAAGGGCCTGCCTGGTGACACTAGAAACAGGGTTGCTGAGTGTGTGGTCGATCCATCCGCATTTCCGTTTCTTGATGTCCATCTCGATTGGGGCTTGTCTGGTTCTGTCCCACAGTTGGTCGTTGGAGACGACTTCCCTTGTGGATTCCAGTCAAGGGCCTGCCTAGTGACACTAGATACAGGCTTGCGGAGTGTGTCGCCGATCCATCCCCATTTCCGTTTCTTGATGTCCATCTCGATTGGGGCTTGTCTGGTCCTGTCCCACAGTTGGTCGTTGGAGACGACTTCCCTTGTGGATTCCAGTCAAGGGCCTGCCTGGTGACACTAGAAACAGGCTTGCGGAGTGTGTCGCCGATCCATCCCCATTTCTGTTTCTTGATGTCCATCTCGATTGGGGCTTGTCTGGTCCTGTCCCACAGCTGGTCGGTGGAGACGACTTCCCTTGTGGATTCCAGTCAAGGGCCTGCCTAGTGACAATAGAAACAGGCTTGCGGAGTGTGTCGCCGATCCATCCCCATTTCCGTTTCTTGATGTCCATCTCGATTGGGGCTTGTCTGGTTCTGTCCCACAGTTGGTCGTTGGAGACGACTTCCCTTGTGGATTCCAGTCAAGGGCCTGCCTGGTGACACTAGAAACAGGCTTGTGGAGTGTGTGGCCGATCCATCCCCATTTCCGTTTCTTGATGTCCATCTCGATTGGGGCTTGTCTGGTTCTGTCTCACAGTTTGTCGTTGGAGACGACTTCCCATGTGGATTCCAGTCAAGTGCCAGCCTGGTGACACTAGAAGCAGGCTTGCGGAGTGTGTCGCCGATCCATCCCCATTTCTGTTTCTTGATGTCCATCTCGATTGGGGCTTGTCTGGTCCTGTCCCACAGTTGGTCGGTGGAGACGACTTCCCTTGTGGATTCCATTCAAGGGCCTGCCTGGTGAAACTAGAAACAGGGTTGCTGAGTGTATGGTCGATCCATCCCCATTTCCGTTTCTTGATGTCCATCTCGATTGGGGATTGTCTGGTTCTGTCCCACAGTTGGTCGTTGGAGACGACTTCCCTTGTGGATTCCAGTCAAGGGCCTGCCTAGTGACAATAGAAACAGGCTTGCGGAGTGTATCGCCGATCCATCCCCATTTCCGTTTCTTGATGTCCATCTCGATTGGGGCTTGTCTGGTCCTGTCCCACAGTTGGTCGTTGGAGACGACTTCCCTTGTGGATTCCAGTCAAGGGCCTGCCTGGTGACACTAGAAACAGGCTTGCGGAGTGTGTCGCCGATCCATCCCCATTTCCGTTTCTTGATGTCCATCTCGTTTGGGGCTTGTCTGGTTCTGTCCCACAGTTGGTCGTTGGAGACGACTTCCCTTGTGGATTCCAGTTAAGGGCCTGCCTGGTGACACTAGAAACAGGTTTGCGGTGTGTGTCGCCAAACCATCCCCATTTCCGTTTCTTGATGTCCATCTCGATTGGGGCTTGTCTGGTCCTGTCCCACAGCTGGTCGGTGGAGACGACTTCCCTTGTGGATTCCAGTCAAGGGCCTGCCTGGTGAAACTAGAAACACGGTTGCGGAGTGTGTGGCCGATCCATGCCCATTTCCGTTTCTTGATGTCCATCTCGATTGGGGCTTGTCTGGTCCTATCCCACAGTTGGTCGATGAAGATGACTTCCATTGTGGATTCAAGGCAAAGGCCTGCTTGGTGTCACTAGAAACATGCTTGCTGGGTGTGTGGTCGATCCATCACAATTTCCCTTTCTTGATATCAATCTCGCTTGGGTTTTGTCTGGTCCTGTCCCACAGTTGGGCGATGGAGACGATTTTCCTTGTAGATTCTACTCAAGGAACTGCCTGGTGACACTAGAAACAGGCTTGCGGAGCGGAGTGTGTGGCCGATCCATCCCTTTTTCCGTTTCTTGATGTCAATCTCGATTGGGGCTTGTCTGGTTCTGTCCCACAGTTGGTCGTTGGAGACGACTTCCCTTGTGGATTCCAGTCAAGGGCCTGCCTAGTGACACTAGATACAGGCTTGCGGAGTGTGTCGCCGATCCATCCCCATTTCCGTTTCTTGATGTCCATCTCGATTGGGGCTTGTCTGGTCCTGTCCCACAGTTGGTCGTTGGAGACGACTTCCCTTGTGGATTCCAGTCAAGGGCCTGCCTGGTGACACTAGAAACAGGCTTGCGGAGTGTGTCGCCGATCCATCCCCATTTCTGTTTCTTGATGTCCATCTCGATTGGGGCTTGTCTGGTCCTGTCCCACAGTTGGTCGGTGGAGACGACTTCCCTTGTGGATTCCATTCAAGGGCCTGCCTGGTGAAACTAAAAACAGGGTTGCTGAGTGTATGGTCGATCCATCCCCATTTCCGTTTCTTGATGTCCATCTCGATTGGGGCTTGTCTGGTTCTGTCCCACAGTTGGTCGTTGGAGACGACTTCCCTTGTGGATTCCAGTCAAGTGCCTGCCTAGTGAAACTAGATACAGGCTTGCGGAGTGTGTCGCCGATCCATCCCCATTTCCGTTTCTTGATGTCCATCTCGATTGGGGCCTGTCTGGTTCTGTCCCACAGTTGGTCGTTGGAGACGACTTCCTTGTGGATTCCAGTCAAGGGCCTGCCTGGTGACACTAGAAACAGGCTTGTGGAGTGTGTGGCCGATCCATCCCCATTTCCGTTTCTTGATGTCCATCTCGATTGGGGCTTGTCTGGTTCTGTCTCACAGTTTGTCGTTGGAGACGACTTCCCATGTGGATTCCAGTCAAGTGACAGCCTGGTGACACTAGAAGCAGGCTTGCGGAGTGTGTCGCCGATCCATCCCCATTTCCGTTTCTTGATGTCCATCTCGATTGGGGCTTGTCTGGTCCTGTCCCACAGTTGGTCGTTGGAGACGACTTCCCTTGTGGATTCCAGTCAAGGGCCTGCCTGGTGACACTAGAAACAGACTTGCGGAGTGTGTGGCCGATCCATCCCCATTTCCGTTTCTTGATGTCCATCTCGATTGGGGATTGTCTGGTTCTGTCCCACAGTTGGTCGTTGGAGACGACTTCCCTTGTGGATTCCAGTCAAGGGCCTGCCTAGTGACACTAGAAACAGGCTTGCGGAGTGTGTCGCCGATCCATCCCCATTTCCGTTTCTTGATGTCCATCTCGATTGGGGCTTGTCTGGTCCTGTCCCACAGTTGGTCGTTGGAGACGACTTCCCTTGTGGATTCCAGTCAAGGGCCTGCATGGTGACACTAGAAACAGGCTTGCGGAATGTGTCGCCGATCCATCCCCATTTCCGTTTCTTGATGTCCATCTCGATTGGGGCTTGTCTGGTTCTGTCCCACAGTTGGTCGTTGGAGACGACTTCCCTTGTGGATTCCAGTTAAGGGCCTGCCTGGTGACACTAGAAACAGGTTTGCTGAGTGTGTGGTCGATCCATCCCCATTTCCGTTTCTTGATGTCCATCTCTATTGGGGCTTGTCTGGTCCTGTCCCACAGTTGGTCGGTGGAGACGACTTCCCTTGTGAATTCCAGTCAAGGGCCTGCCTGGTGAAACTAGAAACAGGCTTGCGGAGTGTGTGGCCGATCCATACCCATTTCCGTTTCTTGATGTCCATCTCGATTGGGGCTTGTCTGGTCCTATCCCACAGTTGGTCGATGAAGATGACTTCCATTGTGGATTAAAGGCAAAGGCCTGCTTGGTGTCACTAGAAACAGGCTTGCTGGGTGTGTGGTCGATCCATCACAATTTCCCTTTCTTGATATCAATCTCGCTTGAGTTTTGTCTGGTCCTGTCCCACTGTTGGGCGATGGAGACGATTTTCCTTGTAGATTCTACTCAAGGGACTGCCTGGTGACACTAGAAACAGGCTTGCGGAGCGGAGAGTGTGGCCGATCCATCCCTTTTTCTGTTTCTTGATGTCAATCTCTATTGGGGCTTGTCTGGTTCTGTCCCACAGTTGGTCGTTGGAGACATCTTCCCTTGTGGATTCCAGTCAAGTGCCTGCCTGGTGACACTAGAAGCAGGCTTGCGGAGTGTGTCGCCGATCCATCCCCATTTCCGTTTCTTGATGTCCATCTCGATTGGGGCTTGTCTTGTCCTGTCCCACAGTTGGTCGTTGGAGACGACTTCCCTTGTGGATTCCAGTAAAGGGCCTGCCTGGTGACACTAGATACAGGCTTGCGGAGTGTGTGGCCGATCCATCCCCATTTCCTTTTCTTGATGTCCATCTCGATTGGGGCTTGTCTGGTTCTGTCCCACAGTTGGTCGTTGGAGACAACTTCCCTTGTGGATTCCAGTCAAGTGCCTGCCTAGTGACAATAGAAACAGGCTTGCGGAGTGTATCGCCGATCCATCCCCATTTCCGTTTCTTGATGTCCATCTCGATTGGGGCTTGTCTGGTCCTGTCCCACAGTTGGTCGTTGGAGACGACTTCCCTTGTGGATTCCAGTCAAGGGCCTGCCTGGTGACACTAGAAACAGGCTTGCGGAGTGTGTCGCCGATCCATCCCCATTTCCGTTTCTTGATGTCCATCTCGTTTGGGGCTTGTCTGGTTCTGTCCCACAGTTGGTCGTTGGAGACGACTTCCCTTGTGGATTCCAGTTAAGGGCCTGCCTGGTGACACTAGAAACAGGTTTGCGGTGTGTGTCGCCAAACCATCCCCATTTCCGTTTCTTGATGTCCATCTCGATTGGGGCTTGTCTGGTCCTGTCCCACAGCTGGTCGGTGGAGACGACTTCCCTTGTGGATTCCAGTCAAGGGCCTGCCTGGTGAAACTAGAAACACGGTTGCGGAGTGTGTGGCCGATCCATGCCCATTTCCGTTTCTTGATGTCCATCTCGATTGGGGCTTGTCTGGTCCTATCCCACAGTTGGTCGATGAAGATGACTTCCATTGTGGATTCAAGGCAAAGGCCTGCTTGGTGTCACTAGAAACATGCTTGCTGGGTGTGTGGTCGATCCATCACAATTTCCCTTTCTTGATATCAATCTCGCTTGGGTTTTGTCTGGTCCTGTCCCACTGTTGGGCGATGGAGACGATTTTCCTTGTAGATTCTACTCAAGGGACTGCCTGGTGACACTAGAAACAGGCTTGCGGAGCGGAGTGTGTGGCCGATCCATCCCTTTTTCCGTTTCTTGATGTCAATCTCGATTGGGGCTTGTCTGGTTCTGTCCCACAGTTGGTCGTTGGAGACGACTTCCCTTGTGGATTCCAGTCAAGGGCCTGCCTAGTGACACTAGATACAGGCTTGCGGAGTGTGTCGCCGATCCATCCCCATTTCCGTTTCTTGATGTCCATCTCGATTGGGGCTTGTCTGGTCCTGTCCCACAGTTGGTCGTTGGAGACGACTTCCCTTGTGGATTCCAGTCAAGGGCCTGCCTGGTGACACTAGAAACAGGCTTGCGGAGTGTGTCGCCGATCCATCCCCATTTCTGTTTCTTGATGTCCATCTCGATTGGGGCTTGTCTGGTCCTGTCCCACAGTTGGTCGGTGGAGACGACTTCCCTTGTGGATTCCATTCAAGGGCCTGCCTGGTGAAACTAAAAACAGGGTTGCTGAGTGTATGGTCGATCCATCCCCATTTCCGTTTCTTGATGTCCATCTCGATTGGGGCTTGTCTGGTTCTGTCCCACAGTTGGTCGTTGGAGACGACTTCCCTTGTGGATTCCAGTCAAGTGCCTGCCTAGTGAAACTAGATACAGGCTTGCGGAGTGTGTCGCCGATCCATCCCCATTTCCGTTTCTTGATGTCCATCTCGATTGGGGCTTGTCTGGTTCTGTCCCACAGTTGGTCGTTGGAGACGACTTCCCTTGTGGATTCCAGTCAAGGGCCTGCCTGGTGACACTAGAAACAGGCTTGTGGAGTGTGTGGCCGATCCATCCCCATTTCCGGTTCTTGATGTCCATCTCGATTGGGGCTTGTCTGGTTCTGTCTCACAGTTTGTCGTTGGAGACGACTTCCCATGTGGATTCCAGTCAAGTGACAGCCTGGTGACACTAGAAGCAGGCTTGCGGAGTGTGTCGCCGATCCATCCCCATTTCCGTTTCTTGATGTCCATCTCGATTGGGGCTTGTCTGGTCCTGTCCCACAGTTGGTCGTTGGAGACGACTTCCCTTGTGGATTCCAGTCAAGGGCCTGCCTGGTGAAACTAGAAACAGGCTTGCGGAGTGTGTGGCCGATCCATACCCATTTCCGTTTCTTGATGTCCATCTCGATTGGGGCTTGTCTGGTCCTATCCCACAGTTGGTCGATGAAGATGACTTCCATTGTGGATTAAAGGCAAAGGCCTGCTTGGTGTCACTAGAAACAGGCTTGCTGGGTGTGTGGTCGATCCATCACAATTTCCCTTTCTTGATATCAATCTCGCTTGAGTTTTGTCTGGTCCTGTCCCACTGTTGGGCGATGGAGACGATTTTCCTTGTAGATTCTACTCAAGGGACTGCCTGGTGACACTAGAAACAGGCTTGCGGAGCGGAGAGTGTGGCCGATCCATCCCTTTTTCTGTTTCTTGATGTCAATCTCTATTGGGGCTTGTCTGGTTCTGTCCCACAGTTGGTCGTTGGAGACATCTTCCCTTGTGGATTCCAGTCAAGTGCCTGCCTGGTGACACTAGAAGCAGGCTTGCGGAGTGTGTCGCCGATCCATCCCCATTTCCGTTTCTTGATGTCCATCTCGATTGGGGCTTGTCTTGTCCTGTCCCACAGTTGGTCGTTGGAGACGACTTCCCTTGTGGATTCCAGTAAAGGGCCTGCCTGGTGACACTAGATACAGGCTTGCGGAGTGTGTGGCCGATCCATCCCCATTTCCTTTTCTTGATGTCCATCTCGATTGGGGTTTGTCTGGTTCTGTCCCACAGTTGGTCGTTGGAGACGACTTCCCTTGTGGATTCCAGTCAAGGGCCTGCCTAGTGACACTAGATACAGGCTTGCGGAGTGTGTCGCCGATCCATCCCCATTTCCGTTTCTTGATGTCCATCTCGATTGGGGCTTGTCTGGTCCTGTCCCACAGTTGGTCGTTGGAGACGACTTCCCTTGTGGATTCCAGTCAAGGGCCTGCCTGGTGACACTAGAAACAGACTTGCGGAGTGTGTGGCCGATCCATCCCCATTTCCGTTTCTTGATGTCCATCTCGATTGGGGATTGTCTGGTTCTGTCCCACAGTTGGTCGTTGGAGACGACTTCCCTTGTGGATTCCAGTCAAGGGCCTGCCTAGTGACACTAGAAACAGGCTTGCGGAGTGTGTCGCCGATCCATCCCCATTTCCGTTTCTTGATGTCCATCTCGATTGGGGCTTGTCAGGTCCTGTCCCACAGTTGGTCGTTGGAGACGACTTCCCTTGTGGATTCCAGTCAAGGGCCTGCATGGTGACACTAGAAACAGGCTTGCGGAATGTGTCGCCGATCCATCCCCATTTCCGTTTCTTGATGTCCATCTCGATAGGGGCTTGTCTGGTTCTGTCCCACAGTTGGTCGTTGGAGACGACTTCCCTTGTGGATTCCAGTTAAGGGACTGCCTGGTGACACTAGAAACAGGTTTGCTGAGTGTGTGGTCGATCCATCCCCATTTCCGTTTCTTGATGTCCATCTCTATTGGGGCTTGTCTGGTCCTGTCCCACAGTTGGTCGGTGGAGACGACTTCCCTTGTGGATTCCAGTCAAGGGCCTGCCTGGTGAAACTAGAAACAGGCTTGCGGAGTGTGTGGCCGATCCATACCCATTTCCGTTTCTTGATGTCCATCTCGATTGGGGCTTGTCTGGTCCTATCCC
Source organism: Acanthosepion lycidas (assembly GCA_963932145.1). NCBI lineage: Eukaryota > Metazoa > Mollusca > Cephalopoda > Sepiida > Sepiidae > Acanthosepion > Acanthosepion lycidas. The sequence goes on along the minus strand of OZ010596.1, from coordinate 47,810,750 downwards.
ACAGTTGGTCGATGAAGATGACTTCCATTGTGGATTAAAGGCAAAGGCCTGCTTGGTGTCACTAGAAACAGGCTTGCTGGGTGTGTGGTCGATCCATCACAATTTCCCTTTCTTGATATCAATCTCGCTTGAGTTTTGTCTGGTCCTGTCCCACTGTTGGGCGATGGAGACGATTTTCCTTGTAGATTCTACTCAAGGGACTGCCTGGTGACACTAGAAACAGGCTTGCGGAGCGGAGAGTGTGGCCGATCCATCCCTTTTTCTGTTTCTTGATGTCAATCTCTATTGGGGCTTGTCTGGTTCTGTCCCACATTTGGTCGTTGGAGACATCTTCCCTTGTGGATTCCAGTCAAGTGCCTGCCTGGTGACACTAGAAGCAGGCTTGCGGAGTGTGTCGCCGATCCATCCCCATTTCCGTTTCTTGATGTCCATCTCGATTGGGGCTTGTCTTGTCCTGTCCCACAGTTGGTCGTTGGAGACGACTTCCCTTGTGGATTCCAGTCAAGGGCCTGCCTGGTGACACTAGATACAGGCTTGCGGAGTGTGTGGCCGATCCATCCCCATTTCCGTTTCTTGATGTCCATCTCGATTGGGGCTTGTCTGGTTCTGTCCCACAGTTGGTCGTTGGAGACAACTTCCCTTGTGGATTCCAGTCAAGTGCCTGCCTGGTGACACTAGAAGCAGGCTTGCGGAGTGTGTCGCCGATCCATCCCCATTTCCGTTTCTTGATGTCCATCTCGATTGGGGCTTGTCTGGTCCTGTCCCACAGTTGGTCGTTGGAGACGACTTCCCTTGTGGATTCCAGTCAAGGGCCTGCCTGGTGAAACTAGAAACAGGCTTGCGGAGCGGAGTGTGTGGCCGATCCATCCCTTTTTCCGTTTCTTGATGTCAATCTCTATTGGGGCTTGTCTGGTTCTGTCCCACAGTTGGTCGTTGGAGACGACTTCCCTTGTGGATTCCAGTCAAGGGCCTGCCTAGTGACACTAGATACAGGCTTGCGGAGTGTGTCGCCGATCCATCCCCATTTCCGTTCCTTGATGTCCATCTCGATTGGGGCTTGTCTGGTCCTGTCCCACAGTTGGTCGTTGGAGACGACTTCCCTTGTGGATTCCAGTCAAGGGCCTGCCTGGTGACACTAGAAACAGGCTTGCGGAGTGTGTCGCCGATCCATCCCCATTTCTGTTTCTTGATGTCCATCTCGATTGGGGCTTGTCTGGTCCTGTCCCACAGTTGGTCGGTGGAGACGACTTCCCTTGTGGATTCCATTCAAGGGCCTGCCTGGTGAAACTAGAAACAGGGTTGCTGAGTGTATGGTCGATCCATCCCCATTTCCGTTTCTTGATGTCCATCTCGATTGGGGCTTGTCTGGTCCTGTCCCACAGTTGGTCGGTGGAGACGACTTCCCTAGTGGATTCCAGTCAAGGGCCTGCCTGGTGAAACTTGAAACAGGCTTGCGGAGTGTGTGGCCGATCCATCCCCATTTCCGTTTCTTGATGTCTATCTCGATTGGGGCTTGTCTGGTCCCATCCCAAAGTTGGTCGATGAAGATGACTTCCCTTGTGGATTCCAGTCAAGGGCCTGCCTGGTGAAACTAGAAACAGGGTTGCTGAGTGTGTGGTCGATCCATCCCCATTTCCGTTTCTTGATGTCCATCTCGATTGGGGCTTGTCTGGTTCTGTCCCACAGTTGGTCGTTGGAGACGACTTCCCTTGTGGATTCCAGTCAAGTGCCTGCCTAGTGACACTAGATACAGGCTTGCGGAGTGTGTCGCCGATCCATCCCCATTTCCGTTTCTTGATGTCCATCTCGATTGGGGCTTGTCTGGTTCTGTCCCACAGTTGGTCGTTGGAGACGACTTCCCTTGTGGATTCCAGTCAAGGGCCTGCCTGGTGACACTAGAAACAGGCTTGTGGAGTGTGTGGCCGATCCATCCCCATTTCCGTTTCTTGATGTCCATCTCGATTGGGGCTTGTCTGGTTCTGTCTCACAGTTTGTCGTTGGAGACGACTTCCCATGTGGATTCCAGTCAAGTGACAGCCTGGTGACACTAGAAGCAGGCTTGCGGAGTGTGTCGCCGATCCATCCCCATTTCCGTTTCTTGATGTCCATCTCGATTGGGGCTTGTCTGGTCCTGTCCCACAGTTGGTCGTTGGAGACGACTTCCCTTTGTGGATTCCAGTCAAGGGCCTGCCTGGTGACACTAGAAACAGACTTGCGGAGTGTGTGGCCGATCCATCCCCATTTCCGTTTCTTGATGTCCATCTCGATTGGGGCTTGTCTGGTCCTGTCCCACAGTTGGTCGTTGGAGACGACTTCCCTTGTGGATTCCAGTCAAGGGCCTGCCTGGTGAAACTAGAAACAGGCTTGCGGAGCGGAGTGTGTGGCCGATCCATCCCTTTTTCCGTTTCTTGATGTCAATCTCGATTGGGGCTTGTCTGGTTCTGTCCCACAGTTGGTCGTTGGAGACAACTTCCCTTGTGGATTCCAGTCAAGTGCCTGCCTGGTGACACTAGAAGCAGGCTTGCGGAGTGTGTCGCCGATCCATCCCCATTTCCGTTTCTTGATGTCCATCTCGATTGGGGCTTGTCTGGTCCTGTCCCACAGTTGGTCGTTGGAGACGACTTCCCTTGTGGATTCCAGTCAAGGGCCTGCCTGGTGAAACTAGAAACAGGCTTGCGGAGCGGAGTGTGTGGCCGATCCATCCCTTTTTCCGTTTCTTGATGTCAATCTCGATTGGGGCTTGTCTGGTTCTGTCCCACAGTTGGTCGTTGGAGACGACTTCCCTTGTGGATTCCAGTCAAGGGCCTGCCTAGTGACACTAGATACAGGCTTGCGGAGTGTGTCGCCGATCCATCCCCATTTCCGTTTCTTGATGTCCATCTCGATTGGGGCTTGTCTGGTCCTGTCCCACAGTTGGTCGTTGGAGACGACTTCCCTTGTGGATTCCAGTCAAGGGCCTGCCTGGTGACACTAGAAACAGGCTTGCGGAGTGTGTCGCCGATCCATCTCCATTTCTGTTTCTTGATGTCCATCTCGATTGGGGCTTGTCTGGTCCTGTCCCACAGTTGGTCGGTGGAGACGACTTCCCTTGTGGATTCCATTCAAGGGCCTGCCTGGTGAAACTAGAAACAGGGTTGCTGAGTGTATGGTCGATCCATCCCCATTTCCGTTTCTTGATGTCCATCTCGATTGGGGCTTGTCTGGTCCCATCCCAAAGTTGGTCGATGAAGATGACTTCCCTTGTGGATTCCAGTCAAGGGCCTGCCTGGTGAAACTAGAAACAGGGTTGCTGAGTGTGTGGTCGATCCATCCCCATTTCCGTTTCTTGATGTCCATCTCGATTGGGGCTTGTCTGGTTCTGTCCCACAGTTGGTCGTTGGAGACGACTTCCCTTGTGGATTCCAGTCAAGTGCCTGCCTAGTGACACTAGATACAGGCTTGCGGAGTGTGTCGCCGATCCATCCCCATTTCCGTTTCTTGATGTCCATCTCGATTGGGGCTTGTCTGGTTCTGTCCCACAGTTGGTCGTTGGAGACGACTTCCCTTGTGGATTCCAGTCAAGGGCCTGCCTGGTGACACTAGAAACAGGCTTGTGGAGTGTGTGGCCGATCCATCCCCATTTCCGTTTCTTGATGTCCATCTCGATTGGGGCTTGTCTGGTTCTGTCTCACAGTTTGTCGTTGGAGACGACTTCCCATGTGGATTCCAGTCAAGTGACAGCCTGGTGACACTAGAAGCAGGCTTGCGGAGTGTGTCGCCGATCCATCCCCATTTCCGTTTCTTGATGTCCATCTCGATTGGGGCTTGTCTGGTCCTGTCCCACAGTTGGTCGTTGGAGACGACTTCCCTTTGTGGATTCCAGTCAAGGGCCTGCCTGGTGACACTAGGAACAGACTTGCGGAGTGTGTGGCCGATCCATCCCCATTTCCGTTTCTTGATGTCCATCTCGATTGGGGATTGTCTGGTTCTGTCCCACAGTTGGTCGTTGGAGACGACTTCCCTTGTGGATTCCAGTCAAGGACCTGCCTAGTGACACTAGAAACAGGCTTGCGGAGTGTGTCGCCGATCCATCCCCATTTCCGTTTCTTGATGTCCATCTCGATTGGGGCTTGTCTGGTCCTGTCCCACAGTTGGTCGTTGGAGACGACTTCCCTTGTGGATTCCAGTCAAGGGCCTGCATGGTGACACAAGAAACAGGCTTGCGGAATGTGTCGCCGATCCATCCCCATTTCCGTTTCTTGATGTCCATCTCGATTGGGGCTTGTCTGGTTCTGTCCCACAGTTGGTCGTTGGAGACGACTTCCCTTGTGGATTCCAGTTAAGGGCCTGCCTGGTGACACTAGAAACAGGTTTGCTGAGTGTGTGGTCGATCCATCCCCATTTCCGTTTCTTGATGTCCATCTCTATTGGGGCTTGTCTGGTCCTGTCCCACAGTTGGTCGGTGGAGACGACTTCCCTTGTGGATTCCAGTCAAGGGCCTGCCTGGTGAAACTAGAAACAGGCTTGCGGAGTGTGTGGCCGATTCATACCCATTTCCGTTTCTTGATGTCCATCTCGATTGGGGCTTGTCTGGTCCTATCCCACAGTTGGTCGATGAAGATGACTTCCATTGTGGATTCAAGGCAAAGGCCTGCTTGGTGTCACTAGAAACAGGCTTGCTGGGTGTGTGGTCGATCCATCACAATTTCCCTTTCTTGATATCAATCTCGCTTGAGTTTTGTCTGGTCCTGTCCCACTGTTGGGCGATGGAGACGATTTTCCTTGTAGATTCTACTCAAGGGACTGCCTGGTGACACTAGAAACAGGCTTGCGGAGCGGAGAGTGTGGCCGATCCATCCCTTTTTCTGTTTCTTGATGTCAATCTCTATTGGGGCTTGTCTGGTTCTGTCCCACAGTTGGTCGTTGGAGACATCTTCCCTTGTGGATTCCAGTCAAGTGCCTGCCTGGTGACACTAGAAGCAGGCTTGCGGAGTGTGTCGCCGATCCATCCCCATTTCCATTTCTTGATGTCCATCTCGATTGGGGCTTGTCTTGTCCTGTCCCACAGTTGGTCGTTGGAGACGACTTCCCTTGTGGATTCCAGTCAAGGGCCTGCCTGGTGACACTAGATACAGGCTTGCGGAGTGTGTGGCCGATCCATCCCCATTTCCGTTTCTTGATGTCCATCTCGATTGGGGCTTGTCTGGTTCTGTCCCACAGTTGGTCGTTGGAGACAACTTCCCTTGTGGATTCCAGTCAAGTGCCTGCCTGGTGACACTAGAAGCAGGCTTGCGGAGTGTGTCGCCGATCCATCCCCATTTCCGTTTCTTGATGTCCATCTCGATTGGGGCTTGTCTGGTCCTGTCCCACAGTTGGTCGTTGGAGACGACTTCCCTTGTGGATTCCAGTCAAGGGCCTGACTGGTGAAACTAGAAACAGGCTTGCGGAGTGTGTGGACGATCCATACCCATTTCCGTTTCTTGATGTCCATCTCGATTGTGGCTTGTCTGGTCCTATCTCACAGTTGGTCGATGAAGATGACTTCCATTGTGGATTCCAGGCAAAGGCCTGCTTGGTGTCACTAGAAACAGGCTTGCTGGGTGTGTGGTCGATCCATCACAATTTCCCTTTCTTGATATCAATCTCGCTTGAGTTTTGTCTGGTCCTGTCCCACTGTTGGGCGATGGAGACGATTTCCCTTGTAAATTCTACTCAAGGGACTGCCTGGTGACACTAGAAACAGGCTTGCGGAGCGGAGTGTGTGGTCGATCCATCCCTTTTTCCGTTTCTTGATGTCCATCTCGATTGGGACTTGTCTGGTCCTGTCCCACAGTTGGTCGGTGGAGACGACTTCGCTTGTGGATTCCAGTCAAGTGCCTGCCTGGTGACACTAGAAGCAGGCTTGCTGAGTGTGTGGTCGATCCATCACAATTTCCGTTTCTTGATATAAATCTCGCTTGGGTTTTGTCTGGTCCTGTCCCACTGTGGGGCGATGGAGAGGATTTCCATTGTAGATTCTACTCAAGGGACTGCCTGGTGACACTAGAAACGCGCGTGAGGAGTGTGTGGCCGATCCATTACCGTTTCTTGATATCCATTTCGATTGGGTTTTGTCTGGCCCTATCTCGCAGTTGGTCGATGGAGACGACTTCTCTTGTGAATTCCAGTCAAGGGCCTGCCTGGTGACACTAGAAGCAGGCTTGCGGAGTGTGTGGCATTTGTGTCCTAGTGTATTTATTGTTTTTGACCTTCATACATTTAAATGCAATGTCAATCGTTATCTTCCGTCTTCTTAGTTCTTGTTCTTTTGTTGTTCTCGCTCCTTTATAATCGTTTTTCTCTTATTCTCTAACACCCAGTAACCCATTGTATCCTAGTGGCTTTATTGCTTTTGACCTTCAAAAATTTAAATGCAATGTCAATCGTTATCTTCTGTCTTCTTAATTCTTATTCTTTAATTGTCTATTGTGTTTTCTCTAACATTCAGTAACACTCTTGCGTCCTAGTGGCTGTATTGAATTTCTTGGGGATGAAATGATGGAAAAAAGTAATATTTAGTTTTTCAATGGACATTTATGGTTTAAAAATGAAGAAAAGAAAGAAATGCCAGTTGAAGAGAAAGGTTTTAGAAAGTATTCGACAAGATGAACCGAGGAAAATAAAAAAAAAGAGAAATAATAGAAAAAGAAAACGACAAAGACTATATTATAAATGAAAAAGAAGAAAATAAGGGAAACTGCTTTCAAGGAATCAAATAAATGGAAAAAAGAGAAAAGTCCCTAAAATAAACAGAGAAAGTCGTTGGCCTCAAGCAAATAAGCTACAAAAACTGGCCAAACGCTGAATAATAACGATTCTCCCTTTTAAGAATTTTTTAAGCATTTCACCCCAAGCAAAGCGGGATGCCACTAGTGGGAGCGAGAGTAAAGAGGTGCGATGGAGGAAAAAGATGAAAAGAAACACAGGGGATAGTTCAGGGCATCTGGAGATGCCGATTGACATTACATTTGAATAGTTGGAAATTATAGCTATCAGGGAAACATGTAATAGGAAATGAATTCCACAGACATGCAAGACATGAAGCTATTGGAGTAGAAGAGACAGCCACATTTAACTGTTTCGACAGTGAAAGGGTGGGGTCGTTATGCCTGCCTAGTGGCACGCTTAAATTCATGCAATTTGGGAACTTGCGAAAGTAGCTCATCGGAGCAGTTACCATAAAAATTATTTGTAAAAAAGAGGGAGGCGACGGCATGTCTGTGAGAGAGCGGCTGTAGATGAGATGCCAGATCAGGATCAATCACATTGCTTATCCGTCTCTGGATCTTGTCGAGGACCTTAAGGCGAACAGCGGGGGTACAAGATCATATATGGCAGCAGTATTCCATGCAAGGACGAACGGTTTTAAGGGTGTGTGTTTTTTTTTTTATGTTCACATATGAAGGCCAAAATGAATGTATAGCCTAACTTCACATAGTCTATGTACTGGATGGCCGTTATTCGGGCCAATGGAAGAAACTAACCTGGCATTTCTAGCCAAATGAAGCAATTTCGAGCAAAATAGACTCAAATATCAAATTTACTATGAAGTGGAAAAACATTTTGACCTCGCGAACGCAAAAATGAATGAAGTCAAATTTAATTTTCAGGGTCTCCGTAGATCATTAGAAAATAATTATTGGCCTGTATTGAAAACAAAAATACATTCTTGAAGATAAACTGTTATATATGGATACAGTGGACGAAAATAAAAAATAAAAAGTGTGAGCAGGAGGTGGGAGCTATCCTACAGCGTGTTCCGTTCTGTCTCATTCTGAATCTACGCGCTATTCCATAAAACGGTATCAACGAAAAATGTAATTTCTTTTTTTATATATTCATTTTATTATGAGTGGCAGCTTGGACGTTAAAAAATACGTCAAAAACGACATTATTACGTCATTATTTTTGCGCCAACCTAATATATATATATATAAAGAATTATAGTTTTATGGTGTGCATATTTATGGGATAAAGTGCTCAATATCAGAGATAGAACGTATGCAAATATAAAAGTGAACATTGGAGTAAACACTCAGAGGCAACAGGCTGTTTCATGCCAAATGATTAATGCCTGACGATTGCTTCTAGCATGAAACAGCCTGTCGTCTCTGAGTGCTGAGTTTAATGTTCACTTATATATATATACTAGCAGCATGGCCCGGCGTTGCCCGTGGTTGATTCAAAAATCGTACGACTCGTATGACACAAAACGATCAGCTTTAAAAAAGGACTTGTAACTGGAAAAACCGAATGAAAAAAGAATGTTAACAACAAATACTTTTTCACATCCAACCCAGTTCTGTGGAATCAGAATCAATGTTGAGTTTAAGCAAGCGAATGAGCCAATTGGAGTAAAGTGCCATGCAGATTTAATTTTTTTCCACTTGTGACGAATGCAGCTATCGATTTTTTTGCATGTTAGCATGCTAGTTAACATTCATGTGAGTCAGCTGTTGGCTCTCACGCTGTCCAATAGAATCTTCCTGCCTATTCGTGGCAGCCAGCTATTGGCTCTCACTCTGGCCAGTAGAAAAAGGCCGCAAACTACATGAAAACTGCCGTGGAAGCATGAAAAAATCGATTATTTCCACTATCGATGGGAGTTGGGAAATGCAAATTTTGTCTTGGCCTTCCCACTAACTGTGTATGTGCATGTAAATTTTGGTGCAAATCCGTCGAAAATTGCGACAGTGCATTAGTTCAACACACACACACACACACACACACACACACACACACACATATCCTGACATATATATATATATATATATATATATATATATATATATATATATATATATATATATGGTTTATCCTTAGGAGAAAACATTTGGCAATAAATGACCGAACAGTCTGTGCTACTGTTGTTTGAAATTTAAAAAAAAAACTTCTCTTAAAAAAATTTTCCAGGATTGTAGGGTTCTCGATTTATTTCCCATCTTTTTTTGCTGTTTCTTTGTTTCTTTCATTATTTTTCCATTAGATTGTATCTTTCTTTCTCTCTTTCTTTCTTTCTCTCTTTCTTTCTTTCTCTCTTTCTTTATTTTCTCTTTCTTTCTTTCTTTCTCTCTTTCTTTCTTTCTCTCCTTCTTTCTTTTCTCTTTCTTTCTTTCTTTCTTTCTCTCTTTCTTTCTTTCTCTCTTTCTTTCTTTCTTTCTCTCTTTCTTTCTTTTCTCTTTCTTTCTTTCTTTCTTTCTCTCTTTCTTTCTTTCTCTCTTTCTTTCTTTTCTCTTTCTTTCTTTCTTTCTTTCTTTCTCTCTTTCTTTCTTTCTTTCTTTCTCTCTTTCTTTCTTTTCTCTTTCTTTCTTTCTTTCTTTCTCTCTTTCTTTCTTTCTCTCTTTCTTTCTTTTCTCTTTCTTTCTTTCTTTCTTTCTCTCTTTCTTTCTTTCTCTCTTTCTTTCTTTTCTCTTTCTTTCTTTCTTTCTCTCTTTCTTTCTTTCTCTCTTTCTTTCTTTTCTCTTTCTTTCTTTCTTTCTCTCTTTCTTTCTTTCTCTCTTTCTTTCTTTTCTCTTTCTTTCTTTCTTTCTCTCTTTCTTTCTTTCTCTCTTTCTTTCTTTTCTCTTTCTTTCTTTCTTTCTCTCTTTCTTTCTTTCTCTCTTTCTTTCTTTTCTCTTTCTTTCTTTCTTTCTCTCTTTCTTTCTCTCTTTCTTTCTTTCTCTCTTTCTTTCTTTTCTCTTTCTTTCTTTCTCTCTTTCTTTCTTTCTCTCTTTCTTTCTTTTCTCTTTCTTTCTTTCTTTCTTTCTTTCTTTCTCTCTTTCTTTCTTTCTCTCTTTCTTTCTTTTCTCTTTCTTTCTTTCTTTCTCTCTTTCTTTCTTTCTTTCTCTCTTTCTTTCTTTCTCTCTTTCTTTCTTTTCTCTTTCTTTCTTTCTTTCTCTCTTTCTTTCTTTCTCTCTTTCTTTCTTTTCTCTTTCTTTCTTTCTTTCTTTCTTTTCTCTTTCTTTCTTTCTTTCTCTCTTTCTTTCTTTCTTTCTCTCTTTCTTTCTTTTCTCTTTCTTTCTTTCTTTCTTTCTTTCTCTCTTTCTTTCTTTTCTCTTTCTTTCTTTCTCTCTTTCTTTCTTTCTCTCTTTCTTTATTTTCTCTTTCTTTCTTTCTTTCTCTCTTTCTTTCTTTCTCTCTTTCTTTCTTTTCTCTTTCTTTCTTTCTTTCTCTCTTTCTTTCTTTCTCTCTTTCTTTCTTTTCTCTTTCTTTCTTTCTTTCTCTCTTTCTTTCTTTCTCTCTTTCTTTCTTTTCTCTTTCTTTCTTTCTTTCTTTCTCTCTTTCTTTCTTTCTCTCTTTCTTTCTTTTCTCTTTCTTTCTTTCTTTCTCTCTTTCTTTCTTTCTTTCTTTCTCTCTTTCTTTCTTTTCTCTTTCTTTCTTTCTTTCTCTCTTTCTTTCTTTCTCTCTTTCTTTCTTTTCTCTTTCTTTCTTTCTTTCTTTCTTTCTCTCTTTCTTTCTTTTCTCTTTCTTTCTTTCTCTCTTTCTTTCTTTCTCTCTTTCTTTCTTTTCTCTTTCTTTCTTTCTTTCTTTCTTTCTTTCTCTCTTTCTTTCTTTTCTCTTTCTTTCTTTCTTTCTTTCTTTCTTTCTTTATGGTGTTTATATTATTTTCTCCACTTCGTGTTACTTTCTTTCTTTATGACTATTTTTATTCGCAATATATGTCCCTTTTGCCTTTCTTTCTACTCTTTCTTTCTTCCTTTCACCTTTTTTTGTATTAGCTTCTCACCCATTCTTTCCTTCTCTCTTTCTTTCTCTCTTTCTTTCTTTCTTTCTTTCTTTGTTACTTTTATATTAGATTCGCACCGTTTCTTTTCATCTAATTTTTCTTTTATATTTTCTTCAGCGTACCTTTCTTTACTTTTCTTCTTCTTCATTTGTTTTTTTCAACGATATTTTCTTAACATCGCTTTCATTATTTTCTTCTTTCTCGATTTTTTCTCATCGTTTCATTCTTTCTTTCTTTCTTTGTGTATCTTTTTTTTATGTATATTTTACTTTCGTTTGGATTTTTCTTTCAATTTTTCTGTTAGATATTTTCTTTTTTCTTTCTTACATTCTTTTTTTTCCTTCTTTCTTTCTTTTTTTCCTTCTTTCTTTCTTTTTTTCCTTCTTTCTTTCTTTTGTCATCATTTTTGTTTTTTTCTGTTGGATATTTTTTACCTGTTATCTTTCTTTCCTCATTTTCTCTTGCAGATATTCTTTCTTTCTTTCTTTCTTTCTTTCTTTCTTTCTTTCTATCTTTCTTTCTTCGATACTCTTAATTTTGCTTTTCTTCTCTTCTTCCTTTTTGATTTTTTCTCATCGCTTCTTTCTTTCTATCTTTTTTGCTTTTTATTCTTTCTTTCTTTCTTTCTTTCTTTCTTTCTATCTTTCTTTCTCACACATGTACCCCCGTCCCAACTTTTCATCTACTTTTCTTTTTTATTCCTTTCTCCGTTTTTATTTTGTCGCTTCAATCCAGATATTATCAAACTTAATTCCTTATTAGTTTATTTTCTATTCTTTCTTTCAAACGAACCGTTATTTTTTAGTTGACGTGAGATAAGCATAGATCTATGTAGAGAAAGGTCAGTTAGTCTTTGCGGGGGCGGGTGTGCATATGCAGGAAACAGCTGCATTTGTTGCTTTCTGTGTGTGTCATATCTGCTGTTCAAATATATGCTTTAGAGATCATCCACTTGTTCTAATTAGGCTGAAGCTTTTCTTGCCGTTCACGCATGTCATGTTGAAAGGCTCACGGAAAAAGTTGGTAATCTAAAAACCACAAAATCACGTTTATGGAGATCGAACTCTTCATATTTTAATGATCAGAAATTGTATAATTACGAGTTGTGAAATTATAAAATTAAATTCTCTCTTTTTAGTATTGACAGACACGTGTCCTGACGACAGGAAAAGTTATTGTGTCAAAACTAAAGTTCATAGCATTGTTTTTTGTTTCAGATCTGGCGTTACAACGCGTGGTTTTATTTAACATGTGACAGAAATACATGACATATATGGTAATGGTTTTACTTGAAGATTTCTTATAAGGGAATGCTCAGTATTCCTTAAACCAGAGTTCGGTCATCTATGTCACGTGTGACACACGCGGCATGCCAAGACATTTCCAATGGCCCACATCGGAAAATAACATAACGATGTCCGAACCAATAGCTACTACAATGCAAAGAAGATATTTAGCTGTTTCAAAACTGCTTACTCGGTGGACTCTCAATAATAGTAAAAACAAACAAAAACTGTTATATTTAACAGTATATATATATAATGTCAACATAAGATGAATTTAAGGAGATAACAACAAAAGAATTTATATAGGAAAGGGTACGAAATTTCTGGAGGCTATGTAATAAAAGAGAAGCAGTCAACATTAACTAAGGCAGCAGTCGGAAACTTACGGCAACTTACGGCAACTTACGGCCAAACGGGTCACGCCAAGCAATTTTCGATGTCACGCAGCCGCAAATGACACCACAAAGTCCAAACCAATAACTACTACAACGTTAAGATACTTACCTTTTTTCAATTTTAATATTTCAATTTTGTATATATTCTATATATTACTATATAAAATATATTGTAAACAGGTATATTGAGCTTGACTTGTATAAAAATATGCATGCTGTTTGGCCTGACTGAATGATTTTAAAACCCTAAGTCGGCACATCGTTGCAAAAGGTTGCCGACCACTCCCTTAAACTAGCAGCTATTGCAGATCGTGTTAAGCATTTCTTCTCACTGTACATCATGTCGGGACGGCCCGGTTAGGATCAAAGTGTAGTATCTGTGCTTTGTGAGCTTCCGGGCTGGCTTCTGTCGAACTCTCTAATGCAGAGAGGAACTCGGACGAAGCTTTGCCGAAGGGCAAGGTTGCGTTCGGGGAGGTAGACAGGACCTGAACCCGTCTAGGCGTGTTCAAAGGTCATATTTTTGGCCGAGCCTACGGGCTCGCGGGCTACCCACATTAAACCGGCCTTGTGCAACATTTAATCCTCGTGGGTGGATTAATAAATAACCAAAGTGTAGTATCTGACCTCGGTCGGATAACCTGCGTTTTATCTTTCAATTGCGTCTCTGTCTTCGAACAGTGTGCAACTCAGTTGTGCCGTGGTCTGGGTCTAGTTTGAACTAGAACAGTCTACCCCAGTGAGCTTCCTCAATCCAAGCCCCTATCCATTATTCCACCGTGTCTCATATATATATATATATATATATATATATATATATATATATATATATATATATATATATATATATATATATATATATATATAATCTTCTGCAGCTTAATTTCAGGGCGTTGAACAAATCTAGTCTGTGGTCTCAGAGCATTATTCTATCGAGCACCCAACATGTTGACTTCACCAATGGATAAAACTCCAGGAAGAATATAAGTTTTACGTTCTTCTCTCCACTCTGCTACATTGGCATTGGTCCTCTCTATTTATTCACTTTTAATTTAACCTGCGTTACCTGTAAATAAGTTCAAGGAAGAATGATGTCAAAATTGAAAACTAGCAAAAGCTGAAACTGTTCCTGTTATTTTTATTCATTGAACAGGTTCAAATGTTGGATTTTAGAAACAATGATGCTATGGAATCACAGAGTAGATTTGTACAATCTCCTGAATGTGAAAAGAATTCATACTCAGTTACTTACATGAGATGTATGTTGAGTGATATATGTATGTGTGTGTGTGTGTGTAGATAGATAATCGTAAAAGGCACAGGAAAATAAGGGAAAAAATTTATAATAGATTAAAAGGAAGTGCTTTACTCGTTCTTACATATCGCTGCACTTTCATATATTTCCTTGCAGGGATTAGGCATGAATAAATAAATAAATTCTCCCTCGAATGAACGAGTCAATAATGGCTGCCGTGTGAAAACATCTTAGCTCTTGTCACGTGATTTATCAAGTCGCTAATATCAGAACGAGGCTCAAGAACTAATAATTCTTTTCTCAGTGTTTGTTCGTGTTGATACTTTCCATCGGTAAAGTTTAGAGGTTTATAGTTATCGGCTGAAGGCATTATTACTTTCTAGATTTGTATGTCAGTAATTACTTCCCTTTGTTTTTATCTACATGTTTTTTCTTTTTCAATTTTTTTTTTTTTTTTGTTATTTATGACTTTTGATAGTCGATACCGGGTCGGAAACCAAAGAAACGAGTTCGAATTCCAGTCGTTACATTCTCTTATGTACAAAAAACTTTGAAAAACTTATGAATCCATCTCCTCCAACCATCTATGGGTTAAACAGCAGGACTTATAATCACTAACTCCCAAAATTTGTTAATGTAATATTCACTCGCATCATAAAGGAAGCATTCTTACAAAGCAAAGATTCACGGCCATATCACGTTGAAACACCGCTTCCCGTACGATCATTAAATTTAAGCAACGTTGAGTCTGGTCAGTATCCCAGATGAGTGACCGTTTGGGAGTACCAGATGCTGTAAGGTTGGATGTGCAGGTGGTGTAATGAATAATGGCTCGGAATTGTTAATCGGAAAGTTCAATTCTATTTACAGTTGGATTCGTTATATTCACATAAGTGCAAATGTCCTTGGGGAATGTATTAATCCGGCTATTCTCCCACAGCTATGGGTTAATTAGTAAGACGGATATCACTATATGCTTGATATTTTAAAAAAATACATTCTAAAAAATATTTTCTACCTTTAAATGACCTGCAAAGAATTGATAAGCCGTATAAAATTAATCAATCTATTATTACAATCCATTATATGCTTCGGCTTTGAATAACCCCAAAGAGTCGATAAACCGTTAAAAAAAACAAATCAGTCAATACTTCTGACTAATATCATTTGTTATTGGTGGTTGTCAGTAAAATGAACAGCCCAACATGCAAACTACACATTGGAGATAACGAAAGTAAGCGAGTACAAACATTTAAACACATGGGAAGTGTTCTAACAGAGGACGGTAAGTGCAAAAGAGGGATATTAAAACAACAGAAAACCTTACTGGACTATTATGTATTATTTGTCCTCTTATATGACAGTCAATACTTGGCAATTTCCTTAAAGATGAAGAACATGAAACGACAAAAATGTGATTATACAGAAGGATTCTGTGAATAAAACATTAAAGAACGAAATCTTAGCGAAGACTAGACTACCCGTGACCCGTTGCTTCATTGACGGGTCACGTTCTAAAACACTGAAGTTGATTTCAACATTAAAAAAAATGTCTGTATGAAAAAAGTTGAAATAAAAATACTTACTGTATAAACAACTCGTATTTTTAATTTTCTTCACTTAAAATATTTTTTTTAAAATCAGATTAACTGACAAAAAATATTTTAAAATCACATTCACTAGAAAATATTTTTTAAATATGCCAAGAAATATTTTTGAAATATTTAAAATATTGTTTGTTTAAACAAAGCTGAAATAGAAATAATTACTCTACAATCAACTGAACGAAACGGCAAATCGGGATCTCTTTGGGCATGTCTTTAACATAAATATTTTAATTAAAAAAATATTCTGTTTGAAGCAAGTTAAAATAAAAATACTTACTAGATAAACAACTCATAAATCATTATGCGCTGGGCGAAGGCATCACACAAGCAGGCAAGCACAGACTTTTAGTATTATATAAATGGAAACAAAAAGGAAACATCCGAAAGAGAGAGTTGAAAATTTCTAAGGCACATAATGAGGAAAGAGGGCTTGGAAAATTTATTACTTACAGGACGCATTGAATTCAATAGGAAGGATAAATCAGCGTATAGCATACTGATGAGTAACTACACTATAGGTAGTAACTATCTATAAGTCTCGGTAAGTCAACTGTGCTGGTCAAACTCTCAGCCTTCGGGCAGAGAGGAAACCGGACGAAGCTATGTCTCGTTCGTGGATGTAGACCGATCCGATCCCGTTTATGCAGGGTCGACGGGGATTTTTTGGCCGAGCCTACTGGCTCGGGAAACCCACATTAAATTCGACCTTGTGCCACTGCGTGGAGCAGTTACTAGATATCCTAGCTGGGATCTGTTATTCAGATCTTGGCTGTTGTCGAACTCTCTACCTTCGTCTCGTCTGGGGAGGTAGACAGACCCGAACCCGTTTATGCCGGGTTACGGGGAATTTTTGGCCGAGACTACGGGCTCGGATTGTTCCATTTTAAATCCGGCCTCGTGCCACATCCTAAGTCTGCGGAGGCTAGTAAATGTCACCTAGCTGGGATCTGTTGAGTACGACTCAGAATTACGCGAGAACTACGGACTTTCCAATAGTAGCAGTCACTACTGGATTGACTTTCGACGAACTTCTGCATAACTGTTACCTTATTTCTTATTATACTGGTTTTTACAATAAACCTTTACTTCTTTCATCTACCGAATTTTTCAAGTATATATTCCTATTAGCACGGAATATAGCACATACCTTGACAAAATGGATTACGGAGCAGGGTTTAGGAGAGGTGAAAAAAAAACGACAGAATTTACTATAAGGACAGAAGGGATATGATCGCTAACGTCCCAAGGAGCGTAGCATTTAGACGTAAATGGGTATTCTCCCATCGGTCTTGTTCTTTCAAGCTTTTTAAAACTAATTGTATATTATTGCTTGTTTTTTTGGTTAACATATTTGAACATTTCCATTGTATATATGATGAGGAGTGATAAAAACAAGGTAGAAAGAGTCTAGGTATCAAAACAGAAATCAATACTTTTCTGTCATTGGTAATTTCACGGTTTAAGCGATCATGAAACCCGAAGGAGGCTACGCCGAAGTGCGGATTCTCTTTCGGGGAGGCAAACCGACCCTGAACCCGTTGATACGGGTTCAATGGGCATATTTTTGGGCCGAGCCCAGGGGCTCGGAGATCCTACATTAAAAAGGCCTTATGCCACATGATGCCCGCTTTGGGTGGGGGTGACTGAATATCGTCAGTAGTTCAAGTGGAGTCAGTAGTTCAAGTGAAGTCAGTCAGTAGTTCAAGTCGAGTCAGAGGCAGTCCGTAACAGAGTCGCGTTCAGACAATTACTGCAAGACATTGGAATAGTGATACTGGTCGAGACTACATTGTTCTCTCTACTAAACCTGATTGTTCATACTAACACTTCTACTTCTCTGTATATATTCCTGTTTATAATATATCTGTGTTATTCCATACCTGTGTTCGAGTTCTTCTTAATTGGTTCTACCTTGGACTATCACTGTGGCACAAGGAACCGGATCATAACAGTTAGCAAGGTCGAATTTACTGTATTTGAACTTCAATCTTCTATGAATCTCTAACATACATTCATATCTGCTCTTGGCGTATCAAATGTAAACAGATGACGTCACACATTATGAAGGACGAATATTTTCTGTGAAGATTTCTCGGACATTCAAACCGGTAAATTTTATTTAATACTGTTTATTATAAACAGCGCATTTACTTAAATATTTGTATCTATAAAAAGAATGTATAAACATAAAAATGTCTTATTTATTTTATTTTATTTTTTTTAGCCGTTTCACTCCGAGCAAGGCGAGAAGCCACTAGGACGTAAGGGCTTACAGAAAATTTGGAGCAAGATCAGATAGGAGTGACAGAGGAAAGGATGAGGAGAAGGATAGTGGATAGATAAAGGCAGCTGGAGATGTCGATTGACATTACATTTGAATAGTTGATTATAGCTCTCAGGAAAACTGGAATAGGGAAGGTAGTTCAACAGGCGTGAGGTGCGAGATATGAAGCTATTGGAGTAGAAGAGATGGTTACATTTAATAGTTTCGACAGTGAAAGGGTGAGAGCGGGATGCCAGCCTCGTAGGGCGCTTGAATTCATGATGTCTGGAAACCAGCGAATGCAGTTCCTCGGAGCAATTACCATGAAAGTATTTGTAAAAAAAAGGGAGGCGGCGGCGCGTCTGTGGGAGAGCGACTATAGACATGATGCCAGAACAGGGTCAATTATATTGCATATCCGCCCCTGGAGCCTATCAAGAACTCCGAGGCAAACAGAAGGCGCTCCAGACCATATATGGCAGCAATAATCCATGCGAATTGTTGATTTGTAGAACTGAAGGATCGATTCCGGGGAGAAAAATTTCCTGGCGCGGTACAGGGAGCCAATTTTCCTTGCGGTGGACGAAGCACTTGACTCAATGTATTTGTTCCATCTCAGGTCAGCAGTCACTGTGAGACCAAGCAGCCGCAGAGAGGTGCACTCGAGAAGTTGCGCGTCAGGCATTCTAATGGAGGGCAGCAAGAAAATTCGGCCAACTAGATCATGAGAATACTGACGAGACACTTTCGCTTCTAGCCAAAGACATTCAATTTTCTTTTTTTTATATATATATATATGGCAGCAATACTCCATGCAAGGGAGAATTCTGACTTTGTCCATTTCATAATGTGTGACGTCATATATATATATATATATATATATATATATATTGACAGTGAAGAGGTTTATCTTGCCATCGTTAATATCTGGTCAATTACATTTGCTTTTCCCTTCTTTTTAAAGGTTTTTACAGTTGCAATTAGTATTTTATATTTTAATTGCATTTCTTCACCCCCCCACTTCAAAATCCATTTAAAGTTGTCTTTATTTTTTACTAAAGTTTCTTATTTCTTTCATGTTTTTTTTGACATAGATCATCATCCAGTCTTCTGTAGTTACTACGTATCTTTGAATGCCGATTGTTTTTGTTTTGTAAGACAGTTCTAGTTGAACTAATCCTCTGCTTCCTTCAGATCTGGACACATACAGACGATCCACATGATGTATGCGATGGCAAGTGAAATAGTTTCTCGTTTTGGCGTCCATTCGCTCAATGGCAACTATTGTCCAGTTAAGGATGTTGAAACTGTATTGCACCACGGTGGACGGCCCAAGTTTTTATGACTGATACTCTCTCTTTTTTTTTTTTTTTTTTTATTTAAATGGACGCACACGTCTGATAGTTATTTAAACATATTTATACGCATTTCTTTGACATGTTTCTTTGCAAATAGCTCTCGTGTAGATTAAGCAGTCACTGATGGCGAAAGAATTTACATTTTTCTGTTCCCATAAAATGAAAGAAAAAAAGTGATCGAAAACTATGCCATTGAAAATGTTTGACAACTTAATTTCGGATCTGACAGCTGCTTCTTCTTATAAAGGCCATTAATTCCCTAAGAACGTTCGAATGAACTATGCAAATAACTCGACCATCTGCGGTAGGATTGTCCTCACAGTCAAAGTTTTTCTTTTTACTCTTTGTGTAATCTTTAAGAAAGACAAAAAGCGGTAAAAACAATCCTCCAACTCTTGGCAGTTTTACGAGTGAACAAGATAATTTAAGTAAACACGGAGAAAATACAACAAAAGTCATTCGGAAAAAAACAAAAAAACACATATTATCCGAGGAAAGACATTCAATTGTCAACGGTCGTTTATAAAAACAAAAACAAAACAAATCTGCACAAATTTTCTCATTGCAATGTCATTAATTTTACATTTTGTTTGTATGACGTGGAATTTCGGCATGTTGATGATCATGATTCTCCACAGCTTCCTATTGTGACCTCCTGTGCCAGTTTTCCTCTTTAATTTTTTAAAAATCTTATTCACCGTTTTCTTGATGGATCTTTAATGACTTTTGAAGATGGAAACCAGACTATGAATGTTGGCATCATTGCTGAAGGCCTGAATGATCTTTTTCTTCTGACCATTGCTCAGTTGACATAAAACAATTTTAACCTGATTTCGTTTTAGCTGAATAACTCAGTGGGTTTTTGAGTGATTCTTACGACAAATGGTGTCAAGATGGCTAAACAGGTTATCTGAAAATACGAAACTCTATTAGTCTAGTGTTTTTTTTTTTAGATATTAAACATTGTGTGAGATGAACAATTATGGCATTACACGATTTGGACAATTTAGGTCTTATATATATATATATATATATATATATATATATATATATATATATATATATATGTGTGTGTGTGTGTCTGTGTGTGTGTCTGTGCGTGTGTGTGTGTGCGCGAGCGCGCGCAAATATATAGAAAAATAGGAAAGAACACGTTAGGTTAATAATCCGAAGCTTTTTAATATTTTTGTTTTTATTTTTACAAAACAGTGCTCAATACAAAAGTAGAGCCTAAATTATAATTCATTTTTTAAAATATGATTCCATCGCTACACAATAGTTCTCATGTTTCAAAAACAGGAGCTAATACTTCAATGTAATTAGAAAAATTAAATTGAATTAAAGTATCAAGCTCTGTTTCATCTTCAAGCGGAATTTTTGGAAGAACTAATCTTGAAATTTACGCAGCTTTATAAGCATATTCATTCGTAATATTAATTACTATGGAAACGGCTAAAGCATTTATTTCAATAATTAATAGGGGATTCAATTTGTTGAATCATCTCTCTCACGTGCCAAACGTCTTATGAAATGAATTGCATCTTTTGAAATTTTGGAACTTTGAGCAATAAGAGTGTATAATTATTCTCTAAGCTTGAAAGAAGAATCATGATTAAATCAATCATAAAGGAAAATGACATGTTCATCATTAATTAATCATAGCTAAGGATCGGAAACTCATGAAAGATTGAAATAAAGTTCAAATATATTATTCCAGTTTAATTTTACAACTTATTCAAGAGGATCTTCACCCTCTCTAACCTTCGAACTTTCTGTTTTTGAGTAAAAGGTGCCTCACAGGTTTCACATACGATTTCATTTTCAAGTCTTTTTTCCCTTCATTTTGTACTGTCATAGCTGAAACTTCTCTCTCACATCCCAAACGTCTAATGGATTGAGTTGGATCTTTTCTAATTGATTTCTTTAAGTGCAAATCGTGATCCCTCTTGTTGTTGCGACCTCCTGTTTCAGTTTTCATCTCTACATTTCCCACTTTTTAAAATTAATTCACCGTTCTCTTCGTGGTTCTTGAATGGATATTGAAGATTTTAACCAAAGTATGGAAGCCATATTAGTTAAAGCAACTAACTTTTCACCCATTACATTCTCTTTTTGACTCTTCTTGTAAAAAAATAGTTTTTCTGGCATCGGTCCTGTGAATGTTAACCATTCCAAGATTCCATAGGTGATTTCTCTATGTTCTGATCTAGTCGTAGTTATGATATATTCGTGAACGAATATAGCTCTCCACAAATTGCTTTCTTTTGTTGATTTAAGGTATGTTTGCTCATTAATTCGAACCCCTTTTTGTGTTCTGATATACGAGGTCCGGTCAAAATTATTGGTACTTTTACTATAGTAACGGGAATAAAGCATGCAGAGCGAAGCCGATTGGACTATGCCGTGAATATCTACATGGTCATAACATCCTTGTTCACTTCCATAATACCTAAAAACAATACCCCCCACGCGCTCACACACACACACACACACACATATATATATATATATATATATATATATATATATATATATATATATATATATATATATTATTTATTTTGGTTGGAAAAATTTACCCAAGCAGGTTTTCTCAAATATTTTGTTAATCTCCTACATGGCAGTGAATGCTGAACAATCGCCTCATGTCTTTCATAAACAAATTAAAGTATTAAGAGATAGGAAAATATCGTTAGACACAAAGAAAAGAGTGCTGAACTGCTATGTAATATCTAATCTCCTATATGGCAATGAATGCTTGACAATCTCCTCATGCCTTTCATAAACTAAGCAAAGTATTAAGAGATAGGAAAATGTCGTTAGAAACAAAGAAAATTGTCCTGAATTGCTATGTAATATCTACTCTCCTATATAGCAGAATTGCTGGATAATCTCCCCTTGCCTTTTATAAACTAAGCAAAGTATTAAGAGATAGGAAAATGTCGTTAGACACAAAGAAGATATTGCTGACTAGCGCGTAATATCTAATCTCCTTCATGGCCGAGAATGCTGAACAATCTCCACATGCTATTCATAAACTAAGCAAAGTATTAAGAGACAAGAAAATGTCGTTAGAAACAAAGAAAAGAGTGTTGAACTGCTATGTAATATCTAATCTCTTATATGGTAGGGAATGCTGGACAATCTCCTCATGCCTTTCATAAATCAAGCAAAGTATTAAGAGATTGGAAAATGTTTTTTGAAACAAAGAAAAGATTGTTGAACTGCTATGTAATATCTAGTCCCTTATATGGCAGTGAATGCTGGACAATCTCCTCATGACTTTCATAAACAAATCAAAGTATTAAGAGATAGGAAAATTTCGTTATAAACAAAGAAAAGAGTGCTGAACTTCTGTGTAATATCCTATCTCCTATATGGCAGTGAATGCTGGACAATCTCATCATGTCTTTCATAAACTAAGCAAAGTATTAAGACATAGGAAAATGTCGTTAGAAACAAAGAAAAGAGTGCTGAACTGCTATGTAATATCTAATCTCCACTATGGCGGTGAATGCTGGACAATCTCTTCAGAGAATTAAGAGACAAATTCCTCAAAAATGAAGATGCGTATTTAAGCGGCTATCTGTCAATACCAGGGACCGAACAAATGAGAAAAGTGGCTGATGTATATAATTGGAAAGAGATAGCTAAATTTTGTGCAACACATGAGGAATAGTAGGTTTGAGTTATACACGAGGTTTGATAAAAAAAAACGTTTCGTGACTAGTTGCTAAAAAAAAATACTACGACACATATCAATTCGGCATTTAACGTCGTTCGAAGTAGTCACCTTCTGAAGCCACAGACTTTATCCAACGTCATTTCCTTTGACGGAAGCATTCATGGAACTGCATCGTCGCTCTCCCTTGAGCACTGTTTTTTTTTTAAATAAAAACAAAAATACTAAAGAACTCAGGATTATTTACCTAACTTGTTCTTTTCTATTTTTCTACACCCCCCATATATATATATATATATATATATATGTGTGTGTGTGTGTGTGTGTGTGTGTGTATAAACTTTGGTCTAGTTTCGATATTTAAGATATAACTAGCTAAAAATTAACCCTTAATTTTAGATTTCTAGCTTTAAATCCCTTTTGAGGAAATGCAATCAAAATCGGCATTGATAATACGTTTTAAAGAAATTCATTTTGGCGATATCTGATTGAAAAATGTTATTATTTCTAGAGTAAATCAAAGAAGGTTACTATTTTAATAAATATTTTTATTACATAGAAACTAATTCAATCGAAATATTTAGTCATATCATGAAAATTGTCGGTGTAAGAGGCTTTATAAACCAGAGACATTTCAGATGTCCAATTGTTGTCAGCACTGGGAATATGAAGGAAAATCAGGCAAATCTAATTTCGTGCTATTCGTAAGGGTCGCTTGAATTCCATATACTGAGAAATTCTCATTGCTTACAACTTCACATTTTCAGTTTTCAGATAGATTGGTTAATTCTGACCAATGTGAGGCTTCAAGATTTAACGTCTGGTATTTTATTCAATATTTTCTTGGGTGAATTCCGACTTCTGAAAGGATAAAAAAAATGAATTTCTATTTTAATAAAAACAAAACCATGCCTATCAAATACTATTTTGCGGTGAACAGAATTTAAAACCTATCCTTTAAATCCAGATAATTTATTCTATTTACGTATACCTACCTAACAGATAGAATTTTTCCAAAGAGCCATTTTTCTCACTTCCAATTCATCTGACTTCATCATCGAATACCACATATTCTCAACTAACAGAGAAAAAAGCGTTGTTTTAATTGTTCTTGAATGCAATATAATGACTTCCATCAGATTATTTCTGATCCCTTTGCATCCTGTTTAATATATACAGCTACTGGTTATGGAATTTGATATCTGCCCTAATCTCCAAACCAGCTAAGTGCATACACTTCAGTAATGAAATTAATAACATTGTGAAGCATAGAGTTCTGAAGAGTCTGTACCTCTGGTTCATATACATATTCACCTACTTGTTGAAGTTAACTAACTTGAATTACTTAATGGGTCCAATTTTCTAGGCAGCCAGTGTAGAGTTGAAATTATATTTCGAAATCCCTAGGGTATGTTCTAAAAGTGGCCTTTGGTCATTACGTCTTCTCTTCCTCTTGATTCCTTGGGGAATATAGGGCTGCAACGACACCTTTCCAACGGTTCCAGGCAATCCTCTTCAGCTGGGCCTGTCGTACCGGCTGCCTTCACTTCTGTATCAACACTTCTACGCCAAGTCTGTTTTGGTCGACCCACTTTTCGCTTCCCTTGTGGATTCCACTCAAGGGCCTGCCTGATGACACTACAAGCAGGCTTGCGGAATGTGTGGCCGTTTCATCACCAATTCTGTTTCTTTGGTCTTTATTTAGAACCTACATTTTTATTACAGATGCCATATTTGTATTTGTCTTGTACAGAAGAACAGATTTAAGGCCATCAAATTCTTTCAAAACACTAAAAGCTTCTTCTGTTAGAACACCACCAGTGGCACCTTTAGTTGGAACTATTCTTTGAGTCAGCCATTTTCCAGTCTCAGTTTCTGTCTCTTGAGTAAATGTTAAATGGTGCTCTGGGTCACCACCTTTTTTTTTTTAGCTTAATGCTGACATTTTCCCCTATAACATACAACAAAGTTTCTTTATTAATCTTGTCATCGGAAATAGACCGAAATCGACCTCTAAACAGACAAGATTTTTAATATCTTCAGTGACATCTTACATGTGTCACTACTTTTATTCTGAGCCTTTTCTCTATCCATTTTCGACACCATTTGCACCAACCTAATAATATATTAAACTACACTGTCCATTTATATTTTACTTAAAGAATTGCTTCATAAAATTTCCTATGTAAATAAAAACAAAGCGCACGCAGATATATCGGTGTAAATGTAAATAGTCACCCACGAAATTTAAATCCGGCCAATTAAAAATAAAAAGTGAAACGACGAAATAAAGGTTTCAGTTCGAAATTCTAATTGCCGGAAGAAAGCCGTAGCGTACAATGCCCGAAACGTCGGGAATATTGCAAAAATGATGAGGACAACAGTCCGGAGAATTTATAAAAGTGTAAATAATTTCAATACATCATCTCAGAAATATAGGCAGATATTGATGTTTTTTTGTCTTTTATTAAAAGATTTCTTCCTGAACGAAAAATAAATTAATAATAGTTTTTAATTGATGTTAACATAATCTAGGATTTGATTACATCGACATTGCCTTTTTTAACTGCACGTAAATAATTTGTTTTAAACTAAAATTTATAAGGCATGTTATTTCTTATAACATAATTATATACATAATATTTTGTATTATATTCACTTTATTTCTTAGCATGGAACTAATCCAGCTTAGGTATTTATTTCAGTTAACACCGCAACAACCTGAGCGATATTAATTAATTTGATTTTAATTACATTGTCACGAATAGAATCGAAATTTTAACGTAAAATATTTTGCGTGTGATTCAATGATATCATACGCCGACTATCTGGACTTGTCCAAGATATATATATATATATATATATATATATATATATATATATATATATATATATATATATATATATATATATATATATATATATATATACACAGAGCTAAGTTGAACAGCACCTATAATCGAAATTAAAATAACTGTTCCAACGTGCAACTTTCGGACGGATAATAAGTGTGACATTACTGTAATTATTGAACAATATAGTTCATGCCACATTGACGGAAAACCTACCAGTAGAAAAGAATTCTCCTATTACCATATTAGTAGAAAAAACGCACAATCTTAAAATTTTAAATTCAAACTCAGCATTGCGACCGCACGTTCCAAAATAATAACACATTTCTCATAGCATTTTTTCGGATTACATTTCGTTGTCCTCTTATTACCGAGAATTAAAAAACAAGAACAAATCTATTTGTATACCTGAGGATGTCTCTAGGAACAGACGAAAGCTTGTAAAAACTAAAAAAGACCTTATGAAACTGAAATTTATAAACAGGGATCATATCATTCATATACAGGTTCGGGGTTAGTGAAACATATTGAAATTGTTTGCGAAGATGTATTCTCGTCATTTAAATCATTAACCTCTATATTTGTTTTTGTATGAATGATTCATGTAATTATAATTTGAACAGCACATATAATCGAAATAAAGATATATATATATATATATATATATATATATATATATATATATATATATATATATGTATATATACACACACACACACCATGGGATTGCGAGTCTTCGTTTTAATAATTAATATTTGCTCTGTTATTTGACATACAGCTCTTCCTGTATTTATAATCCCTTTGGAATACATACGGATTACTAAATATTATCAGTATATATATATATATATATATATATATATATATATAATGGACTCTCTCGTCGGTTTCGACGTATGAGGATCTGACTGACAGCTTATTGATTCAGTTTTGAAAGTTTATGCGATAATCTTAAGTGGCATTTAAGACCAGCTACTGATTTACAAAGGAGGCCACATATGGAGCAAGTGTGAGGATTCTGAGATGAGATCACTGTTAGATTGACTGACCTTTTAGATCTTGCTCTCGCTTCTTGAAGATGCTTCAGACAAGCAAAGTGAAAATTGCTGTGTCCACTAAAACATATTGATCTCCATTCTACCCGTTCCAAGGCTAAACGCTCAAGGGTGTTATGTGGTATATTGACTGATGACAAGTTGCTTTTCAGCTTCTCTTTGTATCTTAGCCATAAGCGTCCTACAATCCTGTAGCCCTGATCTAACTATACATATATTTGTGTGTGTATGTATACACACCCACACACACACACACACACATATATATATATATATATATATATATATATATATATATATGTATCATTTATTATAGGATATTTAAACAAAAACATGTTAAAATCACTACACAATAACAATCATGTTTCAATACTACAAATGTGTCTCCTCAGCCGATGTCAAACCACTGGAGAACGAAAGATTAATTTCAAAAGCAGAATACTTTAAAAAATAACCTTGTGGGATTTGTTCTCATATATATATATATATATATATATATATATATATATATATATATATATATATATATATATATATATCTGAGGCATGTTTTTTTATGTTTAGACGTTCTTTTTATAGATACAAATATCTAAGTATATGCTCATTCGACTAAGATACTAAGCATTACCAACTCAAATTAGGGGATTCTGTTGTAGTGTAATAATCAGAAAGCTATTCTCGCTTATTAGTTGTAGAGACATCAATCTTCTTTGTGGCTTATATATATGTGTAACTCCCTATCAAACCTGTTCTATTTAGGGAATATCATGCTTGGTCAGTACTTCGATTGGTGATGGCTTGCAAATACCAGGTGATGTAATCTTGGATGAGCGCTTGGGGTAATGGCTCAGAATTGTTAATCGTAGAGCTGGGTTCAATTCCCGTTGGTCTCGTTATATTCACTTACACGCAAATACCCGAGGAAAAGGTATGAATCCACTTCTCTCTCAACAGTCGATTTATTAGTAAAACTTGTATCACTAAATCATTATTATCTAAAAAGTAATTCTCACGGCAAATATGGACAAACGTGTGCGCAGTAAGATATAGTCACAAAAAGTACGTTTTTTTCCAATGACAGTTTTTCAATGACACCGTTTTCCAATGACACCGTTTTCCAATGACACCGTTTTTCAGGAATATTTATTGTTGTAAAAAACGATGACCAGAAATAGAATAAAAACATATGAAAATTAATTCATACATTTTCTTTGTTCTTGAGAAATGATAACAAATATGTTAATCACTATTTATTTATTACCGGTGTCGTGGGAAAAACCGTCCTTTTCACAGTCTGTCTTATTCCGGGAACTTTATGTCATTTAATTAAAGCAGCAAATTTTTTGAAATTTTAAAATCATGCCTTTCGATTCGTGACTGACTAGGCAAAATATTTTCCCCAGCAATAAGTTGCCATTCTTCTTATGCAATACACTACTTGCCAACCAAGTATATCAGACTCTGCCTGTCCTGCTATTCAACCCATAGCTGGTGAGGTAAAATTTGGAATGATACATTTTGGAATGGTATTTGCGCGTAAGTGAACCCAACTGGAATTCAAACTCTGCTTTACCATTTCCTCATTCTGAGCCAATATACACATTACGCCACAACTCGAACGCAGGTGTTCCTCAAGGCTCCATCCTAGGCCCCACTCTATTCCTTATCTACATAAATGACCTCCCTGACGCAATTACTTCCCAAGTTGGCATATACGCGGATGACACCACAATTTATTCCTGCCTCAAAAACAAATCTAGTGTCGCCGACAAAACTCGCCTGGCCGTGCGTCTCGAAAAGGACCTCCAATCGATTGTGAACTGGGGCATGAATTGGCTGGTCGACTTCAACGCTTCTAAGACAAAACTGCTCTCTATTAATCACCACATATGTCCTTCCCTTCCCTCCATTAGAATGTCTGACGCTCAACTTCTCGAGAGCAACTCTCTGCGGCTTCTCGGTCTCACGTTGACTGCTGACCTGGGATGGAATAAATACATTGAGTCAATTGCCTCGTCCACTGCAAGGAAAGTTGGCTCCCGGAGTCGCGCCAGGAAGTTTTTCTCCCC
Source organism: Acanthosepion lycidas (assembly GCA_963932145.1). Classification (NCBI taxonomy): domain Eukaryota; kingdom Metazoa; phylum Mollusca; class Cephalopoda; order Sepiida; family Sepiidae; genus Acanthosepion; species Acanthosepion lycidas. Next base: position 47,782,205 of record OZ010596.1, on the reverse strand, counting down.
GGAGTCGATCCTCCAGATATACAAAACAACAATTCGCCCTTGCATAGAGTATTGCTGCCATATATGGTCTAGTGCCCCTTCTGTTTGCCTCGAGGTTCTTGATAGGCTCCAGAGGCGGATATGCAATGTAATTGGCCCTGCCCTGACGTCTCGTATACAGTCACTTTCTCACAGACGTGCCGTCGCCTCCCTCTGTCTGTTCTAGAAATACTTCCATGAAAATTGCTCCGAGGAGCTGTATTCGCTGGTTCTCAGACGTCATGAGTTCAAGCGCCATACGAGGCTGGCATCCCGCTCTCACCCCTTCACTGTCGAAACTCCTAAATGTAGCCGTCTCTTCTACTCTAATAGCTTCATGTCTCGCACCTCTCGCCTGTGGAACTCCCTTCCCTATTACTGTTTCCCTGTGAGCTATAATCTCCAGCTATTCAAGTGTAATGTCAATCGACATCTCCAGTTGCCTTGATCTATCCACTACACTCATTCTTTCTTCTATCACTCCTATCTGACCTTGCTCTAAATTTTCTGTAACCCCTTGCGTCCTAGTGGCTTCCCGCCTTGCTTGGGGTGAAATGCTTAAAAAAAAAAAAAAATCTCTGGTCCCAAACTAAACAAAATGTCCTTAATTGCAATCTAATCTACGAATATTGAGCGCCTTCGCTTTGTAAACATTGCTGAGATAATCTTGAGAGAATTACATTACGTCTAGATGTTTTCCCAGAGAAATTCAATAGCAAACGGAGTTCGTATTATACTGTTCATATTTTGGGGACTTGCTATGGTGGGAGGTCCTGTCTGGTTGGTTTTTCAGACAAAGATATATGTTTGAGCGATAATTTGTGTAGGTAGGGACGAAAAGAAAAGAGAGATAGAAAGTGAAAAAAAAAAAAATAAAATAAAACCGGCACAAAAATAAGTCAAATAAATAAGCAAACAAATGAAAAGGCGATAAACGATTTCATTTCGTTTGACAAGAGACAGCCAGATTTGATTCGTTTTCTCCGAAATGCTTTTTAATAGAAACCTTTCTGATCTCTTTACATCCTGGTTTTGATAAGCTTATTCTTTTTTTTTTTTTTTTTTTTTAATATATCGATTTTTTAATTTTTTTTTCTTTCGGATGAGATTTCGTTATGCTTTTTTGTTTTCTTGTTTGTTTTTAATCTCGTTTTCATTGTTGCATTTTATTTGGCAAATCTCGTTTCTTTTGTGACAGTTTTTTTTTTTCAATTTTTTTATTATATATTTTTATCTTTCTTATTTTTTTTTTATTTTGCCGCCGTTCATTTTGGTTACTAATGTCGTGATGCGATTTTAATTTTTTTTTTTCCGTTTACAAATGTGGGAATTTTTGGGCTACTCTATTTCATCTATTTTTTCTTTCTTTCTAAAATTTTCTTTGATGTGTTTTTCTTTTTTTTCCTTCTCTCTTGTTCCTTCCTTCTCATCATATTTTCTTCTTCGACTCGTTCGTTCATTTGTACGTCCGATTTTACTATCATTTCATCTTTCATTTTTCCTTCCAAAGCTTTTTAAAATCTGATTTCCTTTTTTTTCCCTTCATAACATTCTTCGTCATTCTTTCTTTCTTTCTTTCAAATTTCTTTCTTTCTTTCTTTCTTTCTTTCTTTCTTTCTTTCTTTCTTTCCAATTTCTTTCTTTCTTTCTTTCTTTCTTTCTTTCTTTCTTTCTTTCTTTCTTTCCAATTTCTTTCTTTCTTTCTTTCTTTCTTTCTTTCCAATTTCTTTCTTTCTTTCTTTCTTTCTTTCCAGTTTCTTTCTTTCTTTCTTTCTTTCTTTCTTTCTTTCTTTCTTTCTTTCTTTCTTAACCTACTCTATACAGCTTAATTCCCTTCGTTTCCCCCCATTTCTTTCATAGGCATTCTTTCTTTCCATCTCACTTTTCTTTTCCTTTTCTTCTTTCTAAAGATTTCTTTGATCTGTTTTCTTTTCTTTCCTCCAAATTCGTTCCTTTCTTTCTTTTATTCTTTCGATTGTTTATTTTTTGTTTGTTTACATTTGTCTTAACCTCTGTTCATACTAGATTTTTCCCAATTTGTTTTACTTTGAGGTACTTCTCCTTCCTTTTGATAATTGCTCCACCGCTCCTTTTAAATGATCGTCTGTTACATTCATTTTGCTTCCATTAATCGTTTCGTATTGTCTTTTAATCTGTAACATCGTTCTCTCCACTCCATTTTACGCTTTTCTTTTTCTATCAGAAATCACATCATTATTTACATTGGAATTTTAACATCTATCACACACTCAAAAACACGTGTATATCTATATACGTAGGAAGTCTTGCACAGCCAGTGTTGGTGGTAACAATAAAGAATTGTTCGATATAAAATAACAGAGAAAATTTATACTATTACGTTGGTGCAAAAATAATGTCGTTTTCTGACATATGTTACTATGTGATAAAACGACATTATTTTGGCACAAACCTAATACAAATAAATATATATTTGTTTCTCACCGTTCGATGTCCTTATATATATATATATATATATATATATATATATATATATATACACACATATATATATATACATATATATAGTAATTAGGAGGATTTGATAATTATATTAATTGATTCATCGAGTCTGACAGAAACCTCAGGAAGCACTGTACGGCCGTTTCGTCCTATATTTGGGACTCATCAGCAGTGCGCATCCACTACCGAGGGAATCGAAACACCGACAGTTAGGTTGGCAAGCGAATACCATACCAACTGATCCACCGGGCCTCGGCGCTACATTGAGTCTGATTTGCAATCTCTTCGTCACCGAGGCCCGGTGGAGCAGTTGGTATGGTGTTCGCTTGCCAACCTAATTGTCGGGGTCTCGACTCCCTCGGTAGTGGATGCGCACTGCTGATGAGTCCCAAATATAGGACGAAACGGCCGTCCAGTGCTTCCTGAGGTTTCTATCAGACTCGATGAATCAATTTATATATATATATATATATATATATATACAAGTATATGATTAGTGTATACATTATAAATTCCAATGATCAAAACATACTATTCTTAAAAGTGTGTTTAACACAGAGTAGTGCAAATATAATTAATTATTCTAAAATGACGACATAAATATGTTATAAAATCACTACAAAAATAGTCATTTTGTTTCAGCATTTCTGTTGTCTTATCAAAAAAACAAACCTTTATGCTACATTCAACACCATCACTTGATAAGACACAAAGAATTGTTGAAAGAAAATGTTTGTTTTGTAGAGATTTTATAACATATTTATGTTATAATTTTCAAATATAAATATATATATATATGTATATATATATAATAAAAAGGCTTAAACACTAATATTCCATGGTCATAATTTATTCCATTGGAATCGTAAATACGATCCAATTCATCAGACCTACAAATTCAAAAAGAAAACAGAAAAAAACCTACTCCGGAAATAAAAACAGAATTTAGAGAGAGTGTAATTATGAGAGTGTGGGACGAATGTTAGTTTATAAGAGAGGGGTTTAACAGAGAGAGTTTTATTTAAAATTAGGTGTGAGTGGAAGGGGGAAAAAGACTGTTGTCGGATGTCTAAAACATTATAAGGATACACTTCGAGGTGACATACACACACCATGGCCGATCAAATCTTAAAGAAGGAGGGAGAGGTAAGGAAAGAAGTGGTGGGGAAGAAAGATGGGGCGTGTGAAATGTATGTATATATATATATATATATATATATATATATATATATATATATATATATGAAGAAATATAGTCTTAAGGTGTGCTATATTTATGGGATAAAGTGCTCAATATCAGAGATAGAGCGTGTGTAAATATAAAAGTGAACATAGAAGTCAACACTTAGAGGCGACAGTCTGTTTCATGCTATATGCAATCGTCAGGCCGTATATAATATATATATATATATATATATATATATATATATATATATATATATATGGAGAGAGAGAGTTTAATATTTTGAAATTTCCAAATGTTAAACTGAAAGCAATTTTTCATCTACTTATTTTTAGTGGATATCCGTATGTGAAATAAACGACTCGTTTATACTTTAAACGGTATACATTACATCTGTCGGCCTCCGCCCATTTTATAATAGAATATTATGGGCTGTTCATTCTTTTATCGAATTTTTTTTTTTTAAAAAGAAGGACGCGATTTCGAACTCTGTCCGGAGCTCATTTTCTTTCTAACGGTTTCTTGAGTACGCAGGCTAAAAGATGTAATGTTTAAAGGAAAGACGAGGCATCTATTTAAAATTATTTTTTATTTCTTTAATTTTTCCTTAGGAATATATGTATGTATATATATTATTTACTTATTTATTTTTCCATATTAAAACAAAAATATTTTAAAAATCGCTACACAAAATGCGATCGAGTTCCAACGCATATCAATGCGATCCTCAGCCGATTCTAAATTACTGGCGAGTGAACGTTTAATTTAATTTCAAAAGCAAAATACCTCCTCTTTTTTCGAACAAAAATGGCTGAGGGCTTTACCCTGACTGACTAATCTAATATGACCTACGTTAATTTAAAACGAAGCGAAAAAGAAAATTTATATATATATATATATATATATATATATATATATATATATATATATATATATATATGGTTGGATTGATGTGAGTTTGTGACCCTGGGTTTCACGTTTTTGCGATCGTCAGACAAACTGATTAATTTTGATAATTTGGGATTTATGTAGATTGCGTGTATTGGTGTTATTATGGAAGTGTTTGGGGGATAATCGTCGTCGTAATGTCACTCATGCTAACGCAAACATAGATGCATGTTCGTACACCCGATGAGGTACGCAGACCTACATACACACTCGCTCATCCACCGGGGTTCATACAGACATAAACATATGTGGAGAGTATGGGATTTGAAATATGTATGTATATGCGTGCTGTTGTCTCTATACATACGCATTTGTATGTTGAAATTCAAAGATCGGAAGTGTAGCAAAACTTTCTCGTGAATGTTTCGTGAATGTATACATCTCAGCAATCAGAGCATTTTTCTATTTTTTCGCTGAATATTTCCTCGCAAGCACGTATATACATGTGATGGGGTCTGTGTAAAATTATGATAGGTAAAAATTGCTATTATTTTTAATTTTTTAAGGCTGATTTCTTTTTATTTTAAAGCTGTTTATTTGCTTGTTTTTGATGACTGCGGATATGTAACTGGTAGAAATTGGAGTTTGTATTTTTATTGGTTATTTTTATGGTGTATCAAATATGATGGGGAAGGGGGTAGTTTACGGTAATGATTATAGAGAGTTTATATGATAATAGTACATGTGATGTGGTAGTAATGGCGTTGGGGGATTGGTGGTAATCGTAATATTAGTAGCTAATAGCTATTGTAAAGTAGAAGAAATGATTATTAAGGGTGGTGGAATGATAACAATAAATGTAATTATTGTGATGGCAGCTTGAACTAAAGAGTGTTTGTTGTTTTTTTATCCGTTTGCTATAAATTCTGATGAATTAACCAGTTTGTCTGAAGATCGCAAAAGCGTGAAACCCAGGGTCACAAACTCACATCAATTCAACCAAATATATTAGCTCTATCTCTGATATTGAGCGCTTTCTAATAAGTACCGCGCATATAATATATATATATATATATATATATATATATATATATATATATATATATATATATATATAAAGGTGAACATAGAAGTCAACACTTAGAGGGGACAGTCTGTTTCATGCTATATGCAATCGTCAGGCCACATGTGCTGTTATTTTTCTCGGCTATTTATATATATATATATGTATATAGGGGTCAGTGGAGCATTGTGGGAAGTCTATTATGACGGTTGTTTTATCGGAAGTCGTTTATTTATTTATTTGGGTTAAATTATTTTGCTTGTTTTTATTTTTTGTTTCTTATTTTATTTATTTATTTATTTATTTATTTAATCGATGTTTTTATTAACGTAGTAAAAATTTGATTAGGTCACTTATTTAATAGTTTTGTTTTGGTTTGAGAATTTAATTAAAGCTATTTTTTCGATTTTGGGGTTGATTGTTGTAGTTTGTTCTAACTATTATTTTGGCAGGAACTGTTCTTAATTTGTGTTTATTTTGGGTGATTATTTTTATTTGTTTTTTCTAACGGTAACTTTATCGGGATTGGTTTGTTTATTTATTTACTTGGATGAATTTAGGTTAATTTATTTTACATGTATATTTTCTCTTTTTCGGTTTTTCGATTTTTAAGTAACGTAGTGTTTATTTATTTATTATTATTATTATTATTATTATTATTATTATTATTATTATTATTATTATCGTTATAGAATAGTTATAGGTATTTTTTTCGTCCGATTTTTTTTGTTCGATTTTTTAGTCTAACTAATATTTGGGTCATAACGGTTTTCTAATTTGTTTATTATTTACTTTACTTATTTGGGTTCGTTTTTTTTGTTGTTATTATTATTCTTTTTCGTCTATTCTAACAGGTGTGATTTGGTAATTTGTTTGGATTAATTAATTTAGCTTATTTTATTGTTATTTTGTTTATTTGTTTATTTATTTATTTTTATTTTGTTTTTTTCGTTTTCAATTTTTTAAGTAACGTAGTAAAATTTTTTTTTCATGTCTGCATTTTGAGATGAGCTCGGATCTTTTATTTAATAATTTATTTTGGTCTGGGAAAGTAATGATAGCTATTTTTTCCTCCAAGCAAAGTTTGCAAGTTTTTGATTGATTGTTGAAGGCTGATGATCTTTTCCTTATTTTCCAAGATATGTTTGGTGTGATGTGCGTTTTGTTTTTAATTCCCCACATACACTTAGAAAGCATTGTACTGTTCGCATATTTGCTATTTGTGAAAGATGTTTTGTGTGTATAATTTCTTTGTTTCCAGGGTCCTTCAGTTACTCCTATGTATACTTTTTCTTCATTATCTGGTGATTTTATCGTGGCTTGGTATATTACGTTGTTTTGTAAACAATTTCCGTTTAAGGGACATTCGTTCTTTATTCTGCAGTTGCACGTGGGTTTAATTTTTCGTGTGGTTTGTTGGTAATTTTTCTGTTGTGCTTTTTTTATTATTTGTGCCATGTTCTCGGTGCAGCTGTAGCTGATTTTAACTGTGTTTTTGTTGAATATTTTGTGTAGGGTGCTTGATTCCAGGAAGTGTTTGTGTAAGAGTTTGAAGAATATTTTTCCTACGTTTGTTTTTACGTTTTTGCTGTACGGCGGGTTGAACCATATGATATTTCTTCTCCTGTTGGCCTTTTTTGTGTTCTGTGGTGAGTATGTGAGTGTTGTTGGGAATCCGCTATCTTTTAAGGCTGTTTCATAGTCTTTCTTAGCTTTGTTAAATATGGATTCATTGGAGGAATTGTCGGAAAGCCTGCGTTTAATCGATTTTGGTATCTGTTTGATTATAGATGGCGGGTGATTGGAAGATGTTTGTATGTAGAGTGGTTTATCATTAGGTTTTCTATATGGTTTATATGTGCCTTTTCTTAGGTTGAATGGGACATCTAGAAAATCTACTTCGTTCAGGTTAGTTTTTATATCTATGTCGAATCCGTTATTTTTAAAAATCTTTATTATTGGTTTTTATAGTTTTGTCTGTGTTTTGTTTGTTACAGTTTCTTAAGATTATTAGACCGTCGTCCCTGTAGAATCCTGTGTCATTTCTATCTATTATTTTGCTCAGTTCGTGTAGTAAGTAAATACCTATGATTTCGCATGTCTCAGCACCGTCAAAGCTTCCCATTGTAGTGTCAAATATCCCATCTTTCTTTATCCATGCTTCTTCATTGTGGAATAATAATGATTTACGGGTGTGCTTAAAGATGTTGATTTCGCTTGGTTTTATTATTATTTGTTCCTGAGCTAAGTTGATGGCCTTATCTAACATGCGTTCTGTTATGGATGGGTAAAATTCTTTTATGTCTCATTGTAGGAATTGGCAATTTTGTTTGTTATTTATGCTGTAGAACCAGTAAATAGTTGTTTTTGTATTTTTCCACTAGTTTACTCCTAACTTCTTCCTAAGTTCATAATTAATTCTTTCTAACATTGTTTTACTTATTTTATCTAGATCGCTTTTGGCTGGGTTTATGAGTCTACATGCAGGACTGGTTTTGAAATTTTCTTTATGGACTTTTAGGGTGATAAAGGCTTGTGCCTTGCTAATACAAATTATTCGGTCATGTGTTGACTTCTATGTTCACTTTTATATATATATATATATATATATATATATATATATATATATATATATATATATATATATATATATATATATTATATGCGCGGTACTTATTAGAAAGCGCTCAATATCAGAGATAGAGGTAATATATTTGGATGAATTGATGTGAGTTTGTGACCCTGGGTTTCACGCTTTTGCGATCTTCAGACAAACTATGCACCACTGACCCGTATATATATAAATAGCCGAGAAAATTAACAGCACATGTGGCCTGACGATTGCATATAGCATGAAACAGACTGTCGCCTCTAAGTGTTGACTTCTATGTTCACTTTTATATTTACACACGCTCTATCTCTGATATTGAGCACTTTATCCCATAAATATAGCCCACCTTAAGACTATATTTCTTCATATATATATATATATATATATATATATATATATATATATATATATATATATATATATATATATACACTTTTCACGCACACATATATACACACACACACAACACACCTATATATAGGTAGAACGACACAGCGGTTGGACGTTAGAATTAAACAACACGTACCTGCTATAATACTGAATAAAAAATTTTCTTTGAGTGATACCATTCGTAACACGTATGGGTCTTCGATTGCGGATCACTTTATAAAGTATCCTACTTGTGCGTTGAATTTCAGTGTGAACTGGTTTTCTGTTTTGGCCAGTTCGCACTCGCTATTCCATCTTAAGGTGTTAGAGACGCTTTACATCAGATTCAGGCAACCTACTCTTTGTAAACAAAGAGATTGTTTGCTTGGACTTGCTGTGCTGCGTTTCTAGCATCTTGGTTGGTATAACTTTTATAATAATTTATTTCTTCCTGTCCAATCATTCATGTCATGCATAACAGACTTCTTTTTCTTTTCCTCATAATTTCCCCGGTAACCGTTCTGATGAGAGGGGACGAAACCGGTCGACTGGTGTTTGTTTTTATTTTAAATCTATCATGGTCCATAATATAAAATGTCTTGTTTTTAATGCCTTAATACGCTTCTGTACCGTTTCAAATATATTCAAATATATATATATATATATATATATATATATATATATATATATATATATATATATATATATATGAGGCAAGGAAGCGATGCTGTTGGAATTTAATTTGAGAACAATATTTTACAAGTTCAGATATTTTTTCTATCCTCACTCCAACCTCTTTTTACTTTCAAAACCCAAACCCTTGATTCTTATCAAGGATAAGAATATATTTTCGGACTAACGAGAGAGCTGGAAAATATAAAAAACAAATTCCACCACTATTATTCTTTCCATGGTGCCATAAAGTCTGGGGAAAACCTCACGGCTTGATCACTCAAACCTGTTTTCATTACTTTCAAAACCGGCTCCCAGGGCCTTGATTCTTATCAGAGATAAGAATATATTTTCTGACCAATGAAGTGGCCAGGGAATTTGTTCAACAATTTTGCAGGGAAAAGCCCCCGATTCTTCGGAGCCTACCAAATCTCCATAAATTTGGAGAATATTTGCCTATTTGGCACTGAGAATTTCGGCCACCGTCTGTAAGGTCGACGATTGGGGGCTCCTGTCAACTTCAGAACCATTTTCAACCAAAGAAAAGGGCTGTCGAGAACGAGCGTAGGCCCACAATTCAAAACTAATTCAAAGCTGCATCCCTTCACCAATACTTCTGTCGAGCCCACTGGACTCTTGTCATCAACCTACAAACTCACTCAACTGCAAGATTCCGATACCTACCAACAATTTTCCTACTCTACAAGAACTGTGAGTATTTCTAAACCTTAACAAAATTCTAATGGCTTAAAGAACTTTTTAGGCGCTCAGAGAAATATTTTGAGCAAGCCTTTTTTCTGTTACGAACATTTTCTCTTCCCTCAAAGGGCATTTTCGCTTCTCCCATTCTTTCACTCCTAATTGTTTTTTTGTTTTTTTTATCCCTTTACCATTTTTATTTTCTGTATATGTAAAGAAACACTTTCTTCTTTTATTGTTACACGGCGAGCAGGAGTTTTCTACTTTATTCGTCCCCGCCGAAAAGAGAGAGTTTGTCCGCTCTAATCTTGCTGTTTTTTCCTCGCGTTTTTCTCGCAATTTTTTAACCTCAACCCAATTTTTTAACCTCAACCCTTGGATGTGGGAGAGCCGGGACAGATTTCCCAGCAATGCAGACGTGCCTTCGTGAGCAACCTGAAAACATCGGAAGAAATGAAAAAGGTCGTTGAACGATATCAGTAATGCATCACCGTTCAGTGGGACTTTGTCGAAAAGTGATCTATGCATTTGTTCCATATCAGTGCTAATAATGATGCTCGATGTAAACTACCGTTACTTTTTATCTCCCCTCATACATTTTGATTTAGATATGCCTATGTGGATAAGGAGCAGTTGACTTGCAAACAACACGTGGGAATAAAATAAGATACAGAATATTATCTTCCCGTATTACATAAAATCTTGGAAAATATCCGTGTATATTATTGGAAGGTTACCGTAGAATGAATATATTATCTTAATTCTTTCATGATAAATTCGCCACACGTTCAAATTCCATCTTGAATATATGTATATATTAGCGAATACATTAAGCGGCACCATACACAAACACAGATCAGTTAGAAGTGAAAGAGATGAAGACAGTCCATTCGACATGTTATTCGAAGCTTACTGTTTCTTTACTTCAAAAGATGTAGAGAGAACGCCCCCCCCTCCCTGCTTTGTAATTCTTACTCGCTTTTCGCTGGACGCCATTTTTGTCATCCGATCACCTATTCCTTCTTTCCATCCATTTTCTCCTGGGCTTCGATAAAGCAACATAACATTTTTGAACGGCCGATTACCGCCAGTGACAATGATTTATGTTTCTTGCTGAAAAACAAAAAATACATTTTTATATTGGCCGATAAATTTCTTGTGTGATTTCGTTGTGTTTGTTTTTTGTTGTTGACGGTCGGACCTTTATGAAAATGTTTATTCAAACCTCGCTCGTTCTACGCCTTTATGTATGTATTTTTCCAATGAAACATGACCCAGCGCACATGTTAGTACTTCATATTTCTATTTCCCGACGTCGTTCCTTGCAGATTGACCACAGATCTTCGATTGGATTTAAATCAGGAGAGTTTCGGTGCCAATGTATAGTACTTTGATTTGCTCACTGTTAAGGCTTGCCTTTGTGTTCGCGCACCGTTACAATTTTCGTACGCTTCCTTGGAGTAACTTCGATTGCAATAGATGTAGGACAACTAATCGACAGTCGAGGCATCAGTGACTGGGCGTGATGAAAATCTGATGCAATCACGGATGACGCAATATTTATCAAGGCCAAACAAATTTATTTAAAGACCCCGTCAATGGATTCATATTACTGTACACCACTGCAAATGACTTAATCTGAAGAAAAATAGAAATCGATTACATTCTAGTGGTTCTAGAATTGACCATATGGTGAAAAATGAAACTAAAGTGGTTATTTCAACTAATTTGCACAAGGGTGTATCTATCTGTTTCAATCTGTCTGCCTGTCTGTCTGTCTATATCTATCTATCTATCTATTTATAAAATACTGTGAACATCTGGCTTAAAGCTTTATTTATTGATTAAGCTGCTGAATCTTCATTAGCTTCTAAAACTGATTTTATTTGATGCTATGTGGGATGGAATCAAATACGTTTTGAAGCGTTTCCAGTGGAATTTTATGCCATTCTTCAATCAAAAACTCTGAAAGTTTCTTCAGCGACGATGGGGGAGGAAATATATCCCTCACTCTGATCTAGAACTCCCCATAATGGTTCATCTGTTTTGAGATCAGGGGATTGTGCCGGCCATGGTAGATGTTCAGTTACGTTATGATTCTCATCAAACTGTGGCACTTTTTGGCAAAAGTATCGTAGTCATTGAGAATATTGAGATATTTATCTGCAGTAATTCTACCATTAAGATTGATGAAAGTACCAGAAGAATACCATGAAATTAACGCCCAAATCATTATTGAGAAACCTCCATGTTTGACTGTTGGTTACAATGCAATCTGGATCATAGGCTTCACCCAGCGTTCCCCATGCATAAACATGACCACTATTTATATTATTCGGATTATTATCCTTTTCTTTGTCACCATATTTATTACTTGGCCTACAGACATGTGGCCGACAGACATTTGGACGAACGGACGTTTGGACGAACGGACATTTTGCCGCGAGATATTTGGCCGACGGACATTTAGTTGAAGGACATTTGGCCGAACGGTCATTTGGTAGAGACATTTGATCAAATGATATTTGACCCAACGAACATTTGGTCGACAGACATTTAGCAGAGAGATATTTGGCGGAACGGACATTTTGCCGAGAGACATTTGGCGGATGTACTTTATCGTCTTACCCAGGAAGCGGATGTAGTTCATCCTCTTGCCCATGACGCGGATGTAGTTTATCATCTTACCCAGGACGTGGATGTAGTTTGTCGTTATACCCAGGACACGGATGTAATTTATCGTCTTACCCATGATGCGGATGTAGTTTATCGTCATACCCAGGGTACGGATCTAGTTCATTGTCATAACCAGGACACTGATGTAGTTTATCGTCTTACTCAGGACGCGGATATAGTTCAACGTCTTAACCAGCACACGGATGTAGTTTATCGTCATATCCAAGACGCGGTTGTAGTTCATCGTCTTACCCATGATGCGGATGTAGTTTATCGTCTTACCCAGGACACTGATGTAATTTATAGTCATACCTAGAACACGGATGTAGTTTATCGTCTTACACAGGATGAGGATGTAATTTATAGTCTTAATTCAGTAATCGTATGGAACCGGGGTTTCAACGTGATTTGTCCATCAGCGATTTTTTTATCACTTCATTTAACCCAAAGTAAGGCAAAAAAATACCTCAGACGCAAGGATATGGCCGAGAATGAGAAAAAAAAACATTATTAATAAGTGACTAATAAAGGAAATGAAATTAAGACGAAAATCTTATTGCATTTGTCAGGTAACGAAGCGCCAACGCGGTCGGTCGACTGCATACTCTTCCTTGTCGTTTTGTTTGGTCTGCATCAGAGGAAGTTAGTTTTGATACGCCTATATAGCGTTCTTTGGTCGGCCTTGATGTCTTTCTCGTACAGCAGGCACCTGGTAAGTCATATGCTGCATATGGGTGACGTGGCGAGGTCATCGGAATTGTACTTCAATGAGCATTGCTGGTTGGATTTGTACAGTTCAAAATGTGAAAGTTCTTGATGGGATCTGGTAACGGAAAATGGCGGTTGTATTTGCACTTAAATTTTGAAGAACGTAAGACCTACAGAGTCTATCTTCTTTAATTACTTTGAAATACATTCATTAAAAAACATTTTGAATTAATGCAGTAAATGATATAACAAATGTAGTCTGCCTTTATTCAATCGATGTTAGCTGAGGACATGAAGAGGTAAAAAAGGTGACATGAAAACACATATTAGATCACTATTATTTTGAAATTCAGTTTGACAGTTTGCTACCAGGGATATAAAAGAAGATACATTGATAAAGCAATTGTTTAGTTTGATGAACATTGTTAAACTTGATGAAAATTGGTTGAAAGATCAGCACAAAGAAACCAGTAAAAATCGCCATTTTTCGCTATTTACGCGGTTTTTCACTATATGGGTGGACTCAATTATCAAATTAAATGACTGTTAAACAATCAACTTATTTTTGGCTACAGTTAAGTGAAGTTTGTATTAGATTCCCTGAAAATTGAGGGAGTTTTTAGTCTAAAATTTGTGCTGAAATCGATGTTTCGTTTATCGCGGTTTTTCGCTAAACGCAGTGGTATAGAAATAAAAAATGAGGCATCGCTGACATCGTCATGATGTAAGTAACCTACATACCGAGTTTGAACGAAATCGGAGGAAAAAGGTTGAATTTATCTATTAGTGATTTTTTTAAAAAAAATGATCGATTTTTACGTTTACATTGTTCAATGTATGTTCTAATTTTGGTCAAAATCGGTTCTCGAGTGAAAAGTTATCAGACAGACGGACATCTTCTGTTTTATATAGAGAGATAATGCTCAGATAATGGGCATCAGTATTTCAACAATATCGGAAATCTCAAGAAAATTGGAAAGGTTTAGAAACCCGAAAAACGAGTTCCACACAAAACCAATGAAAGTCAAAGAATGCAGAGTGAAGACTGCGCAGCTCCTGTCCATATATGGCAGATATAAAAACAAAAAAGAAAAAAATGTGGGTGGTTCGCTACGATGTGCGTAGCATGGCGGATCTTGACTATAAAGGTTAGAACTAGTGGAACACAATCCATAGAAATAGCAATAGTGTATCGTGAGGCTTGCGACATGTCTGTGTGAAAGAGGTTGTAGGGTGGAAGATAACGAGTCACCCACAAGAACTCGGAGATGCTTTTGGATACTATCGAGATTGGAAAGTAAAAACTGTGCAGGTCCTGCCCATATAGGGCAGATGAAAAAAATTCCTAGTGATTAATGTGCCCTCTTTATTAATTTTATATCAACCTCTTTTCAGAATTTGCCCAAAACTATCTTGAACATTAAAAAAGAAGAGATTACACTTTTTACATTACTCGGACTATTGTCTTCATCTTCGTTGACATATTTATTACAACGTTTCGGCCGCTCCACCTTTCTTCAGATAGTTGGAATGTCGAACTGAACCCTTTATTTTGCTCACTGGGGTAGACTGTTCTAGTTACACGTGCCATGTTCAGTTCGACATTCCAACCACCTGAAGAAAGCCGGAGCGTACAACGTCCGAAACGTTGTAATAAATATAGCAAAAAAGCCGAGGACAATAGTCCGAATAATGTAAATAGTGTACATAACACCTCATCTCAGAAATATAGACAGATACTGAAGAATATATTATTTTATTTTATTTATTTATTGCAGGTGGAGAGGCCTGGTCACAATGTTTCTCAAACTTCTGCCTACATTAGCAGAGCATCGGGTGAAGTATACACAGGTGGTTCCAGAGCACGGAACATAATTCTGAATTTCCGCTGTAGGAATCTCGAAGATCAAATTGGCTGTGGACATACTTCGGCGACTGACAATAAACCTCTGAAATCACAATGCCCAACAAATTCTACGTCAAAGTGTCAAGGAAATGTCTCAGATAATGAGTGCCAGTATTTCAACAATATCAGATTCTCTCAAGACAATTGGTAAGCGGGTAGAAACTCGATCAACGAGTTCCACATGAACTCAGGGAACGTCAAAGACTTCGCAGCTTTGAAGTGCATTCGATGCTGCATCTGCGAAATTCGAATAATATATTTCTTAAGCGAATCGAAACTTGTGATGAGAAATGAATTCTTTCTGACAATCTTAAACGATTGTCTCGATGGCTTGATCATGTCAGTCAGTTATGTGTCATTTTGATACATAACTGACCAAGCAGATTTTTTCCCGCAATAGGTTGCTATTTTTTCTGAGGTAGACCAGTTGCCTTCCAATGCTATAGAACCAAGCCTGTCCTGCTGGAGGAAGAAGAAGAGGATTCATACCTTGTCCGATTCCGCAATCGGAGCCGCTATCCATTACTCCACCGTGCCTCCTAAGACAAATATTAGTGGATAAAAATACTATACAGTGCCTGATACAGGGAAAAACTCAAAATCATGGAAGCTATTATTATATAAAATAAACATACCGCATTAAATAAAATATCTTTCAACAGAGGAGATGGTGTCTGGAAGTGTGTATCAAATATTTAATGTTTAAAAAAATACCAACAAAAACGCACAAGCTTTAGCATTCTTTTTGATGTGGCCTAGTTCCCTTTAATTGTTACACATGATATCACTGTGGACTGTTTCCCATTTACAGCTCTCTATAAAAATCGTAGGCACATAAGTGATACATGGATTTCGATACATGAATGACGAGGCAGATTTTTCCCGCAGTAGGTTGTCATTTCTTTCTGCGACCAGTTCCATCCAAGATCATAGAACACGTCCTGCTATTTACACATAGCTGGGAGGAGAAGAAGAGCATTCATACCTTTCCCAACAGAATTGGCACGTAAGTGAGTGTAATGGATTCGACTAGAATTCGAACTCGGCTCTCCGATTCCTCAATCCGAGCCACAATCCATTACTCTACCGTGCCTCTTCAAGCCAGAAGAGTTGGATTCATATCCTTCCTCAGGGTATTAGCACGTAAGTGAATATAATGGATTCGACTGGAATTCGAACTCGGCTCTCCGATTCTTCAATCCGAGCCACAATCCATTACTCTACCGTGCCTCTTCAAGCCAGAAGAGTTGGATTCATACCTTTCCCAAGGGTATTAGCACGTAAGTGAATGTAATGGATTCGACTGGAATTCGAACTCGGCTCTCCGATTCTTCAATCCGAGCCGCAATCCATTACTCTACCGTGCCTCTTCAAGCCGGAAGAGTTGGATTCATATCTTTCCCAAGGGTAGTAGCACGTAATGGGGAATGTTTCTCCGGTCCATTGACATCTAAACACTCTTCTCACCTTCCGATGTATGGCACTCGAACGTATCGTACAAAAAACATCAACCTATGAAGTAGGTCAAGCATTCTCTCCGGTGGTTCCAAATCAGTGCAAGACTGACTTCAGCGCGACCATATTAACGAAAGTTGTAATGACTAACCTAACATCAGGACCAAGAAAAAGCAAAAGAACATCTTATTACCATGTTTAAACTTTCCAACGATAAACTAAAGAGAATCAATCTTTGGTCGTTCCAACACTGTGCAAGGCTGAATTAACCGATATACGATACTTATACTTACCTACCCTAACTTCTGAACCAAATTGGAAAATGGACAAACCCAAGACACATTGAGAATTTTGTTTCAGTACAGTCACCATAAGAAATAAACCTTCGTTGTAGAAAATCAAATTTTGTATGTTTCTTTCGTTTTCATTTACATATTGAACACGCACCTTCATCAAATATATGCAGAAATACTCAACTTGATAAGGTCCATATTCCCTCAGAAACTG
>OZ010596.1:47682469-47759969 GCA_963932145.1 Acanthosepion lycidas | reverse complement strand
ATGCTGGCGGCCTGACAATTGCGTCTAGCATGAAACAGCCTGTCGCCTCTGAGTGTTGATTTCAATGTACACTTTTATATATATATATATATATATATATATATATATATATATATATGTATGTATGTGTGTTATGAAATGGAATAAGTCCGACAACTATTGTAATATATTCATTGTTTATACGTTATTTTTGTACATACAAATATTTAAGTAAATCCTCTGTTTACAATAAACAGTATTAACAACATTTATCGGTCTGAATGTCCAAGAAATTTCATAGAAAATATGTGTCTTCCAACAGGAACCGAACCTTCGGGGAGTTCCATGCTAGACGCAATCGTCAGGCAGCGAGTGTTGGATTTTTCTCGACTATTTATATATACTGAGTCAGTGGTGCATTGTGGGTAATCCATTCTGGCTGTTATTTTTGCGGATGTGGCTTGTTTATTTATTTATTTGGGTTAATTTGTTTTACCTCTTTTTTATTTTCATTTTTGATTTTATATTCATTTGTTCTTTTCGCTTCTCGATGTTTTATTAATGTAGTAAAAAATGTTTTGGGGGAGGGGTGCTTAGGTCCCTTATTTAATATTTTGTTTTGGTCTGGGAAGGTAAAGCTATTTATTCGTCCAATTTTTGGATTGATTGCCGTAGTCTATTCAGCTCTTTTTGCAGGGGACGGTATTTAATTAGTTCATTAATTTATTTATTTATCTGGATTGATTATTTTTACCTGTCTTTGCTTATATATATATATATATATATATATATATATATATATATATATATATATATATATATATATATATACGCTCTATCTCTGATATTAAGCATTTATCCCATTAATATAGCACCCTTTAAAACTGCATTTCTCCATATACATATATATATCCCAATCTGTCCTGCTATTTACCCATAGCTGGAGGGAGAAGAAGAGGATTCACACCTTTCGGAAGGGCATTAGCGCGTAAGTGAATGTAATGGATTCGACTGGAATTCGAAATCGGCTCTCCGATTCCACAATCCAAGCCGCTATCTACCTATCTATTACTCCAACATGCCTCCGTCAGGTCTGGGAAAACTCTGTATTCAAAACCTGCGGAGGGTCGTTTGGGGACCTTGTGGCACTTAGTGCACCAGGTCTCTGTATTCGGCCCTTCAAAAAGTGTGGATGGTCCTGCACGAAACCTTCACCACTATAATCAAATCTCATGCGCCGTTGTCGGGCTGTCGGTTTCCTAGGAACTGATCTGCATTACCCTCATACGTCGAATTGGACGGGATAGTCGAGCTCACACACACACACACACACACACACACATATATATATACATATATAATCAGACATGTTTTAATGAAAAACCGCTGCTAAAATACATGCAATATATATATATATATATATATATATATATATATATATATATATATATTGCGTATATTTTACACGCAAGATATATATATATATATATATATATATATATATATATATATATATATATATATATATATATATATTGCGTATATTTTAGCAGCATTTTGTTTTTTCAATAAGACATGACTGATTAAGCAATGTAGAAATGTTTTATTTACTTATTTTTAATAAGCTCCTCTCGTAATTACGGAGAAGTTACTTAGTATCCCTATTAAAGGAAAAAATACATAGTTTAAAATAGCTAGGCTTTAACTTAGTAGATAGTTTAATATATCTCGGTTTGAACTAATAGTTTTAAACAGTTTTTTTCTTTTAAGAAATATTTACACATTTTAATAACTTCATTGCCTCCCCTTGAAACCTTAACGTTTTCATTCACACGTAACAATTTTAATTTACAAAAACAAGACACTGATGATGACATTGTGATAATGTCGAAAGTACTCGAAATAAAATGTATATACATCAACATGGTTATTTTCTTTCTTCCTTTAATAAGGATACTAAGAATCTTGTCTCGAATAACGTGAGGATCCTATTAAAATGAGCTGACAAGACGTTCTTCATCTTCGGGGTAAATTACAAGGACATTGTAACTGCGATAAAATCTGCATTTTGTTCATTTAGTTCAATTTTACACATCTTCCAATTCCTGGTCAGCTTTCTTATATTGAAAGGCTTATTTTGTTAAAAAAATAAAAATGAGTACAACGGGTAAATTTTAAAATTGAAAAATACTATAAAAGAACCCGTTCGCGCATGTTATTAAATCACCATCACAGATTTTTGAACAAAGGCAACATATGCCTGAGCAGGCATAATCTAATACGAGCGACTAGCCATTATCTATCTATCTATCTATCTATCTATCTATATATATATATATATATATATATATATATATATATATATATATATATATATATATAGTTTTAAGGTGTTCTATATTTATGGGATAAAGTACTCAATATCAGAGATAGAGCGTATGTAAATATAAATATAAAAGTGAACACTGAAGTCAACACTCAGAGGCGACAGGCTGTTTAATGCTGGCGGCCTGACAATTGCGTCTAGCATGAAACAGCCTGTCGCCTCTGAGTGTTGATTTCAATGTACACTTTTATATATATATATATATATATATATATATATATATATATATGTATGTATGTATGTGTGTTATGAAATGGAATAAGTCCGACAACTATTGTAATATATTCATTGTTTATACGTTATTTTTGTACATACAAATATTTAAGTAAATCCTCTGTTTACAATAAACAGTATTAACAACATTTATCGGTCTGAATGTCCAAGAAATTTCATAGAAAATAAGTGTCTTCCAACAGGAATCGAACCTTCATAAATCATGGGAAATTTGGAGTTTAAAAGCAGTAAGTCAACCTTGCTAACCGGTCGCTGCCTCTGTAGCTAAACGATATAGCACGCCAGTCCATATGACGGTTCCGTGTAGGATACAGGTTCGATTACTGTCGGAGGGCACATATTTTCTAAGAAAGTTTTCGGACACTCAGGCCGGTAAATGTTGCTACTGTGAATACCGTTTGTTATAAACAGAGCATGTGCTTAAATATTTGTATCTATAAAAAATAACGTACAAACAATTTATTTATTTTTATTTATTTTTATTTTTTTATATATATATATATATATATATATATATATATATATATATATATATATATATATATATATATATTAAAAAGAAGAGAAGAGAGGTGCCGCAAACGTTTTTGGTTGTAATGTGGATTTATTTAGAAAAAATATTATGCTTTGTTTTCCATAATTCAAGAAAGAAATTCAGATTACTAACACAAAAACAGAAAATGTCTTATATCGAGAATATTTAACATTGAAAAGAATAGGGAAAAAATTAATTATTTTTTATACAATGTGGCAATCTCTGCTTTTACCTGTAGTAAAATTATGGAAAACAAAGCATAATATTTTTTTCTAAATAAATACATATTGCAGTCAAAAACGTTTGCGGCACCTCTCTTCTCTACTTTTTAATATACATACTTTTCTCTCGTTGGAACCACTACAACCTCTTTCTTTTATATATATATATATATATATATATATATATATATATATATATATATATATATATATATATATATATGTATGTATGTATGTATGTATGTATGTATGTATGTAAAGAAAACTTGATTATAATGAATAAAAAGGAAGGATGCTTCATGTTGTTACACATCGATTCACATCTACACATTTCCGTGCAGGGATTAAGCGTAAATAGATAAATTCTGTTTCGAATGAACGCGTTCATAATGGCAGCGGCGTGAGGGCATCTTAAGCCTTGCCACGTGATTTATAAAGTTGCTAATATCAGAACGAGGTTCAAGAAATAATCATTCCTTTTTTCCAATATTTGTTCATGCTCGGCTCTATCCCGGAGGCAGAATTTATAGTTATTGACTCAAGATACAGTCTTTTTTTCATTTATGCCCCGTAATTTAGTCTTTTTAACTACAATCTTTTTTTTTTTTTTTCATTCATAAACACTTAATTTTTGTTGGTTTTCTTTTTACCCGATGGTTAATATATAATCTCACTACTCTTTTTCCAGCTTCTCTTTCCAGCGATTCGTTCTTTGAACTAATTCCTTATTTTAGCTTGTCTTGTGGCGGGCAGAGTCGTCCATTTCACGTCGCTGATGACTTCCAGTGGCTCAATGATAAATAGTCTGGTTGATTTGGAGTGAAAATAAAGATGTACCCGGAAAAAAAAAAAAAAAAAAAAAAAAAAAACTTATCAAGACATATTTTGTTTCTGAATTTTACATCCTGAAAAAAAAAACCCCCAAAAAAAAACAATCATCTCTCTTCCATGTTGGTGAATTTTTTTACGACCTTTTTTCAGCGCCCCACAAAAAAAAACAAATACCCCCCCCCCCAAAAAAAAACAAATACCCCCCCCCCCCCCAAAAAAAAAAACGGTGCTTTAAGGGGTAAATGATTCTTTGCTATTTGAATAGTTTACACTTGTAAGTGGTTTTCATGTACAGGTCATTTCGAATGTGTCTTACAAGTTATTCAAATATTATGATGTCAAATTCGAATGTTTAGTACTTGAGGTATTATTATTTTTCCTCATTGAGCAACATAATCTGAAACTGCATCATATTTTTATAGATCAGGTAGTATCAGTTAGTATTAGGTTGGTGCAAAAATAATGACGTAATACTGTCGTATTTTGACCTATTTTTTAACGTCAAAAAACGACATTATTACGTCATTATTTTTGCACCAACCTAATAGCTGACATTCAAGAAACAGACTTATTTGAATGTGGGCTTCATTTGGAATGTTCTGGATCAGTGAAGTGAAAATCCAACCATGAGTGAACAAGCCAGGGTGAATGGTAAGGGATTCAGGAATTTTGACTAAGGCTGATATTTTAACTTTTCTTCTTGAATGCTGCTGATGAAAATGTTTCATGTTGTATTATCTGTGCTACCGACATATTTATATTGTGTTATTCAGGTTCTAAGAGGAATGCTTTTCTTCAATACAAGTTTAAGAAATCTGGATATCCCTACTGCTCTTGTATTCCTTATCGCTAGGTTCTTGCTAGGATGTAGAAGGACGTTACATCCTTGGACGCTACGAGACATTTGGTAGCATTTTTTTTCTTTTTCTTTTTTGTTTTAAGCGTTTCACCCCAAGCAAGGCGGTAAGCTACTAGCACGCAAGGGGTTACAGAGAGTTGGAGCGAGAGCAAATAGGAGTAATAGAGGAAAGGATGAAGAGAAGGATAGGGGATAGATCTTGGCATCTGGAGACGTCGATTGACATTTGAATAGTTGGAGATTATAGCTATCAGGGAAACAAGAAAAGTGGAGGGAGTTACACAGGCAAGAAGTGCGAGACATGAAGCTATTAGGTTGGTGCAAAAATAATGACGTAATAATGTCGTTTTTTGACGTATTTTTTAACGTCAAAAAACGACATTATTATGTCATTATTTTTGCACCAACCTAATAATTGAGAAGAGACGGCTACATTTAACAGTTTCGACGGTGAAAGGGTGAGAGCGAGATGCCAGCCTAGTTGAACGCTTAAATTCATGAAGTCTGGGAACCACTGAAAGCAACTCATCGGAGCAGTTACCGTAAGAGTATTTGTAAAAAAGACAGAGGGAGGCGACGGCACGTCTATGAGAGAGCGATGTCAGAGGAGATGCCAGATCAAAACCAATTAGATTGCATGTCCGTCTCTGGATTTTATCAAGGACCTTGAGACAAACAGAAGGGGATCCAGACCATATATGCGAGCAATACTGAATGCAAAGGCGAATGGTTGATTTGTAGATTTGGATGATCGACTCCGGCCAGAAAAATTTCCTGGCGCAGTACAGGGAGCAAAAATTGGAAAGAAGTTCTTTCTTTTTTTATCTGTTAGTGATTCACATCTGTGCACTTACAAGTTATATATACCTATGTTTACATAATCTTTCCTAGGATAGTAATTTAAGTTCGGGATTGTATCAATGATTTCTTCGTACAAAAACTTCCCTTCTGTCCACATCCATCAACTTTGATCAACCGTTCTGGTAGAAAGCTTCAAAGGCAATCGATGCCAAGTCGATGCGCATAGTTTACAGATTTGGGAGGCGTCTACACCATCATGAGCTTCCTGGGAAGCGTAGGTAGTCTTAGAAATGCTGCTGTGTTAATCGGGTTACAGACTACCATTTACACGGAAAGCTTGAACGTCATACATTTCTTTCCGTTAAGGCTGTCTCAAGAGATTTACGAGAACATTTATTTGTACATGCAGCCTTGAACAAATGCCTTCCCGTCCTGGGTAAGACGATAAACTACATCCGACAGCAAGGGCTCTGATCAGGAGGTTTTGAGGAGCATGGAACTACCTCTTAATTACTGCTGTTCCCAGGACCATCCTGACCCAGGGTGGTAGCACCTGTCAAGGTCCCAGTTATGGGCAAATGGTTAACCCCTAAACTAGGGTCAAAACACTATGAACGTTTAAAAATCGGTTTTAATATCAGCAATACATTTTTGAAGAAAAAGTATTGCCACCAATACATTATTACCAGCGATACATTATTACCACCAATAAATTATTACCAGCAATACATTATTACCACCAATACATTATTACCACCAATACATTACTACCACCAATACATTATTACCAGCAATACATTATTACCACCAATAAATTATTACCACCAATACATTATCACCAATCCATTATTATCACCAATCCATTATTACCACCAATGCATTATTACCACCAATTTTGTTTTGGGAATAAAAGCAAATATTACCAGCAATACATATTTGGAAAAATATTACCAGCAATAAATTTTATGGAAAAGAAAAATAAATATTACCAGCAAGAATCTTGTCGACATTGAATAACCATTTGAGGTGGATAAAACCAACCAAAACAAAAAGAAACTAATCAGTTGACGTCTCAGCTATCGAACTCAGCTGATGTAGCAGAGGCAGGTTGAGGAGAGATTGCTTTCGGTATGAAAGAAGAGTTTGCCTCTAAGGAGAATAAATCTGAGCTTCTTGATATTAAAGGAACTTTTAAGAGCAGCACATCTGATGTGTTTCAAGATAATTTCCATTAAGTGGTGTAAGGCTATTTGCCCGAGAAACTAGAACAGTCTAATGTGGATAAAATAAACGATTCGTATAATATAAAGGGCATGAGATCAGAAGTAATTTCATTGTCAAATCTTCAGCACACGTAAAACGGCAAAGATTGCTCGATACTTTGATGCAAGGACTGAGGAACAAATCAAGAACAGCAAAGTTATGGCTGTCCAATATTGAATACATCGACACGCTTAAGCTGTTTATTAGTTTCGAAATAACAAGCGGTTGGAATTTGTATCTTGTTGTGGTTCGCCGAATGCTAAATTTATTTGCAGTTACCATTTCAAGTATGCAAAGAAATTGTGCCTAAATTGGATGCTAGAATTGCCTGAAAATCATCCTTGGCTGCATCAACAGTTCTCATATTACAGGTTTCATTCGCTGTGACCCGATGACCGTTACCGGGACGGCTAATCAACTGACCTCTTTATTAAACAAGTGATGATGAGATCCTTAATGATTAGGCGTAGGTGGTAGGCAGGTGGTGGAATGCATCAACGAAACAGAGTCGCGGTGGTGACAACGAGGGTATGCCTGTAGCGAGTCGGGTTGCCGAAGTGACGGCAACATAAGGTGAAGTTAGTGGGGCTATGATGGAATGTTCCAGTTGGTGCATCAACAAAACGGGTTCACATTGGTGACTACGATGATATTCCTGTAGAGAGTCGTGTTGCTGAGGTTGCGGCGATGGCGACGAGGGAGACCTGAAGTTTTGCGGTGACTTCCGCGTGGTGTTATAAATCACGGAGGTTGATTTCGGGGGCCTGGCGCTGGTCTGTGTTTGATTCCGTGTGTGAAGATTCGGGTGAGATTAGTGAAGGTTGGGTGTGGTAGCCGTTGTGTTGAGAGTTAGCGGTCAGGGCAGTGACAGCGCGCCTGCGTGTCGGCAGGTGGCCTTTCGACCGGCCACTCTGTTAGTCGTTACGGTAGACCAGCTTTCAGGCAGATCTGATAGTCTCCAGTGTCATCTGCTTTTCCGGTGGGAACGTTCGCCATTGGCCACTGTATCGTTTTCATTGCAGGGTGCTTGCTTCGCCGGCTGGACGTGATGCACAGACCCTATGCACAGAAAACGACTTTTTTTTATTTTGTGTTCTGCCTTCTTGGCGTTCACATCCAGTCAACATGCAGAATGAATCAGAAATAGATATAATTGCAGCTGAGTATAACAACCTTCATTGTCAGTTTGCTTATCAACAAAGAACTTTCAGTATCTCAGTTGTTTAGTCGGAGTCTTGTTGGAATGAGTTTTGTATGTATTTGTTTTGTTCATTCTCTAGTGATACTTTGCTTCTAGCACACTAGACCGTCAAATCATCTTTGAAAATGCCCTATATTTTACTGATCAGATTACCAAAGAGGAAGAGGTCAAAATGAAGATAAAATGATGCTGGGAATTTGTCTCTATTAACAGCACTTTAACCAGGCAAAATTTAATGTTCTCAGCATCAGTGGTTCCTGTGTTATAAAACCTCAATACTTCGTCTGCAAAATATACATATATTACGTGACAATCTTGACATCTCCACACAGTGGAAACAATATCTTAACACAATATATGGGTTGATTGGAAGGATTCTTAAATAATTGTCCGACTTCCACCTCTCTCTTTCTATCTCTCCTTGCAAAATGTTTTAATTGTCAAATTCAATTTGACAGACCAGTTATTGGTCTGTAAATCGTGGGTGTTTGGTCTGTATTCACAAGAGGAATATGGAGCTGGCAGTTCTTTTTTATGTGTTATCTTTTATGTTACCTAATGTTTAACTGCTAAATAGATGACGACTGATACATACCAGCTGATAATGGTGAAATACGGCGACGTTTTATTTCATGAACATTATTTCAGATCTGGTTTGTTTAATTATGCCACAAAACTAAATTTCTACAGGTGATGCAAATGAGGACTTTGCAATTTTCAAAAGAGGAGACTATAAAACTTTCTAAAAGTACCGTATTTAACTGGGTAACATTTTTCCCGATGCATATTGATATCTACCAGACTAAAACCTACTTGGCTTTTAAGTAGTTTCTAGATTTTGGATGAGGAGGCTCATTTTCTTTAATAGGACGTTCGATGTCTAGGCTGGTAGACATTGATTTCACTGATTGCAAGACTACGTGCACCAATATTTGTATTTGCAGGGGAAAGTAATAGGGAGTATAGCGTATTTCTTAATAAAAAGACATGGACAACGAATCAACATTGCACGACGGTTCGCAGTTTCAGTAATTAGAGTTATTACAAGCCATAAGATATTTTGTGGATCGTTTCATTTTACCTAAATGCACAATGTGTGCATTTATATATATATATATATATATATATATATATATATATATATATATATATATATATATATATATATTGGTGAGTTATTTATTAAAACACACACACACATATATATATATAGTCATCCACATACAAGCTTGTTTTGCTGTATCACAGCTCATCAGTGTGGCTAGATATCCGGTTGCTTCAAGCCGGGATCAAATCTCGACTGATCTGGTATAAGTCATAAATCCTACCCCTAAGCTATCACCACACGTCAGTGAAAGAGAAAATTTAACGTATGATATACGAGATGTCTATAAACGCCAGTATCCAAGAGGGCTCAATTCATAATTGAAGAAGAAACCGTTTTTCATTATATATATATATATATATATATTACTGAGAATTTATTAAAACATATATATATATATATATATATGATCGCTTTAAACTATTTTTAGTGGATTCTCATATTTGTGTAGACTATTTTCATCTACCGACTTGAATATTTGGGCCTGCGTTCCCCTTGACGTGTTTAAACCTTTCACGGCCACGAAGAATTTTACCGAACAGGAAATGCTGAATAGTGCCATCAATTTAAATTCTTCTGTTTCATGGGTAAAGGTCTTCGTCGTTGAGTTGGTCTAAAGAATAAGTAAACGGTGCATCTACCCAAATACGAGTAACCCCTAAAAATATCGTTTAAGAAATAAAAATATGTTGGATAAATAAATAAAAATTGAACGTCATTCTTTAGAAACACACACACACACACACACACACATATATATATATATATATATATATATATATATATATATATATATATATATGTGTGTGTGTGTGTGTGTGTGTGTAATCCAAATTTAAAAGAACGAAAGAGAGCAGAGAGCAATAAGAAAGACTTCACACACATACACGAGCATTCCAATGCTATACTATAAGACTTTGTTGTAAATGAAAATAAAGCCAATTCTATTGATTTTGTTGTTAACTGAAGATAAAAAAAAGTTGAATATGAGACAAGAATTTAGAAATTCAGTTTCTATTTCCTGGCATTTACATTAAGATGCTTTAAACACCTTAAGACATACCACCTTTTGTTTGAACCCACTCATTTTTCAAGTGAGCAAAAATATTGAAAAACGTGTCTGAAACGTGTTTTTGTTGCCTTTATATTGATTGTTTAAATGTTAAATAGCTCTGAATGACTACTCTTGGATTTAGTCTTAGGTTTCACCTGTAAAGATTGGGAAGGCGAAATTGGAATTTGCAAGGAATTACAGAGATGAGCAACAAATGTTCTGGGACGAAGTTTTATGGACTGATGAGATCAAGGTTAATCTCTACAAAAGAGATGGAAAAGCTAAAGTGTTGAGAAAGAAAGGATTTGCTTATGATCCAAAGCATAAAATCTCATTGGTGTAGCATGATGGAGGCAATGTATTGGCTTCTGGAACAGACTCATCCATATTTATTGATGATGTAACTCCTGATGATAGCAGCAGAATGAATTCAGAAGTCTACAGAAACATTTTTCAAACACTTTCCAGACAAATGACTCTAATCACTGAAACTGCAAACCATCGTGCAATGTTGATTCGTTGTGCATCAACAGACATAGATCATGAGAAATGCATCGAGATTTATCGGATGGAAGTTTGTCAGCCAGCAGGAAAATAACCCCAAAACATACAGCCAACACAACAAATTCCCCAGGTCCCGCTAATATGCATAAGTATTCTATATACATAATTATTCTATATACATAAAGAAATAATTTAAAATTAGTTTGTAGTAACCGATAACGTCTTTAAGAAAGAGAAAATTTAAATAAAGTTGACTTTTTGAGGAAAATTTTTCATGAAAAATAATATCAAATAAATATATTATTACTATCTACCAGCACACACTGGTGATCGGGTACATTTCCTGTGGAACTCTGTGTCAATAAATAAGCTGAAAAATTTATTTAATCTCATTATATTGAGTAGGGAGTTCGATCCTTTCATGAAAGGCAATCTTTATTTATTAAACAAATATAGACAAACTCATATTTGTTGTGAAATTGGGTTGCATAATCATACTTTTAACCCACTTTAAAGAAGTAGACTATAATATATCTGATCACAATTTTGACGTAATAAAGGCTATTTTAATTAGAAGATAAATGAATTCCCTTAGAATAAAACCTATTGAAAGTGTACTGATCTCACAATTCTCCAAGATCAACCTCAGACAAAATAAAGAATAAACAGAATTCTACTCAGGATTGACTAACTCAGATTTTAACGGCTTTAATAGAAAAAAATCAGGATTATTACAAGTAAGACATTCTCTAGTCGTTTTCTTTTCAGATTTTTTGTTGTTGCATATATGTGTTATACTTTCTCGACGTGGCCAATGTATATATGTGTACATAATTGTGTGCATGACTTAGCAGTATAAAACTCCATATGAGAAGAAAGCAAGTTTGTCATTTCCTCTCGTTCACCTATTCCGTTCCGTCAGTGAAAGAATGTTTTATAATATCATGGATATAATAATGCTCATAATGGGAGACATTTTAACTTTCTTGTATTTCTTTCTTTCATAGATCACCCATTACCTGCTGACTCACCCAAAGTCATGTATTATTAAATCTCATTAATGCGTTATTATTTAACAACTCATTAACCGTTCAAACCGACGCGATTATTAACCCCGATTCACTGTGATAATGATATAAACCCGATTAGTATCACCTATCCAGAAAGGCTTGCTAATTTCAGCGAAAGTAAACGATTTATTTTGGAGTCAGATTTATCATTACTGGCATATGTTGATTTTCTAAGCGTAGCTTACATGTTGTACAGGTTGAAAGTGTGGGGCACCCAGTGAGGATCGAACTCACTACTCAGTCGTAATAGATCTAGCGAGCAAGCTTACTATTATAGCACGTCATAGTCTCCGGAATTGTTTTTTCTAAACGTTTCTTAGATGTGGCATAAGCCCGAATCAATACTAATAAGTGAATGAAGAGTTTTCTTTGCAAAAAAAAAAAAACAAAAAAAAACTTTCTATCACTAAGTGCTGACATTTAATATGACGAACAACAACAATAGAAGATATTAAATCTTCCCTTCACTTTCATTTTTACATCAGGATGCTGACTTCAGTGTTGTGTTTCTTCTTTTAGTTGTAGTTTAATTGGAAAAAAAAAAAAATAACTAGTATCAGTGAAGAAAGTAAACTTTAAAATCGAAACAAATTTCATTTTCATAATTGTGCGAAAGACTAAAATGATTGTATATATATATATATATATATATATATATATATATATATATATACAAATTTTTATTTGAGCATAACTTAAGCAAAGCAATCAATT
Organism: Acanthosepion lycidas; assembly: GCA_963932145.1. NCBI lineage: Eukaryota > Metazoa > Mollusca > Cephalopoda > Sepiida > Sepiidae > Acanthosepion > Acanthosepion lycidas. The sequence continues at coordinate 47,747,212 of OZ010596.1, read as the reverse complement.
GATTATGTTTCTTTTCAAACAAATTGATTTCCCTTGATTAATAAAAATTTCCTCTAGATTGATAGATAAGTGACAAATGGCAAAATATATAAACTTATATTGGCAAATAACTACGTTCCCTTTAATCTCCTGCGACATAACATAAAATTAATATATATCTTTAAACACTCAGGACCAACAGCTTGGCGTCACCACCTGGATTTCGAATCGTCTAAAACAAAATTAATTTACTAGCTCACTTCGGACCAGAGTAGTCTTTCTTTTTTTGAAGGGTTTTATCAGATATTTATTATTATTATTATTATTATTATTATTATTATTATTATTATTATTATTATTTTCTTTGATTTCTGGCGTTTACACATTTCTTTCCAGGACCCGCCCACAGACCTAAGGTTAGAAATGGCATCATGACACTTTCCACTGACAAAAAAAAAAAAACAATACATAGATAAAGCCGTTCGTAAAGTGTGGGCTGTACTTGTCAGAACAATTTTTTGTATCCCCTTGAGGCATAGACTTCCAAGAATCCCTTCAATTAGTCTACTGGATTCTTTTCCAACCAATCCTAGGGCTCCAACTACAACAGGGATTGTTGATGCTCCCATGTGCCACATTTTTGAGATTTCTATTTCAAGGTCCGTGTATTTTGACAGCTTTTTGAATATCTTCAAAGATACATTGCAGGCTGCAGGGACGGCCTTGTTAATAAGGACGCACCTTTATTGTTTGTGTTCTCTAATAACAATGGATGAGCGGTTGGCTTTGATTGTTCTGTCAGTGTGTATTGTGTAGTCCCATAGAATTGTAACAGGTCCTATCTACCTAACCGGGTCTGGGTGGTGTTCATACCAGTTATTATTATTATTATTATTATTATTATTATTATTATTATTATTTTATTTCATTTGATTTCTGTTGTGTACCCACTTCCTTCCGGGTCCCGGCCAGAGGCCAAAGTTTAGAATTGGCATCATTCCACTATGAAAAATGAAAAGAATTTTATTTTAATCTAAAACTTATATGTACGTTTGTCGAGCATTAATCTTGCTAGAAAAGGGGAAATATTAAAGAAGCCAGGTCTAGTATTCACCGTGCGTGAGATAGATATTATGCCTGCCTCATAAACCCGCCTAAGACTTCATTTTTCATTCAAAATACTCTATTTTAGGGATACGTTTTCACAACATCGCCCACGTGACGCCGGCGTGATCATATTGAAACGGAACGCTGATCTTGAAAAAATTCAGTTGTCTGTTTTGATTAGTCTTACTCTTATGTCCATCGTCTTTTCATGTTGAATTGAATATAGTCTAATGTTAATTATGTTTTATGAATATGTCCTGAAGATGGTCGAAACGTCCGACGTTGACATTATATTAACATTAAAACAGCATAATTGCATATTAGGATTTTTGTTTGTTTTTTCCGTATATTTTTCTTCATATATATGTGTGTGTGTGTGTGTGTATGTGTGTGTATGTGTGTGTCATGCCACAGAAGTTGTAAATAATTTTAAACAGACCAAACCGCATACTGTTTCCGTAAAAAGTAACCTTTTTTCGGCTAACACCATATCAGAAGTAACGTTGACGACTAGTAAAATATTAACGGGTATCGCTGAGTGATAGACAAACCGGGAGGAGACGATGACCTACGACTGAAATACAATTTCATATTAAAATGGGAGAACAAAATAAAAAAGTGGGAAAAAACCCCAGAAAAAACAGTTCCAGTGAGTACAAAAAGGAAATATATAGACTTACAGACCAGCCAGTAAAGAAAGCCAAAGAATAAATTTCTCTTTCTGTCTGCGCAAAGATGGTCGGTGTAATTTAACATATACTGCCTCGCAAGTACAGATGTTTTGCCCACCGTGCTTTGCCCAAATTGGAGAACCACCAATTCGTGTATTTGTACGCATTATCTTATCTAAAATGTGTTGCCCTATCGTTGGCTCTTGTGTCGTCTGCGTCAGACGTGTATTACGGGTAATAATACCTTGTCTGATATTGCCAGGTACATATTTGTAATACGCGTTTCAAAGAATAGAACTTGACGTGTTATTTGATGTGTTATTTGACGTGTCCTGGCCTTTTGTCTTTCCAACCGCTGTAACATGGCTTCCCTCTGCCTTCTTCTATAAATATTTTCATGCTAACTGTTCTGATAACTGTACTCCATGGTACCTAGAATTTATGAATTTAATCGCAATGCTAGATTCGCTGCAATATCTCATCATTTTACCGTTGAAATGGCGTGATGAAACCGTAAGTTCTATGCTAAGAGTTTCTTCTTTTTTACTGCCCTCGAACTACCTTCGGGACTCTTGCTTTCCAGCCAACAAGGATCTTGACAAAATTAAATGCAACGTCAATTGTTTTTTTTTTAATGCCTTTTCTCTCTTTTTTTTTCTTTTTATCAATCTTTTCATACTTATTTTGGGCATAAAGTTATTATAAAATTATGCTGACATATATACAGTGTAACCCGGATGTAAGAGACCCGGATATAAGAGAAACTCGGATATAAGAGAGATTGTCTCAGGTCCCAAATTAGAGCCATACTTACCGAAACAAAATAGACCAAACCCGGATATAGGAGAAACCCGGATATAAGAGACTTCTTCTCCGATCCCGACAACTCTCTTATATCCGGGTTCCACTGTATGTATTTTGTCTTACTCGCTCAATATGAAATGAACAATAGAATTGATCTCTTGTATTTATTCAGCTATTAAATATCGTAAATATATTCGGTTGTCTCTTGTTTTTATTATTTTTTTTTTATCCGAAATAATTTTTACTATTCACTTGAGTGTTTCAACAATTTGATCCCATTTTGTAAGAAGATTTTTTTTTTCGAAAATACGGTAAATTTAATCAGCGAAAATTGAAAACACTTTATCACTTTATATTTCATTAGACATTTTTTTTTTTTTTTGTTGAAAATAACAATTTTATACTTTGCACCAGAACAGGTAAATATGTTTTCTTTTTTATTCTCCTTCCAAACTAAATGTAATCGTTTCATTGTTATGATAATCGGGGAAAAACATTTCAATTGAATTTCATTGAACAGAACGGAAAAAAAAAAATAATTGAATATAAAAATGAAATACAGGTAAACTATTTTCTTACAGTCGAACACATTGCAGTCGGGCAGACTAAAATCTGTAAATTACGCTTGAGATGAAGTAATAATTCTTAACATCACCTGTAAGGTCGCTTTTGATATTACCAACTCTCAAGTCGGCAATTCGGAGGCATTAAAGAGTGATAAATACGACTAAACCAGTGGTTTTCAAACGGTGCGGCGCCCTTCATAAATGCGGTGGACGAACAAAAAAACCTTGGATCCGGAAGGTGTAACCTTCACGGCTAGGACCCACCATACCACTTACATGGTAGCAAACCACCCATATTCAACCCGAATCCCACCGGTCGGAAGTTCCACTCAGCTTCTTTTCACGAACCACTGCCAGGTGGAACGGACTCTCAAGAGGATCTTTCTCGATTACTACAATCTTAACCTATTCAAGTCTAGATTCAACCGTTATTTTCCCCTCCTATCCATACAAACTAACCATTAACGTAGCCCCAAACCATGTACAGGGTGAACCCTATAGTACAAAAAATGTGATGTTTGCGAGTAGGTGTGAGTAATTTGGCACATGGTTTTATTTTTCGATGATATGTCGCGTTTGGGGCCTACTAAAAATCATACTATATGAAATCTGGTCATCTTTCTATATAGATAAATTAAACCAAGAAGTTTCAATTGGAAATTGTCACTTTGCTTCCGATTGGCTGTAGAATGTATGACATCGTAAAAGGAGATCTTGCCTTTAAATGCCATATTGGATAGCAGGTGAGGCGGAATGGTTGAAAGAAGATGAATCATTTAGAAAAGAAAGTGCATGCGTTATTCGCATCAGGAATAGTTATAAATAATCATCGTCCCATTTTATCATTGAAATATTTTGATATATCAAGTATTGAGAATAGAGTAAACAGAGTCATCAAATTGGAGGAGAGAGTTATCAATGATAATGTTCTGACTTCAAATCCGTGGTTATCTCTCTTTAACTCTCTCAGTACTTTTTAAAAATTTTTAAATGTATTTTTATCACATAACATTTTTGTGATGAGCGAATTTTCGTTCCGCCAATGCGGCACAGAGTAAATAACTTTGTGAACCACTCCTCTAGAATATCCTTGACCTTGTATAATCTGAATCTTATAAAGACAAACTAGAATTATGCTACAGTTACATATATAAAGCATTATTTATATTATTCGGACTGTTATCCTCACCTTCATTGCCACATTCACAGCGTTTCGGCCGTTGTATGCTCCGACCTTCTTCAAGTGATATGCCAAAAATAAATATGATTTAAAATTTGAAATATTATCATCGATTATTTGTAATTATATGCATCAGTCCCAGTATAAATAGTTATCAATAATTATTGCCCGATTTTATTATCGTAATGTTTTTTGCATTATATCAAATATTAAGAATATAGTAATCATGGTCCGCAAAATGGCGGAGAAAGTTATCAATGATTATGTTCTAATTTCGAATCCGCAGTTATCTTCCTTTTAACTGTCTATGATGTAGCTTAGATGTCTGACAATGTTAAAAGTACTTTGTAACCAGATATGATCGAACTCACATCTCAGTCGTTATTTTTCTAGCAAGCTGCCCTAACTGGCATATTATGGTGATTTTCTAAGTGTAACTTAGATGTGGCACAAAGCTGAAAGTAGAGGTACCCAATGAGGATTGAAGTCACTAATCAGTTGTTATTTCTCTGGTGAGATGCTCTAAATGCCATATTATGTATATGAAGCAAATATCCAGAAGAGTAACTCTGGCAGCGTCTACGGTATTATTTTTCATCACTCCATTCCAAGGAAGGCGATAATGCGACTAAGACGCAAGAGCCTACTAGAACTGAAAGATAATTAGAAGACTTTAGAAGTAACTGGAAACCGAATCCTTTACAGGAAACATGGGATAGTTCAAAAGACCGTAGATGTGCGCTGACGATCGGCAAACCTTTCTCTCTTATTAAAGTGCAGTTCAACCTGTAGAAGGCCCAAGGGACATTCGAGGTAGAGGCTTACAGAGTAAGAGACAGAATTTAGGCGGATATATTGGGATGATAATGGCTAATCCGAGACCTGAACTGGTTAAAATTGTACTGAACTGCAAGTCATCTTCTTGAGAGTCGCTTCCCTAGAGCAGTGCGTCGGGGGAAGAAGCTGCTTGAGTGGATCATATTACTCACGAGTGGAATAAAAAGGTGATGAAGGTGGTTCGCTGCAATGGAAAAGGCAGCGCGGGTCTTTGCCGTTAAAGTCTGATTTGTTGGAAATTGAAGGAAAACTGAAAAAAAAACTGAAAAAAAAACATTAAATTCATTTTAAGAGAATATATACATTTTGGCAAATAAGTTACATTTGTGAGACACTCAGTGAGAAACGCAAATCACGTCGTTGGGTTAGTTTTACAGCATATCAAATTCAATGGGTTATTTAATGTCCAGAGAATTTTTATTGCTGATGGTATTTTTTCCAAAAAAGTATTGCTGGTAGTATTTTTTTCCAAAAATGTATTGATGGTAACATTTTTTCCAAAAAAGTATTGCTGAGAGTATTATTTTTTTAAAAAATGTATTGATGGTAACATTTTTCCCAGAAAAGTGTTGCTGGTAGTATTTTTTTTATTTTTTTTTATTTTAAATGTATTGATGGTAACATTTTTTCTTTTCAAAAAAGTATTGCTGGTGGTATTTTTTTTAATGTATTGATGGTAACATTTCTTCCCCAAAAGTATTGCTGGTAGTATTTTTTTTTAATGTATTGATGGTAATATTTTTCTCCCAAAAATATTGCTGGGAGTATTTTTTTAAATTTTTTTTTCAAAAATTTATTGATGGTAACATTTTTTCCAGAAAAGTATTGCTGGTAGTATTTTTTTTTTAAATGTATTGATGGTAACATTTTTTTTTCCCCAAAAAAAGTATTGCTGGTAGTATTTTTTTCAAAAATGTATTGATGGTAATATTTTTCCCCAAAAAAGTATTGCTGGTAGTATTTTATTTTATTTTTTTTAAATGTATTGATGGTAACCTTTTTTAAAAAAAAGTATTGCTGGTAGTATTTTTTTTTCAAAAATCTATTTATGGTAACATTTTTTCCAAAAATGTATTGCTGATAGTATTTTTTTCTCCACAAATGTATTGCTGATATTAAAACCTATTTTTACATTTTCATAGTGTTTTGACACCAGGTAGGGGGCAAACTAGAACCCCGGACCAGGGTGGACCTGAGAACACCAGTAATTAAGAGGTGGTTTCATGCTCCTGAAAACCTCCTGATCAGACGCCTTTCTGCCGGACGTGGTTTATCGTCTTACCCGGGAATCGGATATAGTTTATCCCCATACCCAGGACGGGCAAATCATGTGGAAAACTAGTTTATATGATTTACGAAACTAAAAAAAAAAGTTATAATTCAAATTAGCGCTTCATATTTCACATCTTCGGATATTTCGGAAACTAAAAATTAAAAAATCGCAAATGAAATTCGGTTGTGTTGTGGATTCCGAGATGAATTCGGTCTCCAAGGAATGACAAACGCAATAATTAAATGTAAGAAATAAAATGTATTTACACAATCATACAAAGAGTAATACTGTTAGTAAGTCCAGGAACGTGGTTAGTAGCAAATACAGATAGATACAGTGTAACCCAGATATAAGAGAGTTGTCGGGACCGGAGAAATCTATCTTATATCCGGGTTTTCTCTTATATCCGAGTCTCTTATATCCGGGTTACACTGTATATACAGTCTCGAAGTAGGACTTCCTTAGAGTCTACGTGCTTGTAACTGACTTCTACAAGAGGTTACCTCACACTATCTCCGTTCGGATATTCTCTCACTCACCGTATATCCTCTCACTATCCGACTACCGACTAGTATTTAGTCACCCCCCCCACGAGGGTATCATGTGGCACAAGGCCGGTTTAACGTGGGATCTCCGAGCCCGTGGGCTCGGCCAAAAATATGCCCATTGAACCCGTATAAACGGGTTCAGGGTCGGTTTACCTCCCCGAAAGAGAATCCGCCCTTCGGCGTAGCCTCTTTCGGGTTCCTCCCCGCCCGAAGGCAGAGAGTTCAACCGTTCAGCCGGTCGTCCGACATCGACTGACATCCGACTACCGACTACCCTCACTGTCTGTAACTCTGGGTATTTAACGGCAGCAGTCCAGGTACACTTGGTAGAGTTCAGTCATATGAAAAAGGGGTGGACCCCATCACAGGTTGATACTAAAAAATAAATTGAAAAAAAAAAAAATGAATGGAAGACAGCAAAGGATGAAGTATCATATATCAAAATAATTTGTACAATGAGAATACAGATATTTAAAACGTTACATTAATAGAGGTTTGAGTGGAATGTATCGGTAAAAACTACTTTTTTTTATCGATATCACCCCAAGCAAGGCAGAAAAGCCGCTAAAACAAAAGCGCTTACAGGGTGTGGAAGAATTAGGACAGAAACATTAATGATGAACAGAAACAGAAAAAAGTAATTAGGAGGACAGTAGATAGCGATTGATATTTCATTTAAATTTTTGCAGATTAACGTTGGGTGGAATGCTGGGAGCCGGAAGTGAGTTCCACAAGCGAGAATTGCGAGAGAATAAACTGTTAGCATAGAATTTACGGCTACTTATAACCAGCTTAACTGTAAATTGATCGGATCTCGGCGTAAATCTAGTACTCCGCTTAAATTAAAAAAAATCTAGGCACCATTGCGAAGAGCTCATCCGAACAATTACTATGAAAGCATTTATAGAAAAGACAGAGAGAGGCAACCTTAGGGCGGTGGGAATGTGACTGGAGCCGAGCCGCCAGATCAGGACCAATAATATTGCTGATTATTCTTTGGATTTTATCAAGGAGCTCAAGGTAAATAGCAGGGGCACCAGACCATATGTGGCATCAAAATTCTAAGCATGGACGAATGGTCGACACAGATGTGCAAGACAGATTCTGGGGATAAGAACTGTCTCGCCCGACACAGTGAAGCGACTTTTTTGACACAAGAAGAAAGCTCAGTAGCGTAATTTTTCAATTGGGTGTTTAAAGATGTAAGTCCAAGGGGCGTCAGTGAAAAAATTACAGAGTGTGTTCCAATCAGCATGCAGGTAACCGAAAGAGATCTTACGATTAGGCGGTCCTTGTTTAATAGAAGACTGGAACGAAATATCAATAGCTACCACGGTGTAGTCAGAATTACCAAGAGGGTAGTATTTCCGAAGCTCGACAAGAGCTAGGAGAGCGGGTAAGAAATTAATCAAGTAGAGAAGCGTGTTGCTCGGTTTTTCTAGGGCAATGAGTAGGGAAGTCGACGATTTGAGTAAGAGATTGGGCAATGGAAAGGTTTAAGTTTTGAATGCCGGCAACATCAGCACCTTCAGAATGATTAAGGTACGTATCGCGGTGAGCATTAAAATCACCGAAGACAAATGTGTTTGCATATGGTTGGAGAAAAAGAACCTTTTCTATACTGTTAGCAAATATGTCTAATATACTTCTGACCTGGTAACATTAAACGATAAAAGAAAAAGGGATAACTAACAGAGTTTAGTAACGAAAGACGGAAGCACATGAAGGAGTAATCTGGGGCCACGAGATCCCAGGCCATGCAAGTGAATGCATGAATATTTTCGCCAAAGGGGAAGATAGCTGCGAACCAAGAATTCATTCGTAATTGAAGAATTTAAATTAGTTTCACATAGAGTAAAATATCTAGCGACCGTACCAAGAGAAAAAGGTTCTACGCTGTAGAAGTGGGAACGGATACCACGACGAGTGGAGAAAGAAAGATTGAAGTAGTTTCTTGTTTTTTGTTTACTGATTTAGTTGTAATTCTTATTGATGTGACTTTCATTAGGTTCGTTTTGAGTAAAGAGAGAGAGAATGTGAATAAAGACCCCCGTAATTGTCACAGTCTGTCGTCAGTAGTAATAAAAGAAGCCAGACCATAACTGAGGGCAGAGCATTTTATGGCCCATAGTGTGGCCTCAGGGTTGACCACCGGAAATACATGCGACAACACAAAGAGAAATAAAGACCATGACAACAGAATATGTTTTCTTATTAACATGAGACTTCCTGAAGACTGTAATGGAACTTTGAAAATTTACAAAAAAATATCAAAATACAAGGATCTTGAAGTGCAAATCTAAAAACGTGGCACTTGGTGATATCAATAAATTTGCCTGTACCTGGAGCCTTCGGATTAATTGGAAAAGGTTTTGATATTTTTTTTTTAATATTTTCTTTATTTTATTTTATTTTTTCGAAAACTCATAATTTTTTTTTGGAAAAGCTTTTGTTAGACATATTCAAGGGATCCATGGTACTCCATGCCCTAAAGAAATAGAAAGAAATTTTTCTCGCGAATACGGCTCATACTTTACGAAGGGCTTTATCTATGTGAAATATGTTGGTACTCTTACGTTGTTTTATTATTATTACTTTTTATAAAATGTTCAGTGGAAAATGTCATGATGCTATTTCTGACCTTTGGTCTGTTATCATGACCCGGAAGGAAATACGTATACAATAATAATTATAATTATAATAATAGCATCAATCCATAAAACCCTTGCAAAATATCTATCAACGCTTGTAAATAGTCCCGATGAAATCCCGGATTGGATCACTGAAAGCATTACATATCTCATGCCGAAAACGAGTGAAACAGATGATCCGAAAAATTATAGGCCAATAACATGTCTCTCCACCACGTATAAGATGATTACGTCTGTCCTGGCGAACCGAACATACTCTTTCTTCGAAACACACAACATTCTTCCACTGGAACAGAAGGGATGCAGTATAGGTTCATATGACTGCAAAGATCACCTACTGATAAAAAAATGATCACGGAAAATTGCAGGAGACGTTGTAGAAATCTTAGCGCAGCGTGGATTGATTATCGCAAAGCCTTTGATAGTGTGTCACACTCCTGGATCCTTAAAACTTTGGAAATTTACAAAGTTTCCCCTATAGTAGTAAATTTCCTTAAGCACAGCGTGGGAATATTGAACACCACACTATACCTAAACCACACCAGAGGAAGTTCCTCCTCTAACCACCTGAATATCCGACGAGGAATCTTTCAAGGAGACTCCCTCTAACCCCTTCTGTTTTGTTTGTGCTTAATTCCCCTTACGCATGAACTAAATCGTTGCAAACTAGACAAAAATATTCAATCATCTACTATACATGGATGATCTCAAACTCTTTGTCAAAGACGACAATGAGATGAAGGGCCTCCGCAATATTGTAAAATGTTTCAGTGACGACATAGGTATAGACTTCGGATTAGATAAATGTGCAAAAGTAACATTCAATAAAGGGAGAATTATAGAAACAACCTCAATAGATTTAGATTTTGTCACAAAGATTAGGGATTAGAACAAGATGAAGCCTATAGGTACCTAGAAATTAGCGAAGGAGATGGTATGCAACATACCTAAATGAAGGAGAAGTTAAGAAAGGAGTACTACAGGCATATGCGTCTGGTACTGAATACCGAACTGCATTCAATATCAACCATAAACACCTTGGCTGTCCCTCTGGTGAAATACAGCTTTAACATCCTTAATTGGACTATAGCTGGCATTAAGCGAATGGGCGCCCAAAACAGAAAGCTTCTCACTTGCTACCGCATTCATCATCCCAAAGCTGATGTTGATCGTCTGTATGTGCCCAGATCCGAAGGAGATAGAGGATAGTTCAACTAGAACTGTCCTACAAAACTACAAAAAGATACCTGGGAACCACAGAAGACTGGATAATATATGTCAAAGAACATGAAAGTAGTAATCACCTTTATTCCGTAATAAAAGAAGCCAACAAGTTCAAAATGGAGTTTCAAATGGATGCAGAAATACAAGTAAAGTACAATACACCGATTGAAGCTGCAAAATACATAAAAAAGCAAGAACAAATGCAACCGACTAGATACAGAAACAATGGCAAGATAAACCGTTTCATGGCCAGTACTCTGCCCTTACCAAACAAGCTGATGTAGACAATCTCCGTACCCATTAGTAGCTATGTAATTGAAACGGAAAGTGTTATCCTTACTGCACAGGATCAGTGCTTGTTAACTAGAAATTATCAAGCACACATATTAAAATATAGTGTTAGCCCAAAATGCAGGTTCTGTGATAATTACCCAGAAACAATTGATCATCTTGTATCAGGTTGCACGATATTGGCATCCACTTAATATAAAACCCGGCATGACAGAGTGGGCCAATATCTGTACTGGAAAATATGCAACTTCTACGGGAAGGAAACTGAAAGAAACTGGTTTGAACACCACCCAGACCCGGTTAAGGAGATAGGACCTGTTACAATTCTATGGGATTACACAATACACACAGACAGAACAATCAAAGCTAATCGCCGAGATATTGTTATTAGAGATCGCACACAAAAAAGGTGCCACCTTATTGATATGGCACTCCCTGCAGACTGCAGTGTATCTTTCAAGGTCTTCAAAAAATCTAGGAAAATATAAAGACCTTGAAATCAAAATCTCAAAGATATGGCACATGGGAATCTCAACAATCCCCGTTGTATTTGTAGCCCTCGTACCTGGTTGGAAAACATTCCAGTAGACTAATTGAAGGGAATCCTGGAAGCCCATGCCTTAAAGAAATACCAAAAATTGTTCTTACGAGTACAGCCTACACCTTACGAAGGGCTTTGTCTATGTAAAATATGTTTTGTTTTTTTTTCAGTGGAAAATGTCATGATGCCATTTCTAAACTTAGGTCCCTGGGGGGGGGGGGGGGCGGACCCGGAAAGAAATGAGTACACATCAGAAATCAAAGGAAATAATAATAATAATAATAATAATAATAATAATAATAATCCGCAAAATGAAAATCCCCCAACTTTTGTTTTTATCACCTCTCACAGACCCCTAAAACCCTTGAGCAAATTTTATCATGGTTAATTAATAACCGTAATTATAATGTTTTTTTTTTTTTAGTTTTTCTTTTTCACAAAAATGATTAGTTGAAAATGTCATGAAGCCATTTCTGTCCTTAGGTCTCGTGTTGGACCCGGAATGAAATATTTGTGCAATAGAAATCGAAGGAAATAATTGCTGTGGCCTGTTTAGGGGCCAGAAAGAAAGACACGGAAGATGAAGGTAGGTTGACAAAGTATATTGAAGATATATACAAAAAAATAGTGTTAGTAATAAGTAGATTAGCACTGCGTCTCCTACTTCATTCCACTTCACACTCTTCTGTATCCGACTCTCGTAGTTTGTATTTATGAGAGGAGGAAGAGTTCAGTCCACTGTAGGAGGCTTTACCACAATAATAATAATAATAATAATAATAATAATAATAAGGACTACACAATACACACTGACAGAAAAATCAAGGCCAACCGCCCAGATATTGTTATTAAAGTCCACAAACAAAAACGGTTCCCCCTTAGTGATATGGCAGTCCCTGCTGACTGCAATGTATCTTTGAAGATATCCAAAAAGCTGTCAAAATACAAGGACCTTGAAATAGAAATCTCGAAAATGTGGCATATGGGAACATCAACAATCCCTGTTGTAGTTGGAGCCCTAGGACAGGTTGGAAAAGATTGCAGTAGACTAATTGAAGGGATTCCTGGAAGTCCATGCCTCAAGGAGATACAAAAAATTGTTCTGACAAGTACAGCCCACACTTTACGAAGGGCTTTATCTATATAATTTTTTTTTTTTTTATCAGTGGAAAGTGTCATAATGCCATTTCTAACCTTAGGTCCCTGGACGGGACCCGGAAAGAAAATAAAAATAATAATAATAATAATAATGAACCCAAAGTTAAAAGATACTTATAAAAAGAAAAGGTATGAAGATGTGGAGCGTGTTCATCCCCAACGATCAGTAAAAGGAGAAGGACTTTTTTTTGTTATTATCAATAGACTATCTTTTTTTTTAGTGTTGCAGTCCTTTGATGATTCCTGCACTTTACATCAAATCGAGGGTTGATGAGTTTTTCTCTCAATTTAAAAAAAAAAATCATGTTCGCATGCCATTCTGTGATTGTTTATTTTTAACTTCCATGCTGAAAGAATCTGCAAGGAAGATGTGATCAAGATATTGGCAAGAATCGATCGGAAAGTTGGAAGGAAAATCAAAGACAGTTTTATGTGATCTGACAATTGACAGATCGTCCTTTGTTCTTTTTTGTCAATCGAGTCTGGAGTTAGACAGGAAAGTGTCTCCGCATTTAGTCAGACAATCGATTTTTCTTCAACTTAAATTTCGATCTCTTTTTATAAATAAGTAACGACCACGGATATCTGGACTGGATACTGATTTCGATTCAACTGTTTAACTGGCGTCTTCCTGATTGGTTTGATAGCTTTTTTTTCGAGATTTTCACCTACGTATAGCTTCTTTCTTTTTATGTAACACGTACTTTCATGACGTAGGCGATCATGGCTCTCCACCTGCCTCTATCTTTTGCAGTTCTCAGCAAGTTCCTTACATCTGCTTCCTCCCCCAAACAACTTTCTGACATCCACTTGCTTAAGTACGACAGGTATGCCACACGTTGTTTTCCCTTGTCTCTCTTTTCCCTCCCAATGAGTATCAGATTCTCCAGGCCCTCCTTCCTCATTATGTGTCCCAGAAACTTCAGCTGCCTCTTCCTGATATTAAGTATAAGATTCCTTTTTTGCAATCTCACTAAGACCCCATTGTTGCTCACACGATCGGTGCATGATATCTTTAGCATCCTTCTGTAGAACCAGATCCGTAAAGAAGAATAAATGTTACGTGACAGCCCAGTATTCTTTTCTTTGTTACCAAAAAAATCCTGCTCTCTCGTAATACCCTGGTCAGCTTTTGGAATGCATCCTTGGCCATCCCAATACGTCTACGGATCTGAGTGTCGCACTTACAGTCTTCTGTCACGAACAATTTTAATCTGCCCACGTTTTAACTGAATAACTCAAATGGTTTTTCATTGAATTTTACAAATTCTAACAAAATGGCTAAACGTCTTATCTGAAAACCTGCAAAAGATAAACTATTATTTTAGTAATTCTTTAGATATTAAACATTTCGTGAGATGGATAATTATGCTGTTACAAGAATTTAGCTGGTACACACACACACACACACACACATATATATATATATATATATATATATATATATATATTTATAGATAACTATATGTCCGGTTGGGTATTTCCTAAATGCAGATTAATTTAAGGTGATGCTATGCGCGGGAAGAAACAGGTCAGTGGGTGCAGTGGAGTGGAAGAAAACATTTGACCTCAAATTCTGGAATGGGTGCAGGGCCATTGAAATTCGGCTTTTTTTTTTTTTATCCCTGCTACAAGTTCTGACTTTGAGCCACAAATGACATATTCGACTTTGTCAACACTATTGCTTTAATCGTAGTAACATCACCACGGCAAAGGGCATTCCTTTAAAGGCAAAGAAGGGCAAAAATATTTTAAGTCAACTGATAGCGATTGCTCTATGAGTCGTACGATTTTTTAATCAAGCACGGGCAACGCCGGGCCATGCTGCTACTATATATATATATATATATATATATATATATATATATATATGTATGTATGTCTCTCTCTCTCACTCTCTCTCTCTCTCTCTATATATATATATATATATATATATATATATATATATATATATATCTTCGTATGAATATAAAATTTAATTAATAATGCTTCCATTACTTTTAGCCTTTTTTTTGCATGTGGATGAGACTATTTCTATTATCAAAGCGTATGCTGCAGATGTCGTTTGGTAGGTCCTACTATGCAGTCATGTTGTATCATATCCAATATAATTATTTCCGAATTTGGTTTGATCAAGAAATGCTACATCATCACTGTCAACCGTTGCATTTATACGAAGAGAGAAAAAAATCAGTGATGGATAGCTACATATAGCTTTTACCTTACCAGTTGTACCCCTGTTGATGATCTGAGAAGGGGATGGAAAGTACTTGGAAAATAAAAATGATTTTCACTGTTATAGTGAATTTCTTGCATCGTTTGATTGTAATACGCGGAAACATTTTCGTAGATATGAACGGATTAGGCTAAAAATAAGCAGACATAATGTTTGTAATTTATTCAATCAGGCATTCCTAAATGAGTATTTGCTGACTAAATACACACACACACTCGCATATATATATATAATAATTTATTCGAAAATTATAACTTAAAATGTTATAAAATCACTACAAAAATAGTCATTTTGTTTCAAAACTTTTGGTGTTGAATCAACACCATCCCTTGAGAAGACTGAAGAAATGTTGAAACAAAATGGCTATTTTTGTTGTGATTTTATAACATTTTTACGTTACATTTTTTCGAATAAATAATTATATTTGCTCTATTCTGTATTGACCACTCTTTTAAAAATAGTATTAGTTGTTTATTGGAATGTATTCCGTATCCACCAATCCTATACTCACACACACACACACACACACACACACACACATATATATATATATATATATATATATATATATATATATATATATATAATTAAGCAATTCATCGTGACTAGAAGAAACCTCAACCGAATTTAGAAAGCACTGGACGGCCGTTTCGTCCTATATTTGGGACTCATCAGCAGTGCGTATCCACCCGGACACTTACGTTATCAGGCAAACTCTACAAACGGGTCTCGGTGACGAAGAGGTAGCCAATCAGACTCTGTATAGCGCCGCTCTATCACATATTCCGTGGTGGAACTCCTCCGAGTTTCTCTTTTACCCATAAGACTGTTCCCCCACGAACCACGACTACTATACCCAAGTTGCTCCATCCAGAGCATTAGAAGCGGGTTCAAACAAGCATATACAAGTGATAGAAATTAGGAGGATTTGAGATAATTTGTATATATATATATATATATATATATATATACAACATCATAAAATTTTCGCATTGAATAATTAGCATCAAAAACAAAGAAACAATTAAATAATTAATTAAACAATTAAATAATAGATACAAAAAGTCCATTGTCTAAATAAAAAGTTTAAAAGCCTTACCCAATAATGATAATAAAAAAAACCTTTATGAAGTCGCCAAAAAAAAAACAAACGTTTGCTAATTATGACAGTTTTTTTATATACATCAAACCATTTCAGGGAAGAAAACAAAATAAATAAATCTCCATAGACACTTAACCAGACTAGACGATGTCACCTTCCGCTTTAAATTTAGACACCTCAACCTTACCCTGATTTGACATCTGTGAATGTAACTGAGATATTGATACAAATTATTAACCCTTACGCCCCATTTTTTAAAAAATAATTGCTCTAGTTGTTACCATAGTAATTTTAATTTTAAGAAATGAATATGCTTATAAAAACGCGTAAATTTCAAGAATTAGTTATTCGCAAAAAAATCTCGCTTGAAGATGGAACAGAGCTTGGTACTTTAATTCAGTTTAATTCAAATAATTATATTGAAGTTTTCAGCTCTTGTTTTGAAACATGAGAACTTTTATGTAGCGATGAAATCATATTTTTAAATAAATAATTATATATATATATATATATATATATATATATATATATATTAGTAAAGTTAATGGTATAAAATGGCGAGAACTCTTCGCAAAAAAAAAAAATAATTAAAGTTGCATTAATCTACGAACCGCAAGTTCCAAAATTTTTTATCCGTTATTTAGCAATAACACGTTTATAAAAGGACATATTTCGATTCGCATTTAATCTTTTGTCTCCAATGCTACCCGGATTTACAAAAAACAAAATAATTTCCATCCTGAAGATGACTGTGTGTACAGTTGAAAGTACTAGCAGATTAAAAAAAAGACCTTATACAACCTTAGTTATTAAAAACAAGGATCATAACATTCATGGAGTTGTTCGTAGGTTAATGCAACTTTAGAATTTTGTTTGCGAAGGGTTTTCGCCATTTTATATCATTAACATGAGTATAAACTACTTATTTCTTATGCTCGCTTTGAGTAGATACTCACATCACGATTTTTTCTTTACAATGAAATTAAAACCGGAAGAAAAGCGCCAGATATTTGGATCTTGTAAAACTGATTTAATTGTATTTTATTAATGATATTTTTGTTCACGAGATAAAAAAAAATGTTGCTTCTTCTTTTCTAAACTGTCGGGATTTATCATGCAAATCACAGAAATCTTAATAGCACAAATATGCTGTGAAAAATCTCTATGAAATTTTAAACGATTAATTCAGATGTCAAAACGAATTTTGGCCTAAACGGAAAAGAACTAAGAAATCCTCTAAAACAGAAAATAACAAAGATACTGCTTGAGAGAAAATTTTCATTTTTGGTAAATCAAAGGAGATTCGCAGAATTCATGATCGATAAAGGGGGCTATTGAAAATATAAGTAAGTTGGAAACGAAAAGCAAAGACAAAAGCTTGTCTTATCGAGTGGAACGTAAAATAAAGCGAGTTATCGCGAAAGAACAACTTTTGACCAATACTCAGATCTTTGAATAGACCGGAATTCAGGCGGTCAAGGACAAAATATGTAGAATCCTTCGCAAATTAGGATCTGACATGAAATCACCTACGCAAAATCCTATCAGTTTACGTAGATATTTGAAATAGTCAAAATTGGGTCAAGAAATCTGGTCAACTTTTCTAATTTTTACGAACAAATCTTCTTTCGCATTCGATGTACTTGATGGATGGGCCATAGGATGGATGTTATCCGCTGCAGATTTGCCTGTAGATAAAATGAGGCAGTAGGGAGATGGTAGTGTGATGCCATTGGTTGAAATTATGACTAAACCTTTATTGAACCAATCAAATTCGATTAAGTAATTAAACTGAACAGTGCTAACTATTGCGATTATATGAACAATATTTTTAGAATGGTACAAGTCCCAGCCGAGCAGTTTCAAAATAAAGCGTGTATATTTATGCGTACTAATACTTATTCTCGTGTATTTTTGAGCATAAAAGTTTTACAGAGAGAAGATAATGTAATGAGCATATGAAGCCCCGGCTTAATTCGATCGAAAATCCATGGACAATTTTGTAGATGAAATTATATAAAACTGAAAAGCAGTATGGCAATAAAGCATACATGTGGGCAGCAATTAAAACCACCATTACGGAAATTGAAGTAGAACATTTAACATAATGAATAGATTGGTGGAAATTATTGAGAAGAATAGTAACTATAATAAGATGTAAATGTTTCAAAGACTTATATGGTTGTTATTTGTGGCCGAGTGCTTAAAACGTTCGCATTCTGACCATGAGACATGGGTTCGAATCCCACCGTGGTCGATTTGTCATTTATCAAATTGAATGAAAACATCCCACGGGTTAATCCAAGACTTGTGAGCGAAATTCGTCGATAGCTGTGCTATCACGAAGTCACAAGTCATCGTGGCTGAGGGCTTGAGCGTGCTGGCCTTGTTCAAATTGTTGATCACGCTAGATAACTCGCTCTTTCCTAGAAATTGTAACTATGGTCATAGTTGCAGTATAAACCCACATAAATCTGTGGGTGTTAAATAAACACAAATGCACCATGCGACGGACTGTGCATACATCTGTATGTAGACCGACTTTGACCTACCTCTTATAAATCAGTGGTAGTGAAAACTGGCTGGTCACATTTAGTACCTCAAAAACCAAACTAGAAATATTACATCATCAGTCTGAATGTTCTATCGCAATGTAAGCGTATTTTCTGAAGGAGTGCCATTGATTTGAACGATTAGTATGGTTAGGCTTAACACAGACCTCAATTTGAATCCTATATACAACCCATCGGTAACAATGCTAGGAAAATGGTTGGTTTGCTGTACTCGAGTACTTCTATTATGTTCTACCTTGACAAGAGTCAGAGTAGGCCAAAAAAAAACTAACTAACTAACTAAATAAATAAAAATGGATACAATGCTTTGGTCTGCAGCTTCTCAGTCTTCTCTTTCGACTTAGTGTCCTAAAGTGTATACGAGAATGATTAATTAGATTTCATTACTTTATTTGACATAAAATACTTATTATTTTCTTTAGCTAATCAAATAACGAGAAATTTCAAGCGTGCTGTCCCCATCATGTAACTTACGTTTAAGTTGCATTTTATTTATACGGGCTGCGTTTCATTCGTTTTCTCGTGTTGATTAGCAGTACAAACGTTTTTTTTTATCAAGACAAGCGATTTTTGTACAAAAACGTGTATTTTTAAACTTAAAAAACACAGACATACTTACGAAATATGGTTTAACATTGTTAAACACTGCATTTTATTTTCTCTAAGTGTTCCAAAATATTGGAAGAATTACGTTAATGATTTTGTTTAATAACAATAATTTTCCACTGCATGCATCATGGCAAGTCTGATGTTCATCGACTGTATCTGTCCAGATTCGAAGGAGGCAGAGGATTAGTTCAACTAGAACTGTCTAACAACACAACAAAAATTGATCTTAAAAGATACCTGGAAACTACTGAAGACTGGATTATGATCTGTGCCAAAGAACATGAACAGTAAGATAATTTATTCAGTAATAAAGGAAGCAAACAAGTTCAAAATGGAGTTTCAAATGGGTGCAGAAATACAAGTATAACATAATGCACATAGTGCAGCTGCAAAATGCGTAAAAACGAAAAAAAAGACAAATGCAATCGACCAGATACAGAAACGATGCCAATATATAAACTGCTTCACGGTCAATATTCTACCCATAATAAACAAGCTGGTATAGACAAACCCCGTACCCACGTCGTGCAGGGTTAAAAGCCGAAAGTGAAAGTTTTATTCTAGCTGCACAGGACAACTGCTTGTTAACTAGAAATTACCAAACACACACATTAGAAAATTATGTCAGCCCAAAATGCAGATTCAGTGATAAATTTCCAGAAACGAAATAAACTGAGATAAAAAATAATTCAATAAAAAAAACACCTGCTTTTAATTATTCTTTAATAAAGTAAATCTAAAAATGCAAAACAAAATGACGCAGGTTTGTTTTTAATTATTTTATAAAAGTATATTGTAATGTAATTTAATTTTTAATAAAGTAAATCGAAATTCAAAAATATTTCTATAAATAATAATTTAATAATTTACGATTTACTTTATTAAAAATAATTAAAAAAAAATAGTTCGTATTTTACATAATTCATTTTCAAATGTCTTATTTGAAGAGAAATATTCATTAAATAAAGATTTAATCCCTAATAAATTACTTTTATTCGTTTAAAAAGAGATGTTTTACTGGTGCTGAGTTATCTCGGTTCTGAGTCGCTCAGTCGGCAGTGTTGAGTTGGCGATGTTGAGTTATCCATTCCCGCTTTCAAGTTCATAGCCCAGCATTCAGGAGTAAAGAAACCAGTGACCCAACTGCTCTCTCTATCAATTCCAGACAGCCATTTTTTAATAAGAAATCAAATCGATGTCAGCAGCGGCCTTTTTGACATAGATCAATGTATATATGCAATCTTTAAATCGATTGCGAGCAGCTATTGTGAATTGTTGCTGGAGCTTTAATGTTTTTTTTTAATTCCTTTTAAAGACAATGAATTTTCTAGGTTGTTTGAAAATAATATCCGATTTTCGAATCAATTTTTTCCTAAATTGATGTATATAGACAGGGTTCAAATCAGTCAAAACAGGAATATATACATTTCTCTTCTCATGTTACAAGGTTATTTAAGCCTTTACGATAAAACACTAAAGGTTTGGACGCCAAGAAATCTTTGAATGCAGTTTCTCAATTTTGTTTAGAACGGAATGTCTTTCGACTTAAAATTTTTTTTCAAGATGCTTGAAAATGTGGTAGCTCAGAGATTAGCCTAGTATCATTTGTAGATATAATAATAATAATAATAATAATAATAATAATAATAATAATTATAATAGCTGGCCACTCCGATTCCAGGATGCCCGTCTACTTGTGCGGCTAGGCAATCCCTATTGCAGACGCTCGCTCAGACAAATTTGTGTTTGTTCAACACACACAAAGCCAACTTCTGGTTTATACTGCAACTATGCTGAGCAGACCCTAGTTACAGTTTCTGGTTGAGAGCGTGTTATCTGACATGGTCCACAATCTGAACACTGCCAGCACACTCAAACCCTCGGTCACGATGACTTGTGACTTCGTGCTAGCACAGCTATCGACGGCCCACAAGGGTTCCGTCTACCCAATTTCACTTTCAATTGTGGCAAAGCCTGATCACCTTTACGATTGAATTCTAAAGGTTTGGACGCCAAAAAATCATTGAATGCAGTTTCTGAATCTTCTTTATAAGGGAATGTCTTTCGGCTTAAAAGAAACTGTAAAGATGTTTGAAAATATGGTAGCCCAGAGATTAACCTAGTATCATTTGTAGAAATAATAATAAACGTCTTATTAAATGGGAAAAATTGGCAGTATATTTTAATCGATCAGCTTTTATTTTTTTATTCTTATTAAAGTAATTCGAAATTCTAAAATATTTAAAAAAAACAAAAAACAATTTAATAATCTACTTTATTAAAAATAATTAAAACCAAAAAACTTTTGATTTTGTTGAGATGAACAGCGGGAGAATCAGACCAAATATGGCAGCATTATTCCCTGCAAGGACGAACGGTTGATTTGTAGATTTGAAGGATGGATTCAGGCGAGAAAAACCTTCTGGCACGACACAGAGAACCAACTTTCCTTGTGGCAGGTAAAGCTAGAGATTCAATGTAGTTGTTCCACATCGTGTAAGGGGTTAGCGTGAGACCAAGCAAGCGAGAGAGGCGCTTACGTAGGGTTGGGCATGAGCCATCTTAATGGGAGGCTGGGAGGGTTCTCTATGGTGGGTAACTGAGAACAGTTTCGTTTTAGAAGCATTAAAGTCTACATGTCCAACCATTATAGCTTGGTATCATTTGTAGATATAATAATATACGTCTTATTAAATGGCAAAAAAAGGTGGGAGTGTATCCCGGTCTAGGTTACTTCATACTCGAGAGTATAAAATAATAGAGCGTAGAATAAGTCCGGGTATACTCTGGGACTGTAGGTATACTCGAGGCTGTTACACCGCTTTGCGGCATAGAAATTAACTTAAGCTTCTATATTAGCGTGCATCCATATTTTGAGCCTTTTACCATATCTATGATAGGCTTAATCGTTAGAAAGCTTGTTTTGTTAGATCATTTACGATTGAGTAGTGAGTTTGATCCTCATTGGGAACTCCATATATTAGTCTTTGTGCCACATCTAATCTACGTTTAATAAATCGCTGTATATTAGCCTGCATCAAAAGTATTAAGTCGTTCGGAAAAAAATATCTGATTTTAGAAACAGCCTTTGTTATCTGTCTATATTTCTGAGATGCGTTATTGTAACTATTTACCCGATTTAGCGTAATTTCTCGAAGATAATACGCAGCCACAAATAATACGCACCACAACAAATGTCCAAAAATTAAGAAATATATCTATCCCTATGTATAGTACGCATCTATAAAAAAAATTGTGAACATGCCTGAAAATATGGTAGCCCAGAGATTAACCAAGTATCATTTGTAGATATAATAATATACGTCTTATTAAATGGAAAAGGTGGGAGTTTATTCTGGTCTAGGTTACTTCATACTCGAGAGTATAAAATAATAGAGCGTAGAATAAATCCGGGTATACTCTGGGACTGTAGGTATACTCGAGGCTGTTACGCCGCTTTGCGGCATAGAAATTAACTTAAGCCTCTATATTAGCGTGCATCCATATTTTGAGCCTTTTGCCACATCTACGATAGGCCTAAAAAATCACTTGGACATTTCGACGTGGTGTAATGTTTAGAAAGCGTCTCGTGTTAGATCATTTGCAACTGAATAGTGAGTTTGATCCTCATTGGGAACTCCATATATTAGTCTTTGTGCCACATCTAAGCTACGTTTAATAAATCGCTATATATTAGCCTACACCAAAAGTATTAGGTCGTTCGGAAAAAAATATCCGATTTTTAGAGACATCCGAATGCCTCAAGCCAGGATCGAATCCCAACCGATTTGGTGTCAGTCAGAACTTCTACCATCTTCACTCGGCAGAGTTACACAGTTAAATCTAGCGTATTGTTGTTACAAATATAAACAAATGCCAATCAGCCAAAGTGCTCCATTCATTTTACTGAAGAGCTTTGCATTAGCGCAGATGGCTGTTGTTTATAGAATTAACTTATCACTCAATAGTGCTCAATTGAAATATACTTTCAAGAGCTATATATATATATATATATATATATATATATATATATATATGCGCGCACGCGCGTGTGTGTACTTTTTCTACTTCGATGTTTACTTCTATATGATTGATTTTAATACCACGGCTAAATTTTTATAGTGTGTCCTACAATTGTAGCTGTGATGGTGTTAAAATGGACTCAAAGCTGAGCGAATAACGTTTCGTATACTTTGTCTCAAATATCTGTTAAACATAGTTTTTAAATGCTATATCTCATTGTACAGTAATTCACAAGAGATTCTTAGATTATATACGATAAACTCTGCGATCCAAATATTTGCCATATAGATAAATCTAAGAAATATATCTAAAACGTATACGTACATTCCAAAGTTAACGCGTCTCTTGTGTAGGACGCAAAGGTTATTTCCTCCAGATATATACACGTATTCCTGGTGTACTTGATATTATACAATATACGCATGCGCATATCTCTGCATAACGTTTATATGCATTTAGGTTACTTGACGAGATACCCAACTTGTGATATGATTCGGTCATCACAAAATAGACAATGGTGAAGATTCGGAGAGAATAGTGCACTAAATCACAAACGGTTCGGTAAAAGACAGTATCGGGCATGCTTCTCATTCAACCTATTCCCTGGCCAGTATGCACACAAGAGCTGCGCAGACGATGTATATTAATGATTAGGTATTGATTCCATCACGTCCCAAACCAACCATCGTTCAGTACATGTCGTCTGCTGCTTTGAAATACAGAACCGTCATAAAAAAAATGATTGTGGAAACCGAAGAGATTTTTTGACATACTCTCGAATGCAGATGAAAAAAAACTGTTTTTATAAATTTATGAAAAAAAGAAAATCCAAAATCTACTCAACTATTCAAGAGATAGGATGAATTGAAATATTTCAGTTCATTTCAACTGTCCGTTTTTAAGTAGACATTTTCTAAAGTTAACAAAAGAACCCAAATCAAACGAAAATTTAGCCTCTCTGCAAAACCAGTATGAATAAAATACGGCATAACGTTTTTATGTGTCGTGTTCTTTTCACGACTTATAATATTACGGCTCTCCATAACTACCAGTACTATAAGTAACTGTCGTGATGTGGGGTCTGGTAAAACATAGCACTTAACTCGAGAGTGTGAGTCGTTATATAGTACTCAATACTCAGCTAGACAAGTCACCGTAATAGTTTTATCTTCTTTTCTTTCTAGACAATTACTCGGGACTTATTATCATGAATGAATCAGTTCATTCATGATAGTAAAGAGGGTAACTGGCTCCTACCAAAACAATATATTTTTACTCTTCAACGCGTTGCTATATTGTTGTGAATAGTGAATCGATCCTACACTAGGTGCTAAATAAATTTCGGCCTTGTGCCACACCTAAACTACACTTTAAAACTCACCATCCTGCTCCGTCTTTGTTCTTCTATCCATTTACGCTTTTTTTTCTATTTTTTTATGTTCAGTATCCCTTCGTAGAAGTTCATAGCTCTCCACAACTTCCTGACTTTGAGATCTAAGTAAATTTCTATCCTTTGCAGAATCCTCTTTCTCTTTATTTTGACATTCATTCATTTTTCTTCATCTTTTATGTATCATATCACTTGAGAAAGTAAGATGGGCGTTCATAGCTCTCCACAACTTCCTGCCTTTTGAAGCATTAAATTTTGAATTTTTCGCATCTCTCTTTGTCTTTGTTCGGCCTTCATCAACGTCTTTTTATGTATGTGTCACTTCACAGTTCCTTTTATACTCTAAGTAAAGGCCTGTCCATTACTATACACCATTGTCCCTGCTTTAAAATCTATTTGCTCAGACTCGTTAAGTAGCTTACTCGCAGTTTCACCTTGCTTTTGATATTTACTATGTTTGTTAAATTCCCCAACACACGTTCCTCATATTGATTACCAGAAGTTTCAGTTGTACGTTATCGATTGTTAATATCAGTTCTACTTCTATTCTTTGAAAATATTTTGTTACTTTCCATATATGTCCATGATATTCTTTGTCGCATCGGCTATAGAGAAATTTTCAAGAGTTTATTTCCATATAGGAGATTAGATATTACATAGCAGTTCAGCACTCTTTTCTTTGTTTCTAATGACATTTTCCAATACATTGCTTCGTTTATGAAAGGCATGAGGAGACTGTCCAGCATTCACTTCCATATAGGAGATTAGATATTACATGGCAGTTCAACACTCTTTTCTTTGTTTCTAATGACATTTTCCTATCTCTTAATACTTTGCTTAGTTTATGAAAGGCATGAAGAGATTGTCCAGCATTCACTGACATATAGGAGATTAGATATTACATAGCAGTTCATCACTCTTTTCTTTGCTTCTAACTGTTACGGTTTTTTTGGGTATATATGCATATATAACTAGTGAGACAATCCAAATGTCTTAACTTCCTTTATAGTCTACCAATAGAAGTTTAACCAATCAGAAGCCGAAGAACATTGTATCCGTCGTGTATAAAGGCGGCCATCTTTGTTTACCCTACCGAAGGACCAGTGCCAACTTGACCAGGCGAAGATGACAGAAGGAAGAACTACGCTCTGCTACTTTGCTACGATATCCACTGCGAACCTGAACTACGCTTTCCTACTGTCTCCGAAATATTCACTGCCAACCTCTGGATTCTATACTCGAAGACGACCGTCATGAAAATGAAAAGAAAAAGCACTCTTTTCTTTGTTTCTAACGACATTTTCCTATCTCTTAATACTTTGCTTAGTTTATGAAAGGCATGAGGAGATTGTCCAACATTAACTGCCATATAGGAGATTAGATATTACATAGCAGTTCAGCAGTTTTTTTCTTTAATTCTAATGACCTTTTACTAACTCTTAATAGTTTGCTTAGAGTAAGAAAAGCATGAGGAGTTTGTCCAGCATTCACTGCCATATAGAAGATTAGATATTACATAGCAGTTCAGCACTCTTTTCTTTGTTTCTAACGACATTTTCCTTTCCCTTCATACTTTGCTTAATTTATGAAAGGCATGATGAGATTTTCCAGCATTCCCTGTCATATAGGAGATTAGATAAGCAGTTCAGCACACTTCTCTTTGTTGTTAACGAAAATTTCTTATGACATTATACTTTGCTTAGTTTCTGAAAGTCATATTTTGTTATTTTTGTTTTGTTCCAGCCCTACACAAATAGTAAAATTTCAACGTCTGCTTCATATTGCCATTCCCAACTGCTTAACTCGAAAGCAAGTCTCTCTCTTGTACTGACAATCAGGCAATTCTCTCTCCTGTACTGATAATCAGGCAAGTCTCTCAACTGTACTGACAATCAGGCAAGTCTCTCTCCTGTACTGATAATCAGGCAAGTCTCTATCCTGTACTGATAATCAGGCAAGTCTCTCTCCTGTACTGACAATCAGGCAAGTCTCTCTCCTGTACTGATAATCAGGCAAGTCTCTCTCCTGTACTGACAATCAGGCAAGTCTCTCTCTTGTACTGACAATCAGGCAAGTCTCTCTCCTGTACTGATAATCAGGCAAGTCTCTCTCCTGTACTGACAATCAGGCAAGTCTCTCTCCTGTACTGATAATCAGGCAAGTCTCTCTCTTGTACTGACAATCAGGCAAGTCTCTCTCCTGTACTGACAATCAGGCAAGTCTCTCTCCTGTA
This sequence comes from Acanthosepion lycidas, assembly GCA_963932145.1. NCBI lineage: Eukaryota > Metazoa > Mollusca > Cephalopoda > Sepiida > Sepiidae > Acanthosepion > Acanthosepion lycidas. Next base: position 47,720,216 of record OZ010596.1, on the reverse strand, counting down.
CTGATAATCAGGCAAGTCTCTCTCCTGTACTGACAATCAGGCAAGTCTCTCTCTTGTACTGACAATCAGGCAAGTCTCTCTCCTGTACTGATAATCAGGCAAGTCTCTCTCCTGTACTGACAATCAGGCAAGTCTCTCTCTTGTACTGACAATCAGGCAAGTCTCTCTCCTGTACTGACAATCAGGCAAGTCTCTCTCCTGTATGATAATCAGGCAAGTCTCTCTCCTGTACTGATAATCAGGCAAGTCTCTCTCCTGTACTGACAATCAGGCAAGTCTCTCTCCTGTACTGATAATCAGGCAAGTCTCTCTCCTGTACTGACAATCAGGCAAGTCTCTCTCCTGTACTGATAATCAGGCAAGTCTCTCTCCTGTACTGACAATCAGGCAAGTCTCTCTCCTGTACTGATAATCAGGCAAGTCTCTCTCCTGTACTGATAATCAGGCAAGTCTCTCTCCTGTACTGACAATCAGGCAACCTTGTTTTCTTACTGGTAATAAATAGTCCTTTCTTCTTGCTTTACTATTTTCACTTACTGTTCTTTCAGTTTACTCTTGTGTAAAACATTTGGGTCAGCTTAGTATATTACTTACTTTTGTTTATTGTACCCCAAATTGTAGAGTGGTTAGTAGTATGCTTTTCTCAGTAGGTTTTATCGTCTTTGGGGATCAAACAACAAGTTACTGCTTTCTTTGAAAAAAATTCTGTATGATGGATGATAGATCATCGCAAGGAGAGTGCTGCGGGTAAAAGCCTCTGGAAAAATATTTGGGCGACCAGTGTAAAGGTTACCTTTCAACACTTTTCTTAACTTAAGAAGTATTTTTTTTTTTTTTGCAAAAAGGGATTTTTATTATTATAGAAAGTTCAAAACGATAAAAATGATGGAGTTAGAAATGAGTATCACTGCCCTTCGTTTGAATCTCAATTTGAAGGTCCAAATTTTCTCAGTGGAAAGCTTTCCATTTTCTTGTTAAAGCTCAAGTTGTTTGTGTGTGTGTTTTTGTTGGAGCACTTATTTCTTCAGTTCCCACCATTTTATTTCAATTATAGTAATATCAGAACTTTATGCCTGTCGTTAATCACATTTTCTACAAAAAATAATAGACGCATTTATAGATATTGCTTCATTTATTTGCTACTCCATTACTGGGTGTCGGGACAGGTTTTAGGAAAAATAGCAAAAAGTTAAAATTTATTAAGCATTGCAAAGGACAGGAAATTGTGGAGAGCCATGATCGACTACGTCCTGAAGGGACACGATACATAAAAGAAGATGAATGAGACAGAGTAAATTGATGGCGGAACAAGGTTTAGGAGAAATAATAAAAAGACAATATTAAGGGGCTACGAAGGACAAGAAATAGAGGAGGTCTATGATCTCCCATGGCTCAAGTGTACACGGACAATTCTATTCTATCCATTTCACTTGCTACTACTTTCTCAAGGGATCGTTTCGATATATTAACACTAAAGAACTGAATGCAAAATATTATATTCTACAATGGTTTGACGATGAAAAACTGATGAAATTAATTATATATGCATATATATATATATATATATATATATATATATATATATATATATATATATATATATATATATATTAATAAACAATAAAATCCTAAATTACCTCGTAAGGGAAAGGCCTATTTCAGCAGACGAAGATATCGGTCGTCTGTCTTATGAACCCCGGTGATGACTGAATTCGTGTCTATAAAGTGAAGGAGAGGTGGGAAATATAATTCAACTATGAAAGCTAAATCAACCAGTCGATAGGCTAATACAGAATTTACCCGTTTTAATGTTTCATTCAGACGAAATGCATGAGTCAGGTGACAGGGGAGAGTGGAAGGTATTTTATAGCGAGAAAATATTTTTTAGATACCAAGAATTTTTTCTGGGAGACTTAATATTATTTAGTGCCACTAATTACCCCATAGTTTCAGGGAATAGATATGGATTCATGCCTTTCCTAAGAGCATTTTCCCGTAAGTGAATATAAGGAAACGAGTGGGAAAGTGAACTTTATCCCAAATGATTCCGAGGCATTATCCATTGCACTAGTCGCAAATCCAAGCTTACAGAACCTGGTATTCCGAAGCTGACCCCATCTAGAAACTGACCAGGTTCAACGTTGCATAAATTCTGTGACCGTACAAGAATCAGTATTTTAACATTATGCGGCAGTAATTCTTTGGCAAAATAAGTTTCTCATTTCCACTAAATGTTATCACCCTTTCGAGGATGATTAGGCGTTTCCGTCCTAAATTTTATTCAAAGTTGCGTGGAATATCAACATTTTGATCAAGTCATAATATTCTCTTTGATTTGTTCTATCCCTTTTAGATTTGTAAATGTGCAAGATGGACTCTGCCGAGAAAGATTTCGCTCCACTTCAAGTCAGTTGAAAACATTAGGCCAAGAGGACGCAGAGAAACATGTAGCGACTTCTTGGCCTTAGGTTTTCAACTAACTTAAAGTGGAACGACTATATCTAATCAATAGCTGCATCTGCTGCTAGGAAAGTTGTGTCACTGTGTTGTGTTATAAATTTTTTACTCTTCACATTTACAAATCCGTCGTTCGTCCGTGTTTTGAATACTGTAGCCTTATCTGGTTTGGTGCTCCTGCAATTCATCCTGAGGTTATTGATAGAATCCAAAGAAGGGTCTGCAAAGTAATCGATCCTGACTTGGCATCTAGACTTCAGTTACATTCTCACCGACGTGCCGTGGCTTTCGTCTGACTTTTCTACAAATATTTTCATGGCATCTGCTCTGACGAGCTTTTTTTTCCTGGAGCCCCAGCTACATGAATTTACGCGTGTTATTAGCCTAGCATTTCGCTTACTGTTGAAAGAGCTAAATGCAACCGCCACTTCTACTCCAACAGTTTCTTTTCTTGCACTTCCCGTCTGTGTAACTCCCTTCCGTCTCTTTGCTTCCCTGATAACTACAATCTTCAAAAATTTAAATGCAACGTCAATTGCCATCTTATACCTTCTTGAATCCTGTTCATCATTTGTCCTTTCCTCAATCCTTGTTATACTCAGTCTTTTTTTTACGTACACTCTCTGTAACCCACTGCGTACTAGTGGCAATCTAGCCTTTCTTGGTTGTGTAGTACCAATCCGCAAAGTATAAAGAGGGATGGTCCTCACTAAAATCATTCATAATCAGTAATCTGAAAAGCGGTTGTATAAAGTTAACGATTTAACTCTTTCTAAACGACGTTGTTTCCATATGTAACTTCTATTCTGACGACGCTATTTAATTAGATGACTCACATTTTTAAATCAATATTTTAATTTAGTACCAAGTTGTTGCGTTGGTTAAAACTGCCTCTGGTACTGCTTATCCTATGTTCAATTTATTTATTTCCCTTTATGACTAAAAATTCGTTTATTGAAAAAGAAAATGGACCAAACAGAAAAGAAAGTCTCTCTTCAATCTAAGTTAAAAGTCAAATAAAGATAAACTAAAGGCGAAAAAAGTAACGAATAACAAAAGAAAAAAAAAAACAGATTAGTAAACGAATAAATACTGAAATGGCGTTCGACTTCTGTCAATAAGTCATGTCGGCTCCTCACGCAACATGGCGTGCCCGTTTTGTGACGTGTTGTCGGACAGTGGCAGAGAGATAGAAAACAAGTCTCTCGTCCAACAGTCAATTTTCTCAAGCACCCAACAATAAATATACTACTTTATATAAAACACCCAAGCCAAAAAAATACATTTGTTTCTTAGAATGCATTTATTGATCACTCTGCATTCGCAAGTGTTCTATGAAAGAATAAACACGGAAGGAAGAAAAAAATGCATCTTTTAAAATGATAAAGATCTACTTCAATATAGATGTGCTATGATTTTGAGATGTGATTAAGTTATCCGAACGTGTAAACCTCTGCATGAATGGTATTAATTCTCAAGTTCCCCGGTTATTTGCACGCGGTGTAACCATTTGGAGACTTGTAGTTATCTCACTCTAAACAAGGCAATAGAGCCGCTAAGACGCAAGGCGTTATTGAGTGTGAGAAATATGAGAAATAGAAAACCTTATTAAGAAGTGTTGTGTTTAATGATTGACTAAATTTCTTTACTCTTACACCCTTGTGCAAATAAATTGGAACAAATTGAATAATTCCGTTATTATTTACTTTTCTTTGTATTTTTCCAATGAAACATGGCCTAGTGCATATGTTAGTACTATATATGTTTATACGTACGACTGGAAAGCGCTATGCATTTTGCGCCCCGTTTTCTACTAGTGTTCCACGAGTACACGGGTTTCTCATAACGGATGAACGAGTCCATATTTCAATATTACACCCTTGTGCAAATTAATTGAAAAATCCGTTTTTAGTTCTCTTCTTTCATCATACGGTCAGTTTTAGACCCCCTGGAGTGACAGCGTGTAATCGATTTCTTTTTTCTTTTTTTCCTCGGAGTAGTTCATTTGCAGTGGTGTGCAGTAATATGAATCTAATTTCGTGGTGTATGATGAAATTTGTCCTTGTAAAATACTGCGTGATCCGTGATTGCATCAGATTCACATCACCCCAGACACTATTGTCTCGACTGTCGATTTTTTGTCCACGGCCATTGTCTGCGATGGACGTCACACCAAGGAAGCGCGCGAAAATTGTAACGGTATCTGAACACAATGACAAGCCTTACTAGTGGGCAAATCAAAGTACAATAGACTAGACCGGCAACTCACCTGATGTAAATCCAGTTGAGAATCTCTGGTCAGTCTGTAAGCAATGACTTTACGGAATTGGTATATGAAGTGCACTGAGTCATGTTTTATTGGAAAAAATAGGGAAAGAAGTAAGTAATGGAATTATTCGTTTTGTTTCAATTAAATTGCGCAAGGGTGTACATTCTTGAGTATAACACTCCCGTTCTTCTGAAGGTAAAAACAGAATAAATTACGTCCTTGAATGTAATACACTCCGTGCTTCTGATGCTAAAAACAGGGAATAAACTACATTCTCGCGTATAATACGAACTAGTAATATAGCACCCCGAAATTAGGTTAGTATAGGTTTTGTTTTTTGAATCTTTAGTTTTTCTTTCTTTTTTTCTAGTAAACTTAGCTACGTTGTGTTTGCTCATTGGTCGATTTTATTTCTGTCCCTATTTTTTCTTTAGTTTAATTCCCCATCCCCTCCCTCGTTAGGGAGTCAGTGATGTCAGTTCTCTGGTGGATGCGAGGCGATTTTTCGTTTTTTTTCGACTGTGTGTGTTTTTCGTTTTCTGTTGTCGTGTTTGGATGAGTGCATGTCTGTGTGAGTGCTAGGGATGAATGAATGTTTTTTTTATATTTTATAGGCCCGCATTGATTTCGTCCAGTGAACTGATGTTTCTGCCACATTTAAGTATTGTTGTTTTTTTTTTTTTATTACTAACAATAATTTTGTTTAGTTTCTTGTAAATAGATTAATTTATATTGTATATACTGATTGGGGATCTTTTTAATTTGTTGTTTTAATCCCCATCGCCACATGCGACGATTTGTACATATAGGGACTATTTAGGATTTTCATAGAGGCAATGAGGTATTATGGTGGATGTGGTAAGAAAGGTTAGTAAGAATGTGTTGTTTTGGTGATTAGGAATATTGTTTGTATGTTTGGGTCAGTGCTTGTGGCTAGCTAAGTTTAAAATTAAGACAGATGAAGACCGTCCGTTTCCCCATCCCCCCTTTTTAGGCCATGTGCCACATTGTCTGTAATTTAACAGAAATAAATATTGTAATATAGCAATCTCTACGTATTTTTTTTAGAGTTGTACCTTATTATCCGTTAGAATCTCCAATCTACATAAATTATCATAATATTCTGTGATTTAAAATTACGTGTACCAGTGTACACTATTTAACGATATAATTCTATCAAGGTTTTTTACGAATCTATTTTGTACAGGTTTTTTTTTTAATTTTTTTGTCGAACCGTTTGAAGTTTTCACACTTGATTCTTTGTATCAACAAACGATGGAATATGAAACTACAACCTTTGTGCATGGAAATTACCGCCCGATTTTTAAAGTGAAAACACTCAAAAGAAAAAAAGTACATCATTTATACTTTCTTATAACATTAATGTTATCAAAACATATTAGCCTTCCTGAGTATGATGATAAACTACATCCACGTCCTCGGTAAGACGATAACCTACCTCCGACAGTAAGGCCTTTGATCAGGAGGTTTTGAGGAGCGTGGAACCACCTCTTATTTGCTGGTGTTCCCAGATCCATCTTTATCCAGAATGGTAGCACCGGTTAGGGTCCCAGCTATGGGCAAATAGTTAACCCCCAATCTTGGGTCAAAACATTATGAAAGAATAAAAATACGTTTTAATATTAGTAATACATTTCTGTAATAATATTGCCAGGAATGAATTTTTGAAGGAAAAATATTTGCAATAATTCATTTTTGAAAAAAAAAATATTATCAGCAATACATTTTTGAAAAAAAGAAATATTTCCAGCAATACATTTGAAAAAAAAGATATTACCAGCAATACATTTTTTAAAAAAATATTACCAGCAATACATTTTTGAAAAATATATATATATATATTACCAGAAATACATTTTTGAAGAAAGAAATATTTCCAGCAATACATTTTTGAAAAAAAAATATATTATCAGCAATTCGTTTAAAAATAGATATATATTACCAGCAATACATTAAAAAAAAAATATTAGCACCAATACATTTTTGAAAAAAAAAATATTACCAGCAATACATTTTTCAAGGAAAATAATATTACCAGCAATATATTTTTTGAATAAAAAAAAAAATTTACCAGCAATACATTTTTGAAAAAAATATTATTAACAATAAAACTCTTGTCGGGATTAAATAACTCATTGAGGCTGATATGCCATAAAACAAACTAAACAAAACCAAACGAAAACATGATAGATCTTCCTGTTGTTAAATTGTATCATCATTTTCAGTGAATTTCCTGTCTTTCAAACTAAAGATGTCCAATTACGATGATACCCAAAGAGTAAATATTACCGATGTATCAAATAATTTTTTGTAAACAATTATCACTTCCTTACTTTGTGTTTTAATATCTGTTGTGCTCAGTGTATTTTCAATCTTGCTATTTCAATTAAGACCTTTGTAATCATATTTAAATGACTGCCTAATTAGCATAGCTAAAGCATAGGTCATTGACACTAAAATCAAGAAGGTGCGGAACTTACGAGAATGGAGGATTTCGTTGGTAACAAAGAAAAGACTACGGAACTGCGACGTAATATCTCTCCTCCTTTATGGCAGCGAATGTTGGACGGTCTCTTCAAAGATGAAGAAGACATTCGAGGCAAGAGCGATATGTTCTACAGAAGGATGATAAGGATACCATGGACCGAGCGTGTGATAAACGGTGAGGTTTTGAAGAGGATGCAAACAAGGAGGAAGCATATACTTAACATCAGGAAGAGGCAGGGAGGCTTGGAGAATCTGATACTCACAGGGCAGATAAAGGGAAAGAGAGACAAGAGAAAGCATCGCGTGACATATTTAACGGGCTTAAGTAAGCGGATGGCAGAAAAGCGTCTGGGAGAAGAAGCAAAAGGATAAAATGTATTGAGAACTACAAGGAATAGGAGAGGTGGAGGGTCATGATCGCCTACGTCCTGAAGAGATAACGGCTCATAAAAGAAACGAAGATATATATTATATTACGTGCTCAAGCGCTCTGTGGAGCCATCCCACTAAGCAATAGACCTCCTTCAGTAAGGGTGCCTGGGTTTATTGGCCGGCGCCTGAATTGTCCCCAAAATGGGAACTGGCTTGGGTATTTTTTCCTACGCTATTGCCATAAAACCATTTTTAATCTCGATCTCGACTCATGTCACTTTCTCGTAGACGTGCCGTGGCTTCCCTCTGTCTTTTCTCCAAATATTTTCATGACAACTCCTCTGACGAGCTACTTTCAGTGGTACCCCAACTGCAGGAATTTAAGCGTGCTACTAGATTGGCATCTCGGCCCCACCATTTCACCGTTGGAACGGTTAAATGTAACCGCCTCTTCTGCCCCAACAGCTTCTTCACTTGCACTTCCTGACAGTGGAACTCCCTTCCTCTTAAATGCTTCCATGATAACTATAATTTTCAAATATTTAAATGTAATGTCAATTGACATCTTCTGATGCCTTGATTCTGATCCAAAGTTCTTCTCTATATCCTTTCCCCAAACACCACTCTTTTGTCATGCTCTCACTCTCTGTAAGCCCTTGCGTACTAGTGGCACTCTTGCCCTGCATGGGGTGAAATGCTTAAAAAAAACAAAAAAACAAAAAAATTTGTATTCGGTCGTGACAAGAGCCCGCTAAAAATACCCTCGGTATCCAAATATGGTATACTGACTGGCATTTGTGTTCAGTCCTTTGTCAATAATATTCGCTCAATCCAACAGTGGGGTGGGGGGTTTAGAATTTTTCTGTGGTCTTTAAATGCGACATTGTGTCACATTCGGCATCGATGTGGGCCCACAGCAAAATCACTGTCTGGGTGTGTGAGATAAACGACAGACGCTGGACAGAAAATACGAAAAAAAAAAAAGCACACTTCAGAACTAGGCTTTTTTAAAGCTGAGTGAAAACACTCCATCATGAGGATGCTGAGGATACCATGGACCGGACATGTGAGCAACGATGAGGTTTTAGAAAAAATGGAAACAAAACAGAAACTTACACTTAACATCAGGAAGAAACAGATGATATTTCTGAGGCTCATAATGATGAAGGAAGGCTTAGAAAATATGATACTCTCAGGACATATTGAGGGCAAGAGGACAGAATGCGCTTAATATACTTGATGAGTATCAAGTAAATGGATGGTGGAACAGGTTTAGGAAATATAACGAAAATACAAAATTTATTAAGAGCTACAAAGGACAGGAAGTTCTAGAGAGCCATGATCCCCTACGTCTTGAAGGGACACGACACAGAAGAAGAATGAGCTTGAGTAAATGGATGGGGGAACAGGGTTTACGAAAATAACAGAAAGGCAAAGTTTATTAAGAGTTACAAAGGAGAGGAAGTTGTAGAGAGCCATGATCGCCTACGTCTTGAATGGACACGACACAGAAGAAGAATGAGCTTGAGTAAATGGATGGGGGAACAGGGTTTAGGAAAATAACAGAAAGGCAAAGTTTATTAAGAGTTACAAAGGAGAGGAAGTTGTAGAGAGCCATGATCGCCTACGTCTTTAAGGGACACGGCACAGAAGAAGAATGAGCTTGAGTAAATGGATGGTGGAACAGAATTTAGGAGATATAACGAAAAGACACAATTTATTAAGAGCTACAGAGGACAGGAAGTTGTGGAATAATTTCCTAAGTCAACACACATAAAGAAGATACATAACAAATTTATCTTATTATCTCCAAACTTATACTAAGATATAGTATAAAATTTATTCTGTAACATTCGTTATTTAATATAAGACGCTGTTGTGCGTATCCAGAATCATTTTTTTAATCTTCCACCCCAAACAATGTGGTGTTGCGACTGGTACATAAGGAGTTGCAGGGCGAGAAAAAAATGAGAATAGAGAGGTCTGGAGAAAAGACAAAAAATGAACGTCATTCAAGAAGACACAAGATGGCGACTGGCGTTGAATTTAACGTTTTGAAGATTATAGTTCTCAGGGAAGCAAGTAAACGGAAGGGATTTCCACAGATGGGAAGCGCGAAAAAAGAAACTGCTGGGGTAGAAGTGGTGATTACATTTAACTATCTCAGCAATAAACCGGTGGGAACTAGATGCCAATCTTGTAGCACGCTTAAATTCATGTAGTAGGGATAATAGAAAAAAAAAAAAGATTGTCATCGCATTTGCCATGAAAATATTTGTAGAATAGACAGAGAGAAGTCACGTCGCGTCGGTGAGAAAGTAACTGAAGTCAAGATCTCAGGTCAGGATCGATTAGATTGAGGATCCTTCTTTTTTTTTCTTTTTTTTGGGGGGAGGCGGTTGTCAAGAACATCGATATGAATAGCAGGGCGATTAGGCCAGATATTTGGTAGCAGTATTCAACACTCGTACGAATGGTAGATTTGTAAATATTGAATAAATAGCATACAGCATTGATCATGTGGCAAAACTGACTTATTTCTTGTTCTAAGATGAATGTTGCAGAGGGCCTTTCGATTTTCCTCACTGAAACTAAAAAAAAGTATATATATATATATATATATATATATATATATATATATATGCTTAGGTTTCTTTTCAAGTTAGACGCTCTGTACTGATCATTTCAAAACGAATTACACAGCACAGGAATAATCCTGGGCTAATTGAATCATTATTATTTCAAGTGTCGCCAGAATATACACTTCTCATGTGCTACGCCGCGCCTAAAATCTGAAGTCAAAATTGCTTATGCCAGCCATTTCTTTCTGGATCACAACAGCAGAACGTAGTCTTAGTTAAATCATTTTTTATGAAGTTAAACTTTCCTTTACTACACATTTGCTTTTCTCCAACGGAAAATAACTCGCAAATACTTTCATATTAATTTAAGTAGGCATCATATCGTGATGAAGGCGGCCTTCTTATAACTGGTCTCTCTCAGCGTTAACTATGCCTTAGCTACTGCCTTAGCGGGTAAGGTAATCACGAGAGAAATTCCTGCAGAAAAGATTCTATAGCCCAAGGATTTATGCAAAACAGATTGAAAACATTGGAGGTATTTACACATGACCCTACACGAAAGGGATGTGACACATGGTCGAGTTTAAAGTGGGATTTCGGCTACCGTTCGCACATTGTCCTATCGTTTCTCTTTTGGGGGGATACCGCAGTGACCGGGTAATGAGCTCTACCTCTTTTTGAATGAGAGATAACGTCTGGTTGAATTCCCCTCTCCCAGGTGACGAACTAATGCTAATTTTGAAACTCGCTTGGCCGAGTGTGACTACACATTAAGTGGCCTTAATATATCCTTATCTAAATAACAATGTGGTGCAACAGAGTAGAGAAATGCATATTTGGAGATAGATATTAGGTTGGTGCAAAAATAATGACGTAATAATATCGTTTTTGACATATTTTTCAACGTCAAAAAACGACATTATTACGTCATTATTTTTGCACCAACCTAATAGATAGATATAAATAAAGTGAAATAGATAGATAGATAGATAGGTAGATAGATAGATAGATAGATAGATATGAACAGAATCAGATAGATAGATAGATAGATAGATAGATAGATAGATAGATCATGAGCATACTGACATAGATATGAATAAAGTGAAATAGATAGATACATAGATAGATAGATCATGAACAAACCGAGGTAGATAGATAGATAGATAGATAGATAGATCCTGAGCAGGCTGAGATCGATAGATATGAATAAAGTGAAATAAATAGATAGGTCATGAGCAAACTGAGATAGATAGATAGATAGATAGATAGATAGATAGATAGGGACAGACTAAAGATAGATAGATAGATAGATAGGAACAGACTAAAGATAGATAGATAGATAGATAGATAGATCCTGAGCAGGCTGAGATCGATAGATATGAATAAAAAAAAATAGATAGATAGATGATGAGCAAACTGAGATAGATAGATAGATAGATAGATAGATGATGAGCAAACTGAGATAGATAGATAGATAGATGATGAGCAAACTGAGATAGATAGATAGATAGATAGATAGATGAGCAAACTGAGATAGATAGATAGATAGATAAATAGATAGATAGATAGATCATGAGCAAACTGAGATAGATAGATAGATGAACACGTGAATAATATATGTTTATATAAGGAACAACACGGTGCAAGCATATACTTGTGTATATAGATAGACAACACGCAGAAAAAGGGGAGAAAAATACTTCATAGCGATATTGATTGTGTGTGTGTGAGTTCGCCACTTGGTTTTGGGAAATCAAGTAATCGACCTGCCCGAGAAAGGTCATCTCTCGTGGTGGACATAAGTATCCCGAAGCCAAAAAAAGAAAAGAAATAAAAGAATATCAGTCCTTCACTTTTCTACCGCTGATTTCGCCGACATCTAGCGGCGGTAAGCGAAATGCCCGCAATGTCTAGTAATCCAACAGCTTATTAATACAATTACATTTTTAAAAAATCATTTCACCTTAATCAAGTGTGATAAAATACTGTGAATAGTGGGGGGGGGGTTAAAGGAAGGATAAAAGATGAACGAGATTCAAGAAGATAGAAGATGGCGATTGACGTTACATTTAAATTTTTGAAGGCTGTATTTATCAAGGGTAGCCAGTAAACGGAGAGGAGTTCCATAGGTGGAGAGTGCGAGAAAAGAAACTGTTGGAGTAGAAGTCCCGGTTACATTGAACAATTTGAACAGTAAAAGGGTGGGAAATAGATGCCAATCTAGTGGCACGCTTAAATTCGTGTACTTTGAGCACCAGGGGAAAAAAGCTCGTCAGTTGCCATGAAAATGTTTGGAGAAACGACAGAGGGAAGCCGCGTCACGTTGACATAGAAATAAATACAATATGGGAGCTATTAATAAAGAAAGCAAGACAAATGATACGAAGTCTTCAACAGCAACACTAATCAGCAAGCAGGTTATTTTTAAGCTTCCAACTTCACCACAGAATATTATCCCACTGTATTAAAGCCTTTGTTTGTGAATTTGGTAAAATAATAATGACGGGTTCAATCTCTCGGCGGGGAATTGTGTACTCAGGTCAGAAATTATTGATTTCTATCGCCAGGAATAACGGTAAAACACTGACCACTTTCCATTTTATAGGCAGAAGCACAAAAATGCATGCTGAGATTTTTTTCAAGCAATATAAACTAGGCAGGTTCTCGGTTTTATCTGACTCTGTCCCGATTTGCCGATTCATGCAATTCGGGCTGACTTGTCAAACTCTCTGCCTTCGGACAGAGAGGAACTTAGACGAGACTATGCCGAAGGGCAGAGCCACATCTGGGGAGGTAGAATGATCCTTATTATGGTTTTTTTTTTGGGGGGGGGGAATTTTTGTCCGAGCATCTGGGCTCGGAATCGACCCGAATAAAAAACGGCTTTCTGCCACATCCTGCCTTGTGGGGAGGCGAAGTAAATAACCTCTCTCCCGGTCTGTCTTGTCTTGAAGACAGAACACTACGTACCCTTGTCTGAATTTGCCTTTGGGTGTCAAGCCCAATTTTTATTTTGTGAACTTTTTGCCATATTTCTGTTGATTTGCCTTGCATGCATCGTTTGCTGGCTTTATATCATTTTTCGCCCCCGACTTTTTTTTTCTCGTTATTGCAAACATTGTCAATTCTGTCTGTTGGACAGTTATGTTGCTTATTTTCCATTTGACTCCACCGAAGTAACTAAGTATTACTGAAAGATATCTCTAGACTTGGGCAGTGCAACAAGAAAAGTCTGCCCCCTTAGATTAAATGAAGGGTTCAGTTTAGAATTCCCTGTATGTTCCCCGGATCGATAGACAACTAATGAAGGCCGGAGAACACAACGACCGAAAGGTTGTGATAAAAACAACAAAGATGCGGACAATAGAAAATCACGTATTTGGAATATAACGTTAGCTGAGAGGAAAAAGTAATATGTGGAGGCAGGACACATTTAAGTACTATAATTCATGCAATAAAAGCCTCGAGGGGCACCCAAGCGATCTTATTAATTTTAAAATAGAAGCAATGAAGTTTCCGTTATGAATAAAAGACGAGTTATTAGGAAATAAAACTCATGTTGATAAGGACATTAGATAACGATAAAGCTTTGACTTGAGTAAAAAGTAAAACTTCTAGTGTTGGGGAGACATTCCCGCAGGAATTTGTTGCTTAATGCAACGGTTCTTGGGTAACGAAAAACTGTCTGAGTGAAACTTCTTTTTAATTGGAATTCTGAGAGAACGATGATTTTCTAAGCGTAGCTTTGACGTGGCGCAAGACACGATTTATATGGTAGCCAGTGAGGGTCGAACTCTCTACTCAGTCGTAAAATTCGTAGGGAATGAATGTGATTCGACTGCGTGGATATAACATAAGGACTCGTAGCTGTAAAGTTTTGAACTGGTGGAAGTAAAGAATGCGGCTCATCTGAACATTTGACATAGACATACGGATTGACGAGCAATAGGCTGGTGAAAGGGGGTGCAGAGAGGAGAATAAGTACTCTATTTACCGGCGTCAATGGCGCACCCTAAGCATAAAGTGCAAGTTTTTACGAAAAAAAACAAAACAAAAACAAACAAATAAGGTCTCAACACTTTCGCTCTACCTTAACAAGATGTTTTCTAGTGTAGATCATATTGATCCCATGTGAAATGGATTTTGTTATTTTACCCATACAATAGGGAGACAAATAAGTTTAATCTCTTTTAGACGTATAAAATGGTGAGTGGGATATATGCCGACGTAGAGATCTCTGAAATAAAATGATACTTCAGTTCCACAATACATTGTTCTGTACAGCTGTGTTTTTCCATTCACGGAAATATCTGCTGAATATCGATTGTAGGCCTGATGGAAAAATCTTTTAACTGTGTCTACCTTTTTTTTAATTTTATCTATGTTGTGGAATATCAATCTGTCAGTGAAGTGCCATACGTGATACATACTTGGGCGATCATGTATTTTTCACGCACTATGTTGACATTTCTTTATGCAGTAGACTGGTTGCCAACCAAGACTAAAGAACCCCTGTCTGTCATGCTATTCCCCCCGTAGCTGGAGGGGAAAAGAGATGGATTTTTACCTTTCCCAAGGGTATTTGTGCGTAAGTGAATCCAATCGACTCGACTGGAATTCGAACTCGGCTCTCCGAGTTCTCACTCCGAGCCGACATCCATTACATAAATGTATATTTATGTATAGATAAAACTGAATACGAAAGAAAATACGAAGTAGATGACTACTCGAAACACCTGAAGAAGGCCAGAATTTAAGACCGAAACTTTGTCAGTGTACTTCTGACCTATTTTAATTTTTTTTAATGAAATCAGAAAAAAAAAAAAATTATATTTCTGCATATATGTTATGGTCCGGTTCCTTGTACCACGGTGATAGTCCAAGGTAGAACCAATAAAGAAGAACTCGAACACAGGTATGGAATAAAACAGATATATTAGAAACAGGAATATATACATAGATGTAGAAAGGGTTAGTACGAACAATCAGGTTTAGTAGTAATTGTCTGAACGCGACTCTGTTTTGGACTGCCTCTGACTCGACTGACTCGCTCGCTCTGACTGGCTGACAGACTCCTGACGGACTTCTGACGGACTTCACTCCAGACTTCAGACTTCACTCCAGACTTCCGACGGAACTCTGAATTCCCTGCTTCCTCTTGAGGCGCAGTATTTATTACGTATGGAATAGTCCATTATGTTATTATGGGTAAGGTCCCCTGACAATATATGAGAAAGTAGTTTGGAGACAAATAATTGTGTAAAGTTTGTATTCTAGGAAAGGCGTGAGTGAATGTGTGTGTGTAATGTCCATGACGTCTCCCACAAGAGGGAACGCTATTTTTTTTTCTGCGAGAGCTTACATGGTCGTAGTTTGCTGAAAATGAGAGAGAGAGAGGGGGTCTCAAGTATTTATAATTTAGGTGAAGCTCTCTCCCAAGTGGTGGTGTCAAAATTTAGGAGGAGATAACTCTGACAACAGCATATCTGTCCATCTCGGGAAATGTTTAATATCTAAAAACCCGCTGAAGTAAGTGAGTTTCTTTTTTGCAGGTTTTCAGATGAGACGTTTAGCCATCTTTGACACTATTTGACGTAAGAATCACAGAAAAAATCCTTTGAGTTATTCGGCTAGAAAGAGAACATGTTAAAATCATTTTGTGTCAAAAAATGTAGAAAGAGGTCACATTTGCATGAAAGTAAAAAAGTTAGTTATGGGTCACGTTTGTAAGACAATACTACTAAAGGGAGACATAGGTCATGTTTACACTAGGTCACGTTGACACGACACTCTTAAAGACTGACAGAGGTCATGTTTACACAAGAATTTAAAGGTTAGACATAAGTTATGTTTACTTTAAAATTAAAAGACAGTCAAAAGTCACGTATAAACTTGAACTAAACGAGAGACATAGGTTCGGTTTACACCAGAATAAAAATACATATAGATCTAGCCATATTTAAAAAAGATTGACACTGTTCAGGTTTACGCTAAAATAAAAAAGGTAGACATAGAACCAATTCGCAGATTATATTGGAATTTCGTATATAATGAAGAAATTAATCTCTAGAAGGTTATGATAGACAGTCTTTAGAGACACATCATTACGAAAAATAGTCCAAGCAAGAATTGAACTTGTTTTGTCGATTTCATTTTCCATCATGGTTTTAATCATTAGGCCAACAAATACCCCAAGCAAGAATTGAACTTGTTTTATCGATTTCATGTTCAGCCATGGTTTTAATCATTAGGCCAACAAATACCCCAAGCAAGAATTGAACTTGTTTTGCCGAGTACATTTTCCGTCATGGTTTGAAATCATCAGGTCAAGTGCGCACCTAAAATTATTACTGAAAAAGCAAATAAAAAAAAAAATAATAATGATAATAACAAGTAAATAAATAAATAAGTAAATACATAAAAATGATTAAAAAAAAGAAAAAAATCTATGTTGTCGAATGTGTTAAAAAGAAAGAAGTAATTGAAAAGAAATTCAGCGCCATTGAAAAGAGTTACTATGTTCGCGACGAAGTGGGTGGCGACATAAAATGTTGGTGAGGTTGTGTGGACGTTGGAGGTGTTTAAGCGGAGATTGGTTAAGCAACAAGTGTTTAGACGGTGATGGGAAAACGCGATAACTAGATTATTTCAAACACTCAGCTAAGTGATAAAAAAAAAAAAATGAAAAAAGTAGCTTCGTCCCCGCCGCCATTTTTTGATAGAATAATTTGATAAGCGAACAAGTAGAAAACTAAAGAGCCTCATTCCTCGACAAAAACTGCTGGCAAGGTCAGCGTACACGACCCAATATAGAGCGTCATCGACCGAGGAAAAGAAAGGAAGAAAGAATGATAGAAAGAACTATAGGGTGAAGAAAGAAAAAGACAATAAAAGAAATAAGGAGGGTGTAAATGAAGAAAGAAAGGAAAAGAAAGAAAGGAAGAATCAAAAATTGACGGGGTGGGGGCGAAAGGGAAAAAAAGTGAAAAAGATAGATAGATAGATAGATAGATAGATAGATAATGAAATAACTGATATATATATATATATATATATATATATATATATATATATATATATATATATATATATATATATAGAGAGAGAGAGAGAGAGAGAGATAGATAGATAGATAGATAGATAGATAGATAGATAGATAATGAAATAACTGATATATATATATATATATATATATATATATATATAGAGAGAGAGAGAGAGAGAGAGAGATAGATAGATAGATAGATAGATAGATAGATAATGAAAAGACCGAGACATAAAAAGGGCGTAAATGAAGAAAGAAAAAGAAAAGAAGAATCAAATATTGACAGAGGTCTGAAAGGAAAGAAACAAAGAAATAGATAGATAGATAGATAGATAGATAGATAGATAGATAGATAGATAGATAGATAATGAAAAGACCAAGATAGACAGATAAATAATGAAAAGATCGGGATAGATAGATAGATAGATAGATAGATAGATAGATAGATAGATAGATAGATAGATAGCGAGCTTGTTCGATATCTAGATAGATGATGTAAAGCAATAATACCAAAGAATTAAAGACTGTCTAAAGGAAAGAGACATAAATAAAGATGATGTAAAAAGAGAGAAATTAAAGGGATTTTAAAGAAAGAAAGAAAGAAAGAAAGAAAGAAAGAAAGAAAGAAAGAAAGAAAGAAAGGCAAAGAATGAGAGACTGTCCCAAAAAATGAAAGACGAAAGAAATGAATACGGCGTAAAAAAAGGCAGAAAACGAGAGAAAAGGGACGAGGGTTTAAGGAAAGAAAGGAAGAATAAAAGTCAAAAGGAAAAAGAAAGGAAGAATAAAAGTCAAAAGGAAAAAGAAAGGAAAAATATAAAAATGAGAAAGAACTAAATAAGGACGATGAAACGAAAGAGAGAAGAAAAAAAAACCATGAAAGAAGGAATCATAGTCTGAAGGCAAATAAAAGGAAATCGAAAATAAATAAATATGGTTTTAGTGGTTAAAGGCGTTGATTAGGTCCAGTGAGTAGACCCAAAAAGAGTTGTGAGTTCAATACCAGGCAATGGTTAATCAAAAACTTGGAGTTGAGTCAAAGGGAAATATCTGAGATATCCGGAAGAGCCATGGCACAAGGGGTTCGGTTCGAAATTCTAATCACCTGAAGAAGGCCTAAGCGTACAACGGCCGAAACGTTGTGAATATGGCAATGAAGATAAGGCTAACAGTCCGAATAATGCAAATAATGCAAGTAGTCATATCTCATCTAAGAGATATAGACAGATATAAATGAATAAATTATACAGATTATGTAATGAAAGTTTCACATTCTAAAGTTCATATCTATCTATCTATCTATCTATCTATCTATCTATCTATCTATCTATCTATCTATCTATCTATCTCTATTCGTATCTATCTATTTCCCTCTGTTCATATCTATCTATCTATCTATCTATATATCTATCTATCTATCTATCTATCTATCTCTATTCATAGCTATCTATTTCGCTCTGTTCATATCTATCTATCTATCTATCTATCTATCTATCTATCTATCTATCTATCTGATTCTGTTCATATCTATCTATCTATCTATCTATCTATCTATCTATCTATCTATCTATTGTCGCATACCTATGGACGATAATGGGTATGTCCCCATTCACATAAATACAGTAGTAAATACTGTACGTTGGTCTACATTTGGAGATTCATAGTGGAATTCACTTGACTACCTTCTAGCAGTTGACTACTTCTACGCGCCCTTCATCCATTGGCATTCATCAGCACGTGAAGGACCTTTAAGGAGACCAAACAGTGTAGGAGAACAGTGTTAAGCAACGGATGTAGTAATAATAGTGTCTGGCCTAGTGTGCCTGTCCATTAGGGTGACTAGCTTTTTCAGACGCCTGTTTGTTCAACACCCTCTGATCCCACCTAGTATAGCAGTTGATCCAACTTAGTGTAACAATACGATTTATCACGCATTCTTAGGAGATAAATACATTCTTTTTCATTTTAAATCAATTTAATTACAAGTGTTTCTTAGGAATCTTGTCTCCATTCTATCTATAAGTCAATTTAATGACATGTCTTTTCAGCAACCCTGTCTGAAGCCCGCCTTTGAATTGGACATACATACAATTTTGTTAGTGATTTTAGATCATCATAAAAGTAGTGTTCTTTGAAAAACTGATCACTCAAAAGGCGAATGGGCGTTTTTCCGGAACATAAGTGGACGGATAAGAGTAGTTGGGTATAAAACGGGCAGTCAGTCAGGAGCAGTCAGTGAAGAAGCGATCGGCAGCCAGTAAGGGAGTCAGAGCGCAAGAGAAGGACCAGCTATAAGTGAGTCAGCAGTCGCCGTGACCACGGGCAGTGAATGCAAGGGTTTTTTTTTTCGTGGCTGAGAGTTAGTAAAATAGCAGTTCACCTTCTCAAAGACGGAAAGCATTGCTGATTAAGTGAGAAATCGTATTTCTTCGCTATTTTCCAAACAATTCTTTGTTGAATTCGGCCACGACCAAAGAGACAAAACTGTGAACATAGCTAGCCGGGTGTATATACGCATACAATCGATTTTGGATGTCATCACAGTTGTGCAGTCACGGACGTGGCGGAACACATCGTCAATTACAGTTTCTGGAAGAGAGCGCATTATGTGGAGTGATCAACAGTCTGAACGCACTAAATCCCTCAGCCACGATGACTTGTGACTTCCTAGTAGCACAATCATCTACGACTCCCAAATTGTTCCGTCCATCCAATTTTCACTCAAAACGTGGTGTTGTTTTTAGACGTACCATGCCGATAATGTAAAGAAGACCACTTATTGACAAATTGACAGTGGTGAGACTCGAACCAGGGTCTCATGAATGTCCTAAGATTTTTAATGCCGATTTTCATGGCAAGGTAACGTATCATCCGATCTTGGGAGATTGACACAGCTAATTCTTTCTATCCAAATTTTTCTTCTGCATTGGATGACGGTGTATTATTAAATTAAGCCCATCACTTATTAACTATTTTCCGTTTTACTCTCTCACCACCACCGGACACACAAAACCACGCACACATCATCACGTGCACAAATGTATGTATATTTATATATGTGTCAAAATTCAGATAAAAAGAATAGTTATATTTCTTACATGTATATTTCTTACATATATTTCTTACATATATTTCTTACATGTAACTCTTTTCTGGTTCCATGCTATCCAGCCAACTTTGATCGATAAAAATTTAAATGCAATGTCAGTCACTATCTATCATCCCCAGCCACCGATTACACCTTCTTTTGTTCCCTCTCCTTAGTAATATTTCCGTTTTCTAATTCTTCCAAGCCTAGTAATCCCTTGTGTCTTAGTGGCTTTACTCCCTTGCTTGGGCTGAATTCGATTAAAAACAAAAGCAAAATCATATCAGTCTATGCTTCTGGGATGAGGTATCGTAACTATTTAAAATATATACATTATTCAGAATGTTATCCTAATCTTTATTGTCATATTTACGGCGTTTCAGCCGTTGTACGCTTTGGCCTTCTTCAGGTGATGTGCAGTGGAATTTCGAACCGAACCCAACAGGGGTAGTTTGTTCTAGTTTTAAGTGTTAGGCCTTTTCTGGATATCTCAGTTTCAGTTATCTCCCTTTAGTAACTCAACTTTCCAAGTTTTTATTCACCTCTGCGGTGGCTAAGTATTGAACTCGTAACTCTTTCGATCAAGTCAATGCTTTTGTCCACAGGGCTATGTTAAAGATGAGGAAACAAGTCCGAATAATGTAAATATTTAAATAAATTTAAGGATGCATATAAATTTGAATTAAATTTCAAAATGCAAATACGTTTAAGAATGCAAATAAATATATTTTAGGCTAAATTATGGAGGATGCTAAATGATATAATTTAATGCTGTTGATTTTTTTCATAATATACTAATTATTATTCTTATTTTAGTTTAAGAAGATTATTTCTTAAATATTATAAATAAGTGGAGTCTTCGATTGAAAGAGTCTTCGATTAATTTTTAAAAAGATTACAGTCATGTATGTTGAACAACTACATTAACAACATTTATATATTTTCTCTTATTAGACATTAAATTACATCACTTAGGGATCTTCATAATTTGTTTTGACTTTCCTGAAGTATATTGACGAACGTTCTTATGTGTGAAATTCGGAAAAAAAAACGACATTTTACTTGAGTTTATAAAAAATTGTCACAAATTTTCCTTGGTAAAGTCCATAAGAAAACCAAACGCCTCGGGTAAGTTTATCTTTCATTTTCTCTTTATATATATATATATATATATATATATATATATATATATATATATATATATATATATATATATATTAATAAAAAGAAAGAACAGTAAGATGTATAATGCGGTGTTCTTATAGATATTTTTATTTTTAAAAAATAGTGCTCAATGTAAATTTACAGAGCATTAATATTATAAGTTAATAGACTTAAAATATGGTTTTTCGCTACACAGTTCTAACCATGTTTCAAAAATGGAAGCTAAAAGCCCCGAATTTAATTTTGTACTTAAATTAAAGACATTAGTTCCATGAGGATGAAATGGAACTAATGGCTTTAATTTAATTACAAAATTAAATTCGGGGCTTTTAGCTTCCATTTTTGAAACATGGTTGGAACTGTGTAGCGAAAAATTATATTTTAAGTCTATTAACTTATAATATATATATATATATATATATATATATATATATATATATATATATATATATATATAAATATAAGAAAAACAATATATATATATATATATATATATATATTAAAGAAAATCAAAAAAAGCGTTAATGGAACCAAGACAACTTGCCAAAATCTAAACTCTTATCCAGGTACATTCTCGAATAAAAACGATATTACTGAAAGAAGAAAGGGAAAAAGCCTAACGGCAAACTTATATATATATATATATATATATATATATATATATATATATATATATATATATATTCATTCAAATGCAATAAGAAGAAATCAAATATAAATTCAAACGTTTATAACATTAATTTAAATAATGGACTTAATACAAAAGTAGACCGATAATTACTTATTATAGGTTATCAACTTCGAACATAGAAATTACCACTACAAAAATTCATTAATGTTTCGATGCAACATAGGATCTCATCAGGCGCTGTTAAAATGATGGTTATAACAATTTTAAATATTTTGTAATTATTATTTAAAATTGTTATAACCATAATTTGAACTCCGGCTCATGAGATACAATTTTGCATCAACATATTAAAACATTTTTGCAGTTGAAATATGCATTTTTGAATATAATAACCTATAATATATATATATATATATATATATATATATATATATATACGCATATATATATATATATATATATATATATATATATATTCCATGTTTTTTATTATTTTATTATTATTATTCTATCTATCTATCTATCTATCTATCCATCTATCTATCTTATTCTGTACCTATCAATCTATCTTAGTCTGTTCCTATCTATCTATTTCAGTCAGTTGATATGTTTCTTAACCTTTTTCTTTGTTTTTCTTTCTATGTATCTCATCCAATTTGTCTTTCTTTCTCTATTTCTTTATTCTATTTATCTATCTCTGCCTTTTTCTTTCTTTCTTTTTTCTTTCTTTCTTTTCACAGTATCTCAGTGTGTTCTTATCTATCTATACGTCGTTCTAATAATAATAATAATAATAATAATAATAATAATAATAATAATAAGAAGAAGAAGAAGAAGAAGAAGAAGAAGAAGAAGAAGAAAAGAATAAGAAGAAGAAGAAAAGAAGAAGAAGGAGAAGAATATATGTTTCCTTACCAGTACCACAGCTCTGAGTTTCAGGCACGGTGCAGCCGACAGGTGCCGATCGAAAACTGGCCGTTACCAAATTTGAATAGTGATATATAAGTTTTGCATATATTATATAGTGATAATAATAACTTTTAAAATTCATTTTAACTTTTTCATATCTCATTATTCAATGAACAGGATAATATCTTCCATATTTTAACGATTTAATTGCATGTCCCCGAATTAAAAACACACTGAGTTTGGAACTTATATTTGTTAATTTAAAGTTTATTCTATCTCCCAGATAAACCTTTCGTCAGATAACAATTGGGACGTCTTTCCGATATTTGACTCATGCGTCGATAAGTTCTCAATAGCTGACGTTGTCGGACTGCTTGCGCGCAAATTCCTCGACAGTGACCTGTCAAGGAGAGATTAACCTCGTCTTCCTGGTTTGGCCTTACAGGTTGCTGCTGGGAGCATTTCTAATACCAGCCTTATATTGACGTTTTGCCCCTTGATATTCTTGTGAAAACCTTGACTTATCTACTGACCTGTTGCCGATATTTTATTATCTCGATACCTGAGTGATTCCGTTGAGAACTGTCACGTGCAGAGCAGTCTACATTTGGCAAATGTGTATATCATTGTTCAAGAAATGGCATACACGCCTTTAGGCTGTGGAGACAATTAACAGTAATAATACTATTATCTGGCTAATCGGCTACTCACAGGTGAATTCAATGCTGGCAGCCATATCACGTTGAAACATCGGTTCTTGTACGATCACCAAAGATAAGCAACGTCTAGCCTGGTTAGTAACTAGATGGGTGAAAGCTTGGGAAGGACATATGCTGTAAGCTTGGATGTATAGGTTGGGTTATGGATAACGCCTTTGAATAAAGAAACCGGCTGTAATTGTTAACCGGAGTGCGGAGTTCCAATTCCAGTCGGGTTCCTTATATTTATTTACGTGTAAATCCCATTGTGAGAGGTAGGATTCCTCCTCTTTTCTCTCCAGATTAATTTGCTTGAGTGATTTGTTTGTTTAACGTTATATCAATTCGAACGATTTAAATGCTTGTCCCCGAATTAAAAACAAATTGATTTTTGGAAGTTCTATTCGACCATTTTGCCTAGGAAACTCGCCAATGGCCTCTACCTACATATGATGACGACTTAAGGGGAAAGTCTGGACCATATTTCGTGTGCCTGCCTGGCAAAATGACCTTCGTGCGGTTTCTGACGGAATTTCCTCCTTGTCTGAGAAGGATTATTCGTAGTTTGGAAATTCGATCATCAAAATGAACACAATATTTGTTTTAAATTATATATATATATATATATATATATATATATATATATATAATATATATATCTTACTTATTATAAAACCCAGGTAGTGTGTGTGTATGTGTGTGCCTGTACGTTTATATATTGGATCGGATTTCCTACATTTTTCAACCGATTTCTCAAAACTTCACAGGACTACATAAAATTACCTTGCGGTGGTTCTGACAGTGCCAAAAATTGGAAAAATACAATTGTTTTTGCACGAAATCAATTTGAAAACACGATTAAGAGGGATTAATGGAAGGGGGACAACTCATATCGAGTTATACTTATTATAAAACCCATGTTGTTTCTGTGTGTGATCGTTTATATATGGAATCGGATTTTCCTACATTTTTCAACCGATTTCAACAAAACTTCACTTTTTTGGGGCAGGTAGTGTTTCTTATTGTCTGGCACACTTTTTCTTTATGTTTACATTCAGAATGATTTAAAAATTCCATTTACAAGACAATTGTTTATAATAAAATTCTATTCAATCGGTAGACTCATAACGATCGAAAACAATGTTTTTGTTTGAGTTTGACCAATTCGTAAAAAAAAATAAATAAATAAAATAAAATAAAACTAATTAAGACATGCGTGTCCGTCAACCTTAAACAATAATCTTTGTCAATTTTATTTTTCAGTCTTTATGATGGTCGATACTTGATCTATCTCTTACTGTTACATCCTCGGGCAACGCCGGGCTCTACTGCTAGTATATATATATAAGGCATATTTAAAACAAATATAACATTTATATATATATATATATATATATATATATATATATATATATATATATATATATATAAATGTTATACTTGTTTTAAATAATATTAGCCTTATATATATATATATATATATATATATATATATGTAAGGCAAATATTATTTAAAACAAAAAAAAATATATATATATATATAAATAAGGCAAATATTATTTAAAACAAATATAACATTTATGTATATATATATATATATATATATATATGTATGTATATATTTATATATATATATATATAAATGTTATACTTGTTTTAAATAATATTAGCCTTATATATATATATATATGTAAGGCAAATATTATTTAAAACAACATATATATATATATATATATATATATATATATAAATATATATAAATAAGGCAAATATTATTTAAAACAAATATAACATTATATATATATATATATATATATATATATATATATATATATATATATATATATATATATATATATATATGTATGTACGTTTAAGACATTTTTATGTTTATACATTCTTTTTATAGATACAAATATTTAAGTAAATGGTCTGTTTGTAATAAAAATTGTCTTAAATAATTGTCGGACTTTCAACGTCATTTGTTTACATTTGGATACGCATTGAGCAGATATGAATGAATGAGAGAAAATCATAGAGAATTGTGTTTAAAACAGTAAAATCAACTTTAATAAGCAAACACTCCTCTGGGGCAAAATCGGTTAAGGCACATCAGGCTAAATGATGGTTCTGTATAGGGTACAAGTTCAATTCCTTTCGGAGTACGCATATTTTCTATGATAGTTTTTCGGACATTCAGGCCGGTAAATGTTGTTTAATAATGTTTATTATAAACAAAGCATTTAATTAAATATTTCTATCTATAAAAAGAATGTATAAACATAAAAAAATGTCTTAAATAATTGTCGGACTTTGTCCATTTCATAATGTATATATATATATATATATATATATATATATATATATATATATATATATATATATATATATATATATCGTGCTTTCGACTATACTTTTAGCCATTATCAAAGCTGATTTTATTTTTGGTCTTAAACTCGTTGTATCGGTTGTTGTAAATGTTTCTAGAGTTATAGGAATATTTTATTTTCCGGACACTGCACATTGAGACCGTGTTCGTAGTTAATATTGTTGGGTGTTTGCGTTTTTCTTTTTTATTATTAAGGCTTCCATTATTTTTATATGTGGATGAGGTTATTATGCTATTAGTATTTTCTCTTAGTATGTCTCATATGCGGTCTGGTAAGTTTGTGTGTTTGTTCTAATATAGGTGTAGTCGGTTAGGTTTTAACGTAATGCATCTGGATATGCATGTCGTCGTGGGATCGGTGTAATTATTTATGAATCCGGTTTAATCAGGAACACAGTTCCTTAAGGGGAATTTGAACTCATAGAAAATGGTCGTTCTTTGTAATTTTGATTTTGATGCTGTGTTGCATTTTTGAGGTTATGGTTTGTTGCTTAAAGTTTTTTGTGGTAAAAAATTTAATTTGATTTTTGTGTTCGGGTCAATTGGGGTAATGTATTTCTTTGTGATATTTCTAAGTGATATATATATATATATATATATATATATATATATATATATATATATTTATGGGATCTTACTCATAATAATAATAATTCCATGCTTAATAAATACTGCGCCTCAGGAGTAGGCAAGGAGTCAGCCAGTAGTTCACGACCGGCTGATCAGTTGAACTCTCCGCCTTCGAGCGGGGAGGAACCCGAGAGAGGCTACGCCAAAGGGCGGATTCTCTTTGGGGGAGGTAAACTGAACCTGAACCCGTTTATACGGGTTCAATGGGCATATTTTTGATCGAGGCCACGGGCTCGGAGATCCCACGTTAAACCGGGCTTGTGCCACATGATGCCCACGTGGACGGTGGTGACTAAATATAGTCAGCCAGTAGTTCACCTCCTGACCGGCTGTTCAGTTGGACTCTCTGACTTCGGGCGGAGTCTCTTTCGGGGAGGTAAACCAGCCCTGAACCCGTTTATACGGGTTCAATGGGCATATTTTTGGGCCGAGCCCACGGGCTCGGAGATCCCACGGGCTCGGAGATCCCACGGGCTCGGAGATCCCACATTAAATATACGGCCTCGTGCCACATGATGCCCCAGTGGTGGGGTGACTGAATATCGTCAGCCAGTAGTTCAAATCAGTCAGTAGGTCAAGTCGAGTCAAGAGTCGAGTCAGAGGCAGTCCGAAACAGTGTCGTGTTTCAGACAATTACTCCAAGACATTGGAATAGTGATACTGGTCGAAACTACATTGTTCTTTCTACTAAACCTGATTGTTCATACTAACAGTTCTACTTCTCTGTATATATTCCTGTTTGTAATATATCTGTGTTATTCCATACCTGTGTTAGAGTTCGTCTTTATTGGTTCTACCTTAGACTATCACCGTGGTACAAGGAACCGGACAATAACATATATATATATATATATATATATATATATATATATATATATATATATATATATATATATGGTGGTCTCTCCTATCGTGAACGATAAATGATGGTCAGCATTGGATGGTGCCTTTCGTTTTACACTTAAACATGCTAGTAGAGGCTATTGTGGAGAAAATCAGGTAAGGAAAAGCCACATTTCATTTGTTCTTTCTTAAGCGTGATACTAGCGCAGTCTTGCTGCAGGCGACAATGCCACTGACAGACGATTTTAAAAGCGTCTGTGCTTCAGAGCTGGACGAAGCTGATCCCGGTGCTTTAGTTTACTGTCAACTGAAAACTTTTTAACTTAATGAAACATCTTCCGCTACTCCTTTCGGTTTAATGCTTGGATTTCCCACGTTTTCAGATCAAAGTTGAGCGCTTTTAAGTTGTCTTTCAATTTGTCTTTGTAGCGTAAGAGTGGACGTCCAAATGAACGCTTGGAGTTTGGTAGTTGTCCATACAGCATCTTCTCTGGAAGCTTATTCTCATACATTTTCACAACATGACCAGCCCACCTAAGTTGTCTCTTTGCTAGAATGGTTTCAATGCTCGTGATGTTGTTACATTTATTCAGTATTGCATTATTCTTGACCCTGTCATCCCATTTTATATCACATGTGGCACGAAGACAGCGCATGGGAATGGCATCAAGTTGATTTATGTGCTTGCGGTGCAGGGTCCAAGTTTCAGCACCATAGAGAAAAGTTGACAGAACGACGGGTCTGTATATGTCGATCTTTAGTCTGAGAGACATGTTTTTGGTGTTACATAAACTATACTTAAGATTACCGAATTCTGTGCTGGTTTTGGCTCTTCTGGATTGGATCTTTCTGTCTATTTTTACATCAGAAGAGACTGTTGATCAAATATCTATCTATCTATCTATCTATCTATCTATCTATCTATCTATCTATCTATCTCAGTTCTTCATATCTATCTATCTATCTATCTATCTATCTCAGTTCTTCATATCTATCTATCTATCTATCTATCTATCTATCTATCTCAGTTCTTCATATCTATCTATGTATCTATGTATCTATCTCAGTTCTTCATATCTATCTATCTATCTATCTATCTATCTATCTCAGTCCTTCATATCTATGTATCTATCTATGTATCTATGTATGTATCTATCTATCTATCTATACATACATATATATATATATATATATATATATGTGTGTGTGTGTGTGTGTGTGTGTGTGTCTGTATATATATATACATATATATATATATATATATATATATATATATATATATATATATATATATATATGCGTGTGTATATGTGTGTGCCTCTGTGTGTGTATTTAAATACATATATAGCTGTACATTTGTTTAGCTATACATGTATATGTATAGATGCCGATAATATTTTTTAGTTTCAAGTTCTCGGGATGTGTTGATAGGGATTGCATTCCCGGATCTAATGTACAGAAGGATCGGGTTTCTCTTTTGCAGCTGCGCCTTGACTTGGTAACCAGATTAGCGCGGGAAATGCAATAGGCTTTTTGAGTCCCAGTACACAGATAATTTGGAGGCTGACCTGAATATTAACGGTTGTCTCCCTTTGATCAAAAATGCTGTCGTCAGCAACGGAAATGACGAGGAAATGAACAGAATAAAATTACAAATGGAGGGGGAAAAACCTGACGAATTGCAGGTAAAAAGGGAACAATTTCCAGAAGACTGAAAAAATTAGAAGGAAGGACAGACATAGAGAATGAGAAAGAAAGAAAGAAAGGAAGAAAGAAAGAAAAATAAAGAAAGAAAGAAAGAAAAAAGAAAGATTAAAAGAGGTCCTTTTGAATGAATATAAGATGAAGAGAGAAAGAGTAAGAAAGAAAGTGTGTGTTAGAGAGAAAAAGAGTAGAAACGAGGGAAATAAATAAAGAAAGAAAAAGAAAGAAGAAAAGCAAAAGAAACTAAACAGTAAGAAAGGACAAAGGAAGTCGAGGTGAAGATAGTAAGAAGAATATAGCCTGAAAAGAAAGAAAGAAAGATAGAAAGAAAGAAAGAAAGAAAAATTAAGAGAGGGTTTTTTGAGAGAATTCAAGATGAAGAGAGAAAACGTAAGAAACAAAGTGAGAGCGTGAGTGTTAAAGATAAAAAGAGTAGAAAAGTAGAAGAAAAAAAAGAAAAAAGAAAGAAAGAAAAGCAGAAGAAACTAAATGATAAGAAAGAACAAAGACAGCCGAGGTGAAGATATGCAGATAAATATGGAGTGATAAGAAAGAAAGAAAGAAAAGAAAGAAAAAAAAAACGGTAAGAAAGGACAAAAGAAGTCGAGGTGAAGATAGGCAGAAGAATATTGACTGAAAAGAAAGAAAGAAAGAAAGAACGAAAAATTAAGAGAGGGCCTTTTGAGAGAATACAAGATGAAGAGAGAAAACGTAAGAAACAAAGTGAGAGAGTGTGTGTTAGAGATAAAAAGTAGAAAAGTAGGAGAGAAATCTAGTGCGAATGCCAAGGAGTGCTTCATGCCGTTTCCAAATTTTAAACTAGAATTTCTAAATCCCTGCTTACCTATTAGAAAATTCCTCTTAAGCACATATGATGCTGGATAAAAAAGTAATTTACATTTTAGTTAACCCTATGCCAATACAATTCTTCTTCTTCTTTTTCTTCTTCTTCTTCTTCTTCTTCACATCCTGCTCTCCCCTTTCTATTACACCCAACATCGTGCGTTTGTTTTTTTTACTTTTGCAAATCATAATATAGAGTTCATTAGGTTTTGAAAAAAATAAAGCTTTAAAACCTCATTTGATAAAAATCGCCAAAGTATACTGTAATGTTGAAACCAAGATAGCGGATTCAACTGACCTCCTGATTTCTAAAGTATATATATATATATATATATATATATATATATATAAGTGAAAATTGAAGCCTGACGATTGCGTATAGCATGAAACAAGCTGTCGCCTCTGAGTGTTGACTTCAATGTTCACTTTTATATTTATATTTACATACGCTCTATCTCTGATATTAAGCAATTTATTGCATAAATATAGCACACCTTAGAACTATATTTCTTCCTATATATATATATATATATATATATATATATATATATATATATATATATATATATATATATATGTTACATCCCTGCCAATAATTAACGCTACCACCTAATAACTAGAAATGCAACTTTCTGGAGCAATAAACAATTAATTGAATATTATATAAATAACTCATAAAATATAATATATTTTTAATAATGTTTAACTCCAGTACGATTTGCAATAATTGCAGCCATTCTGGTATGCGATGATTGAATTAATTGTCTGAGATAATTGGCTGTTTTCACGCCACGCATCTTGGACCTTATTTCGAATCATTTGCTTTTGAAGTTATTTTCATTTTGCCCAATTCGTCCTGCATTGTAGACGAAACAACTTCAACTGGGTTTGCAGCAGATGATTGTGGGGGCTATGGGATAACTGTAAGTCCTTTTTGCTGAAACCAAGTCTTTACTAAGCTTTATGGATTGGAGTATTATCCTGCTGAAGAATGGAATTAAATTAAACAAGATCATTCACAGTAAAGCTTTGAACCCTGACCACCGCCT
The DNA here is from genome assembly GCA_963932145.1 of Acanthosepion lycidas. Classification (NCBI taxonomy): domain Eukaryota; kingdom Metazoa; phylum Mollusca; class Cephalopoda; order Sepiida; family Sepiidae; genus Acanthosepion; species Acanthosepion lycidas. Next base: position 47,689,035 of record OZ010596.1, on the reverse strand, counting down.
TACCGGTTGTAGAAAAATGACTTAATGGCTAACCATCAGTTGAACGGCGGGTAAACAATTGTAACTATATTTATATCTATCGTGAAACATTACATACCAATTATTTACGAATTTTGACTCAGAGGTCTAGTAGAAGAGTTAAAAAAAGGTCCAGAAGCGCAGGTTGCAAAGGTTTAAGACTGTTCTCCAATAGTTGAATGTTTCCAGCAGAATTTAGAAGATTAGTAATTTGACAAGATGGCCACCCCAAAGAAACAACCCCAATACATTATCTTACTTGCTTCATTGTGAAACATTGGTCTAATAATCCCTGGTTCAAACATATCTTTTTTTTTTTATAGCAACGGGCATATCAACGTTGCTTTGTTTGAACTAAGAGGATATGTACTTCATCAGTGAAGAACACATTGCCCTATTGGTTGACAGTCCATATGCTATGTTCACTCGACTAAGTTAGCTTTTTTTTCTTATTGAAGGCTGAAAACATTGGTGTTTTTTCGGAACTCTACAAAGAAATCCAGAGGATATCATTCGACTGCGTGTAGCACTTACAGAAATTGCTGAGTAATTGCTCGAGAACAAGGAGTGGGTTGGCCACGCTGCAGCGTATGGAAACGTCGATGATTGCGGGCTGTAGGGCTAAGACTACGACCACGTCTTGAAAGATTAGAAAGAATAACAGTCTCTTAAAATTTGGAGTTTATGCGAGCAACAGTTGAGCGTGCAAGATTATTTCGCTTTGCAAGATCGGGAAGAGATACACCTTCATTGTGTGGGACTCAAATTATGATTCTTTCAGCTAAATCAGATCTCATGTTTTGGGCATTCTGCAAAGAGAGCTATGAAATGTCTAGAAATGGCATTATAATATGATATATACAATGGTTATATAATAAATAATTCATTTAATTCTATAGGCTAAATATGATAGGAAAACTATTTTTTATTATTATTAGGTGGTAGAGTTAATTATTGGGTGTCAGAGGTATCTATCTCTCTATCTATCTATCTATCTATCTATCCATCTATCTCTCGCTCCCTCTCTCTCTCTCTCTCTCTCTCTATATATATATATATATATATATATATATATATATATATATATATATATGTATATCATATATAGAAGAACATGTATCTGATGCATACAATGGATACAAAATAAATCATTAAGTAATGAGTTAATTCTGTTGTCTTAATGTGATTGGAAAACTGATGTTTATATATATATATATATATATATATATATATATATATATATATATATATATATAATTGCAGACACACACAAACACATATATATATATACATTTATATTTAAATTATGTGTATTTAGGTAGCATTTATTTTTTCATTAATGAATATTTCGTTAAATAATATAGACAAGTTTTGTGTATTTATTTTAAGTAAATTCCTTCATAATGTCGAATAATGGTTTCTTAAGTCCGATAATGAAAGAAAGACAAAAACATTTGTTTTTGTCATTCATTATAAAAAAAGAGAAGCCAACAAAAACACACATTCTCTCCGGTGGCGAACCGCGTTTTGATAAAAAAAAAAATCCACTTTGTCATATCGTCTTCTTTTTTTCTTCGGATAATATAAACCCTACAAACAAACACATACGCAAAATCTCACTGCCCGTATCACCTTGCATCTTAGTGGCATTGTGCCCTTGCTTGGAGTGAATCGATTGTACAAATACAGATATATAAAGGAATATACTTCACCTTTCTACATATACAAATCTATAAGGATATGCATCTTCCTATATTTTGATATACATAAGTACATTCAAAAGCTATTACCCGTTATATCTACATATACACAACTACATACATGCAAAAAGATAAATACACAGACACATATATACATGCATCCATACATTTATATCAGTTCACAAAACGTATGCAAAAATAATATATATATATATATATATATATATATATATATATATATATATATATATATATATATATATGCCGCGATGGATAAATTGTTATTTAAATTGCGCAAAAATAAAGACAACATGGACAAAAATAACGTCAAATACTAAAGAGTAAAGGTATTCAATAAAATCACCATTGGCTTCAATCACAGCCTCCAGACGGCTTCAGAATCTCTTGCATCTCTTCTGGACGGTCTCCTTGTTTAAATTGGTGAATGTTGACTTAATCTTTGCTTCGTTAATGTTTCAAGAATTTTTCATGGTCTAAAAAAATAAACGAAGCAAAGTATTAAGAGATAGGAATATGCCGTTAGTAACAAAGAAAAGAGTGTTGAACTGCGATGTAATATCTAATCTATATGACAGTGAATGCTGGACAATCTCCTCATGCCTTTCATAAACTAAGCAAATTATTAAGAGATAGGAAAATGTCATTAGAAACAAAGAAAAGAGTGTTGAACTGCTATGTAATATCTAATCTCCTATATGACAGTGAATGCTGGACAATCTCCTCATGCCTTTCATAAACTAAGCAAAGTATTACAAGATAGGAAAATGTCGTTATAAACAAAGAAAAGGGTGCTGAACTGCTATGTAATATATAATCTCCTATATAACAGTGAATGCTGCACAATCTCTCCATGCCTTTCATAAACTAAGCAAAGTATTAAGAGATAGGAAAATGCCATTAGAAACAAAGAAAAGAGTGCTGAACTGCTATGTAATATCTAATCTCCTGTATGGCAGTGAATGCTGGACAATGTTGTCATGCCTTTCATAAACTAAGCAAAGAATTAAGAGATAGGAAAATATCGTTGGGAATAAAGAAATGAGTGCTGAACTGATATGTAATCTCCTATGTAGTAGTGAATGCTGAACAGTCTTCTCATGCCTTTCATAAACAATGTGTTAATGAGAAAAATATAGTTAAAAACGGAGTTTTTCAAACAACTAAAATCTTTATTTCTATATAACAGATACTTGCCTAACAGATGAAGATGATACTTGAGGCAACAGTTATATATTTCTTTGCAATTAATGTGAGAATAAAATAGACTACATCAAAGATTTAAGGAAATATAGAAAGCGGCAGGACAGGTGTACCTAAAACTTGAAAGTGGGAGTTGAAATTTCTTGAATACATAATAAAATGTCTTGGAGGCACAGAACATATTTAGGAAATAATGGGTGACCTTCCTAACGGCCATTTGCAAATTGATGGCGGACCAGGGACTGTCAGGGATGGTAAGTAGAGAGATTTAATAAGGAAAGGTGATATAGAGACAGGTGGACAGGGACAAACACCGAATAACCAATCCACCGACTTTGTGTGAATGAATGGCGGAAGGAAACAAAGGTTAGCGGCAAATTATGAACGGATATTTTGAGCAAATAAAAGACAGGATATTTTGGCGAGCCATTATTCCCAACATTCTAAAAGAACACGTTAAATAAAAGAAGACGTAGAAGTGAATGGATGAGAGAACAAGGACAAAACGCCACTTTGAACAACATATAAGAGGAAGTTGTGGAGGGTCGTGATCGGCAACTCCCTGAAGTAACCTTACACATAATATAAGAAGTAGTAAATGGATGACGGAAAAGATACAAATCGTGATGGTAATAAGTGCAAATTGACTTAGAGGAAGAAAAGACAAGAAGCTGTGGAGGACCTTGAGTCTTCACAATATTGAAAGGATATCAAAAACGTTCAAAGATCTATGATGAAAACTGACAATTTAAAAAGCAACAAGAGACAGGATGTTGTGGAGAGCCATGGTCTCTCACATTCTCAATGTATATAAACGCAAAAGAAGAATTAGAGAGATGTGGGAAGATCGTAAAAGATCACTGATAAATCGTTAAAAATAAACTGAAAATAAAAAAAGGAGGAAGTTGGAGAGAGCCATAACTGCCACGACATGAACAGACAAACCCCATGAAATAATAAGAATTGCATGGATAGTAGAAAGGAATAGAAAAGGATACTAAAGATCATATGATACCTAAAAAACAAAACATCAGCACCGTCCTGAAATGCACATAAATGAAAAGGAAATGAATGGATAGCAGCAAAGTATACAGAAGGATACAAATATGTTAAATTTTACTTAAACGAGCAGGAAGTTGTGGAGGACTAATCACCCACGTTATTCATGAAAATGGCACATGAAACAAGTAAAATGACTCAGTGTTGTTGTTTTTTAATATCACCCCGTCAAGGCGATAAAGCCTCTAAGCCACAATGAGTTCCTGAGCGTGAAAGAATAAAACAGAAATATTATTAAGGAACAAGAACAAGAGAAGATTAATCAGAAGAACTGGCATAGCATTTAAATTTTTGAAGATCAAAGTTGGCTGTAAAGCATGGGACCGCAAAAAAGAAATGCGAGTAAAGAAACTTAGAATTGAACGTATGGTTATATCTAATAAATTCAACTGTGACTTGATGAGACCTTTCCGCCAATCTAGTACTGCGCTTAAATTCATAAAGGTTGGGTACCATAGTGAAGAGTTCATCTGAACAATTACCATGAAAATATTTATAGAAGGCGGCAGTAGAAAATTGATTGAAACTGAGATGCCAAGTCAGAACCAACAATATACCTTACTCTTTGAATTTTACCAAGAGTTTCTAAATATAAAGCAGAGACACGGGACCATATATGGCAGCAACAGTCTAAGCATGGACGAATGGTAGACAGATTCAGTAGAGATCAAATATCTCCCACAACACAGTGAAACAATCTTCTTAGTAGAAAAACTAGCAATGAATTAATTATTATCTTTCCACTTCATGTCTGCCGAAAATAAAAAACCCCGAGAAGGCGCAACCTGTCACTTTCATGGGGTTTAGTATCAGGCAGTGGGGTCATTCAGCTGAATGACAGATATCAGTTTCGATTTGGAGGCGTTAAAATTAACAAGCCATTCCTTGCACCATTTAACAACAGACTTTAGGTCATTTTTTTTTTTTAGATCTGTGGAAATATTTTACTTGTATTATTTACATTATTTGCACTGTTATCCTCATTTCTATTTGTACGCTTCGGCCTTTTTCAGGTGATTGGAATTTCGAAACAATCCCTTTATTTCGTCCACCATAAAAAAAAAATGGTTACTGAGACATTAGGTTTATAAATCCCAGAAATTATACGCAGATGTTCTCAAGAACACATAATCCAATGGATAAAGACGTTGATTAGATCCAGTGATTGGATCAAAAAAGTTGTGAGTTCAATACCAGGTCACAACAGTGGTGAATAAAAAAAAAAACGGAGAATTGATTTAAAGAAAGAAAATGCATGGAACTAGAACTATCGTTGGATGAAATAAATAGTTTGCTTCGAAATTCCAATCCAGCATATGTATATGGCAGTGAAGACGAGGATAACAGTCCAAATAATGTAAATAATACAAGTAAACATAATACCTCATCTCAGAGATCCAATCACCGGAAGAAGGACGGAGCGCACAACGGCCGAAACGTTGTGAATATGGTAATGAAGATGAGGATAACAGTCCGAATAATGTAAATAATACAAGTAATCATAATACTTCATCTCAGTGATCCAGTCACCTGAAGAGGGCCGGAGGGTAAATGTTGTGAATATGGCAATGAAGATGAGGATAACAGTCCGAATAATGTAAATAATCCATGTAATCATAATACCTCATCTCAGAGATCTTATCATCTGAAGAAGGCCGGAGTGTACAACGACCGAAACGTTGTGAATATGGCAATGAAGATGAGAATAACAGTCCGAATAATGTAAATAATTCAAGTAATCATAATACCTCATCTCATGGATATAGACGGAAATATTTTATCAAATATTTGCAAGTCAAAATAGTTAAAGGATTTCTTCCCTGAACATTGTATATAATTTTGACAAACCGTTATACTCTTTCTGGGCAGGTTTGTTTGAATTTTTGAAGTGTTGCTGTTTTTCGTTCATTTCTTATTCTCCTGTCAACCTCAGGTGGTCGGAACACTTTGAATCGTAAAATGTGTTGATAAACTTCGGCAATGAATGCAAAGTGTAAAAGCAGTGTCCATCTTCACCAAGAATTAATGTCCAATATTTCTTTTTTTTTTAAAAAAAAAAAAACAAACTGACTCGATATGATGACGGTCCCAGAGTTCAGAGTATTTTGTTCTCAAGAGATGCTCAAATGTTTTCGCTTCACACCTGAAAACTGTTGGAGATGAGTCTATACGCTAAATGGTAACGAAGAACCTCAAGTGGTCTCTGTAAAAATCAAAGCGTTTATGTAAAAGAGAAAAACTCGTTTCCAAAGTAACGTGGAGAAAGCACACTGTCACAAAAAAGAAATTATTTCGCATTTAAATCGGAAGATTTTGCCAGCAAATTAGGATGAAAAGTTTTAAAAGGGGTGAAATTTAGATCAAAATTCCTCTTTGAGACCAGTTTTAGTATTCTTTCTGGTCAATCAAACCTTGTACTTTTGAACATAAATATATTTACCTCATATTAATACAAATTCCATTAGTCTTTATGCTTTAAAATTTGTTTAATAGGTTTTGAGACTTTAAATATCGTCGTCCTGGGTATGACGATAAAATACACCAGACAGCAAGGCCACTTATATATTA
>OZ010596.1:47602469-47677469 GCA_963932145.1 Acanthosepion lycidas | reverse complement strand
GCCGTATAGGAGGACTGATATCCATTATTGAAAAGGTATTTTCATGCTGGAACTAAAAATAAGGAAAAACAAAAATCATCTTTCAATCTTTAAAATCTTTTCTTGGAATCAAATTTAAAGTCCCCGCCTAAATAAATTCCCGCCTGTCTCTTTCCCGTCATATATTTTCATTCTCAGTGTTTTATCATCTACCTCTTCCTGATGTTAAGTATAAGCTTCCTCCTTGTTTGCATCCTCTTCAAAATCTCATCGTTGCTCACAAGCTCGGTCCATGATATCCTTAGCATCCTTCTGCAGAAGCATACCCAGTTGTCTCGAGGCTCTTCTTCATCTTTGAGGAGATCGGCCAACATTCGCTGCCGTAAAGGAGGACAGCACAAAAGTAGACTGAAGCACATGCACAGATACCCATGTAAACCGACACACACACACACACACAGACACACACATATGCATATATATATATATATATATATATATATATATATATATATATATATATATATATATATGTAAGCAAATATATGGATATAGATCCGACAGTATGAAGAAAAATATACGGAAAAAACAAACAAAAATCCTTATATGCAATTATGCAGTTTTAATGTTAATATAATGTCAACGTCGGACGTTTCGGTCTAATAAACCATCTTTAGGACATATTCATAAAATATAATTAACATTATCAATTATAAAATTTTCAGTTATCTGTTTGGATAAGTCTTGTTCTTATGTCCATCGTCTTTGTCATGTTGAATTGATAATGTTAATTATATTTTATGAATATGTCCTGAAGATGGTTTATTAGACCGAAACGTCCGACGTTGACATTATATTAACATTAAAACAGCATAATTGCATATAAGGATTTTTGTTTGTTTTTTCCGTATATTTTTCTTCATATATATATATATATATATATATATATATATATATAGGTATAGAGATGGGGAAACTAAATAACTACATATTAGCAACTGCATATGCAAATATATATATATATATATATATATATATATATATATAGGTATAGACATGGGGAAACCAAATAACTACATATTAGCAACTGCATATGCAAATATATATATATATATATATATATATATATATATATATATATATATATACAGGTGGTTAAACCAAATAACTACATATTAGCAACTGTATATGCTAAAAATGTGTGTCAATCAAGTTGTAGTATGGCCGATATAATTATTTACGATTTTCGATTGATTAGGAATACAATTCCTTAATGGACATTTAAATTCGTAAATAATATTTGTCATATTTAATTTGATTCTAAGAGGTGAATCATTATTTTTTTTTTTACTTTTACTTTGGAGGTTTTTAATTTTTTTAAAAAATAATTAGTCTGATTTTTTTTTTATTGTCAACTGGTATTGTGCATTTTTTATAATATTCATGTTTGACACGAATACATAAAGTACACCCTTCTGACCATAGCTCAGTTAGGTCACATTTACATACCCATAGAGACCTACAGTACCCTAGCATAATTGTTAACAACATAAATATAATAACATCATATATATATATATATATATATATATATATATATATATATATATATTAGGTTACATATTGATTACCCCGCTTCAACTATATTCACATCTATTATTACTTAGGCTTTCTTCTTTTAAACTTTAAGCTTGCTTTTCCTTTTTTTTTTTATTTTTTTTTTTAAATGGCCTACACCCTATTTTCTGTATTTACACCCCAATATTATATTTTACATATTTTAATATTTCATAACGTTTAAATAAAAACTTAAAATCGACCATTTCAAATGCTTCGCGTTACATGTGCTATTCATTTTAGTTGTTGCCGCTGTTTAAAGTCTACAAGTGAAGTTGTTTTCTGTTATTTGGCACAGTTCTTTGTTTTCGATTCTGTGATTCCACCAGGCCTACGTATAAGCATATGGACATTCATACCCGGTGTAACAGCAAAAGTGTCTTAATTTTGAAGCAGCATGGAATAATTTTCATTTCCATAAAACTGGGGTTAGCCATCTTGACACCATTTGTCGTAAGAATCACTGAAAACACTTTATTCATTTAGAAAGAGAACAGTTTAAAATTGTTTTGTGTCAGTCCCACTATATCTTCCCAAATGAGCAACGGTGAGAGGAAAAAAGATCATTCAAGTCTTCAGTAATGGTACCAGCATTCATATTCTGGCTTCCATCTTCAAATTTCATTCAAGAACCATCAAGAGAACGGTTGATAAGTGTTGTATCCTTAAAAAGGTTACAAATAGAGAAAGGCAGTACTCGAGTGGAAGGTACTCGGGCGTACATGGAAGAAATCGATAATAGGAAGAATGTAATATTCCATTTCAACAAAGGTTATATTAGGAAGGGCCTCAGCTATGGATAAATAATGAACCCCAAAACATCCCCCACCAGACATATGGATATGATTACTAAATACACACATGTATAAGCTGACATCAAGTATATTACAGACACTATGCCATGTACACTGGGACGAATCATCTCCATTCCGTTCGTAAGGAGCAAGTTCCACTAGCAATAGCTTCTTCCCTGGAACAGCAAACACGTGGAAGAAAATCCCAGTACGATGTTCTTCCTATCATTACGATCTTAACTTCTTGAAGTCTGTGTTTAAACGGATTGTACATCTCGCCTCATTTTCTTACACCCATACAACATTATTTAGTAATCCTCTACCTCGAGTGGCTCTTGGGGTCTTGTATTGCGTGAACGTTCCTTTTATAATTCTTTGTTTTTCGCTTTCTCTTCTTTTCATTCATCTAATATCCTTTCTCGTTTTTTTTTTTTACGAAGAGACAAAGGTGGTACTCGAGAGAAAGGAACGATATCACTGGCGTAGATGGAAGAAAGAGAGGTTTATTGTAAAAGAGAATTCACTACTGAAAGACAGGGAGTCAACTAACACTTCCCGAAGACAGTCAAACAGACAGACTCTGGTATGTCCTGTGTATACTGTATATATTACTGATATAGTCAGTCCACAATAATTAATAGGGAGAGCGGAACATTCCATTACAAGATGGCATTGACAAATTGGCGTCTAGGGGTGGCATTGGCAGGTTGGTGTCTATAGGTAGCATTAACAGGTAATTGATAATAAGTAATAGGGAGAGTGGAACATTCTATTACAACAATAAGTTTAAAAAAGTGAGAAGAGTGGAGAGGAAAACTGAATCAGGAGGACACAACAGCAAAATGGATTATCATTTCAACTAAAGAGCTAAAGAGATCAATTAGAAAAGATCCAACACAATCCATACAAAGTTTGGCACTTCAGAGAAGAGTCTCAGCTTTGAAAGTCCCAAAAGCTGTGAAAAAAAAGACTTGAAAATGAAATCGTACGTGAAACTTCTGAGGCTACATGTTACCCCAGGACAGAAAGATAAGAATGTAAAGTTACAGAGGGCGAAGATTATATTCTGAATTACATCATCATCATTTCAATTTAAAGCTAAATACAGTATTATTGTTCAAAGTAGTGTTACAAAAAACCTCGGAGAATTCCAGTAAGATATCTTTAATCATTTCTAAGTTACAACAGTAAAAACCTTAATCTAGGAATTGGACAATTTCGCTGTTGCAAGATTTGGACAGTTTTGCTGTTACACGCGCTAAATACGCCCACACTTACACAGTATGCATATACACATGAACACACAGGTTCATGCGTAATCTTGCGCACACACACATATACACCTATGTATATGCTCATGCAGTTTTACGCAGACATTCTCAAAGAGGCACCTTCACCTAAATTGACTCTTACATAAGCTCACGTCAATACACACTTTTGCACAGTAGCTCTTTGAGCAGGCTATCGATTTTATTGACTACCTTGACATTTAACGTTTAATTAAGACGCCGTTGAAAGAAAATCTGTCTTCTCTAAACAATTTCTTTTGCCTAAAACGGAATATAATTTCCTTTGATTTATTTTTTTAAGGAGCATTTTGCTCCTTAAGTATTCATGCGTTTTCGAAAATGGACTAAGGCACTGGAATTTATATCAAGCTGTCTAAATTTTCTTTGAAAAAAAAAAAAAATAGCGTCATACCATCAATTTTCCGGCAACTGATGGTCCAAGACTTCGTTTAAATTACGAGTAAGCATTTGAATTCCACGTGATTCTCATCCTTCAATGTGCTACGTTCCAAACAGGACGTGGGCCACATGACTCTCCACAACGTCCTATCGGTTGTCCTTTTCATTTTGCCATCCCTCCAACCTCCAGTTCCATTTCCATTAACACAATCTCGTCAGATAGGTGGCCTGCTGCACGTTTTTGTTAATTTAGCCCTCGATATGTCCTTAGAGTGTCAAATTCTTCAAGCCTTCTTTTCCCATTTGTTGTAACCAAGGAATTGGTTAAAGAATAACAAAACAAAAGGTAGCAGATGAATAGTGTACTGAACAGTAAATACAACAGAAGTGGGTTACACGACTTGGGAGTGTGTATCGATTGACCAGCGTTCAGTCTATATCACAGGAGGATATATGTAACACAAGGCCGAGTTTTCCGTGGGTTCTCTGGGCTCGGCCAAAAATATTCCCTTAGAACACGTATAAACGGGTTCAGGGTCTGTCTACCTCCCCGGACGAAACTTTGCCCTGCGGCAAAGCCTCGTCCGTGTTCCTCTTTCCTCAAAGCAGAGAGTTCGACAGTAACGAACAGTCTATATTACTGTTAATATTTAACAGCCACCCCCCACAAGGGATGTATGTGGCACAAGGCCAAGTATACCGTGGGTTCTCCGAGGCCGTAGGCTCGGCCAAAAATATTCCCTTAGAAGCCGCACGGATGAAACATTGCCCTTCGGCAAAGTCTCGCCCGCTCAAGGCAGAAAGTTCGACAGTAATGAATAGTCTATATAACTGTTCCCCCGAGGCTTACTTTCCTACTAATTTTATAGTAAGTGGAAAAGTCCAGAATGGCCTCATTAGATGGAGGACGCCACATTATTATACACCAAAGAAATTTCAGCTGTCTCTGATTCTGAGTGTGTTTGTCCGTTTTGTTTCCATTTAACTTAAGAATTCTTCGTTCACGGAATTCTCATCATGTTTCTGTAGCACCACAAAACGTTTAGTAATAATAAATTAATATCACTTTCTATCAGTTGATGATGGTGTTGCCTTGTCAGGGAAGCGTAATTAGTAGATTAGTGTTGTATTGTTAATTAGTAAATAAGTAAAATGACATGGGCATGTTGCCTAGTGTTTAGAAAGTTCGCAGTCTGACCATGAAACCCAAGTTCGAATCTTACCATGGCCGATTTGTCAGGTGGAGACTTTCTCGGATTTTCGGACAGGAGAGTCGATCCCAGCGTGCAGCACATTTGAAAAGTGACTGAAAGCCATACCACAGATTGACCCAATCCTTGTGAGTGAAAGTGTGTAAACGAAACTCTTGGGGCCGTCGACAGCATTGCTAGCAGGAATTCACAAGTCATCTGGGCCGAGGGCTTAAGCATGCTGCCTTTGTTCACATCGTTGGTCGCGCTAGGTAACACGCTCTCTGCCAGAAACTGTAACTAAGGTCTGCTTAGGATAGTTCCAGTATAAACCAGAGGTTCGCTGTGTGGGTGTTGAACAAAAATATAATGCGCCTGAGCAAGTGTCTGCAATAGGGAGTAGCTAGCTGCTATAGTAGACGAGTATCCTCGAATACGAGTGGCCAGATATACCTGAAATTTTTCACCTGAAACAGGTAACACGCCATTTTTTTTTAACAAATAATATATACCGGAAAATCGGTGGTAGATGATATGATAACTGAAGGTATATATTTTGTTTATTCCCGAACACGATTCGGTTTTCGGGTGGAAAACTTTAAATATTCGAACTTATAATAATAGGTAGTAATTCTTATGGAAGTTAATATCGCATCTGCGTCATGGCTTCCCTCTTGTCTTTTCATGGCAGGGTAGTCTTACACGCAGATATATCTTCCAAGTAAGACCCCACAGAGGAGAACATGACTTAAAACTGTGTGTACGATATCCCGTGCAGCTGCGGAAAGAAATATAAAGGGGAGACAGGTCGCTCCCTTAAGGTAAGACTTCAAGAATACCAGAAAGCTGTAACACGAGGGGAAGTGGAAAAATCAGACGTGGCTGACCACATATGGGGAGAAAAGGGAGATCACCGCCCTCTGTGGGATCAGTTTAAGATCAAAGAACACCATTGGAAAATTCTTAAAGTTAAGGAATCAGCACATATGCTAGGCCACAAAAATCTCCTGAGCCGACCAAGCATAGAAATGAATACAATATGGGAACCAGTGAAAAGGAGTGCCAGAGAAAAGCGAGAATAACAACAAAAACTGCAATATGAGCTCTGGTAAAAAGGGTTACTGAAGATATTAGGTTTATAATACCCAGAAATTCATACACCGATGTCACCAAGGACACAGTGGATAAAGGCGTAGGCTAGATCCAGTGGCAGGACCCAAAGAGTATGAGTTCAATACCTAGTTAAGGCGGGGGAGAACTTGAAGAGGGGAATAGGTGATAACTAATATCCATTAGACATGGAACGAGAACACTCTAACCCAGTGAGCGAAATAAAGGGTTACAATTCGACTTTCCTGAAGAAGGCTGGAGCATACAACGCCCGATACGTTGTAATAAATATGGCGACAAAGATGAGGACAATAGTCTAAATAATGTAAATACCAGTTCTTTTATTATATTTTCTCCTCGCTAAAGCTTTGATAATATCTTTCACTTCTAGTAACCATTTGCGTCTTAGTGACATTACTGTATTTCTTAGGGTCAAATATTTAAAGAAAAAGTTATTTCGACCGGCCACTGGTAGTAATTTCGAGAAAGCTTCAAATGCAGTTATCCGGCAACTGATGTTGGTTCTTGAGGATATAAGCATTTATACCTTTTCGCGACAACAATAATCAAATTAAGTACATCATTTATTACAAAAGACTAAAGAATCAGAAACCAAACTACCCGCAGTCACGATGAACCGGTGTCCCCTCGAGGAAGCCCCATGCCTCGTGAGGATATTCGGCTCACATCAGACCTCAAATTGAATTCCTATATACGATCGATTACTAAAGATGCAGTTAAAATAATCCGATTTCTGTATCGTTTCAGTAAGTACCTGACTCCTCATGCTATCCTCTACCTTCATATATATATATATATATATATATATATATATATATATATATATATATATATATATATATATACTTATATATATATATATATATATACTTATATATATATATATATATATATATATATATATACTTATATATATATATATATATATATATATATATATACTTATATATATATATATATATATATATATATATATATATATATATATATATATATATATATATATATATAAATACTATAAAAATTCAACCCATTATGCTACCTTCAGGATATTTCGGTCAATTGATTTCCTAAAGCTTTAATATATATATATATATATATATATATATATATATATATATATATATATATATATATATATATATATATATATAAGCAGACAATCTCTGTGGTCTGATCATCGGATTCGATAAGGTTATTTGATTTATGAGCACTACTTATCCTCAGAGATACCAAGGCATTTTCGTTAAATACAGTTTCGGCTTTTTCATTCTAATCTGAAGCTAGTGAGAGCAGACACTCTCGGTTAAACGCGTCGTTTACATTTTTTCCACATCATCTCATTATATATATATATATATATATATATATATATATATATATATATATATATATATATCCTCTTGGAAATTTCATGCGGATTACCAATATTTTTATTATATATATATATGTGTATTTATCCCTGAATACAAATTCAAATCTCCATTATATAGGTTTAATTTAATTAGCTACTATAATATATTCATAATATTCACTCCCCTCTAACTCTCTTGAAATTTTAACTAATTCTATTTTCTATATTTACTTCCCCCTCTATAACCTCTTTACACTATACTAAATATAATTTATGAGTTTCCCCTACTTTATCATCTACTCAATTCTCTTTCCATTAATCCCTATATCATTTTATGTATATATTTTAAAACCCTTCTTTTTTTATCCCTTTTTTAATTTTAAATTAATATTTCAGCCTTCATATAATTCCAAATTAATGTCATATGGTTAATATCCGGTTTTAATTTTATAAAATGTCTTCCCTGTAAGTCAAATATCTTCCACCCTGCCATGACCTCTTCCTCATGCCTTTCATCTGACTGAAACATTGAAATAGATAAATTCTGTATTAGTTTTTCGACTGTTTATTTATTTATTTATTTATTTATTTATTTAGCTTTCACAGTTAAATTTGTATTTCTGACACGAACTCAGTCCACTACTGGGTTGATAAGATAGACAACAGAAATCGTAATAGGCTATTCCCCAAAGTGAGTTGACCTATTAAATAGGTCAATGTCTGATCCTTACCCCAACCTTTCTTGCTATTAAGTATTTAATAAAAATAAATTTTAAAACGTTCCTATCTCTCACTTCCCTCTCTAATTTCGACCATGTCTGTCACACTGTCTCTCACCACTCTCTATATCACCTTACATCAACTTAAAACTATCCCTCAAAAATATAAAAAATTATAAGTAAATTTAAATTCATTTTTTCACCCTGGGAAATGTAGTCTGATGAGACATGGAAAATGGAATTCCTCGGGGAAATAAATTATAACCATGAACCCTTAATGTTGTCAGTTTTTATTAAATTATATATATATATATATATATATATATATATATATATATATATATATATATATATGGTCTCCATAAATTTCGTGTGCACTTAAAAAATTACACTAATCCCTGAAATCACATTAGTTATTGTAGCTATACGTAAAACTAGGTACATTAAACTTTATAACATTTTTTACAGATTATTTCTATCGCAAATACAAATAAAGTTATAATTTTTTTAAAGCGCACATGAACTTTTTGGACACCCTGTATATATTGCACATTTTATATATATAGTATGTTTCTGAATGAGTGGGAAATAATATGCAGACACACACACGCGCGCATATATATATATATATATATATATATATATATATATATATATATATATATATATATATATATATATATATATATATATATGCCATTTTTAATTTTCTTTTTTTTTAAGCGTTTCACCCCAAGCAAGGCGAGAAGCCACTAGAACGCAAGGGGTTACAGAAAATTTGGAGCAAGATAAGATCAGATAGAAGTGATAGAAGAAAGAATGAGGAGAAGGGTAGTGGATAGATCACGGCAACTGGATATGTCGATTGACATTAAATTTGAATAGTTGGAGATTACATCATATATATAGTAAGCCTCAGCTGCTTTATTATGAGATTTGGTTTAGACAGGTCAAATGGCGCGTCGACTAGACTGTTTTCCTTGACTTCTTTCCTTTTAAGTTCTGGTGAATCCTCAGTAAAATGTCCCTGAAAATAGAATTCCTTCATAATACCAATACCAAATCTGGAATAGAGAAAATATCAGGACTTAATTGATCAATACCGATCTGGTTAAAGAATAAGGGGTTCTTCATATACGTTTTATGTCGGAAATATAAATGTTGATATCGTATAAATTTTATTTGACGAGCACAAATACGATCCTAATATTATCGAAAGAATTTCAAATAACCTATTTAAAGATGGTGGACTCAAGCACAGTTATACTGAACAGACTTATGACGGATGATACGTAGATTTGAAGACTCATGAAATAAGTTTTGAATTGCAACGGAAAACGTAAGAGATATTGAGTAAATTCATTTCCTTTCACTACTGTGATCGTTGCTAGGTAAGTCATTAAACCAATCCTATAAAACAATTTTTAGGACAGAAATTATTATGAAACTGATATCGATGTGAACTAAATATGTTTATCTGGAAAATTACAATGGCTGATTGATTTATATATTGATTAAGTTTGCAGCCCTATAAAAAATATTTTTAGAGCTTCTGGAATCAAAATTAAGTAAATGTATATGTGTGTGTAAGAATTTCAGATTAAGTATATCTGTAAAAGGAGAAAATGAAAAATGAAAAAAACAAAAACTTAGGATTTTATTTTGTAATAAGTATTTATATACAGTAGCAAAAATGTTATTGCTTTTTTAAAAAAAGAAATTGGTATAGGAGTGGAATAATAATGTTAGTGGAAGTTCCAAGTAGAAAGGTCAAGTTCATGCGATGGGTCAATACCTTACATTTGCCTTGATAAAGTCGCTAAGTTTTCCTTCTTTAATATATATATATATATATATATATATATATATATATATATATATATATATATATATATATATATATATATATATATTTGGTATTGGTATTATGAAAGAATTCTCTATATATTAGGTTGGTGCAACAATAATAGCGTAATAATGTTGTTTTTTGACGTTAAAAATACGTCAAAAAACGACATTATTACGTCATTATTTTTTTACACATAAATATATATTTGTATAAAAAATAATTCATAATATATATATATATATATTAGGTTGGTGCACAAATAATGACGTAATAATGACGTAATAATGTCGTTTTTTGACGTTAAAAATACGTCAAAAAACGACATTATTACGTTATTATTTTTGCACCAACCTTATATATATATATATATATATATATATATATATATATATATATATTTAATTAAAAGGCTTAAGCCTTTTTATTATATCCTTACTATGTCCTGGACATTGAGTTCTACCCGGATTATATCGTCTTGGAATTATTTTTTATACAAATATATATGTATGTGTACGTATGTATGTATATATATTTATATATTTTAGATATATGATTTCATATCTATCTATCTATCTATCTATCTATCTATATATATATATATATATATATATATATATATATATATATATATATACTAGCTTACATGCAGCCCTATCTCGTGGCATTTAAGCTATCTTCTGTGGTTCTTCACTTGATTGTGACGTCATAGGGAGGATAGTTGCGATAGGCGAAAATAAACTCCAGAAGAACATTAATTAATAATTAAGCGTACCTTTTAAATGTTCAGTGGCAATTTTTCTTATTAAACAATTACTTTAATTTCATCGCTGACTTTCGCTGAAAAAACAAGCTGCCGAAAACAATCGCAGTAATGAAAACTTGAGAGTCCTAAATTTCGGGATTGCCGTACCGGATCCGGCCATGAATATTTTTAATCTGCTCACTGGATCGGCCGGATTCCCAAATGGTACGATATGTTAGGCTACGTCTTCTAGACTTAAAGTTGAAAACGCAAACAATCTTATTTCGAAACACTGTAATTTGAGAACACCAATATTTTTCTTCATTTGAACATGAGCTATTGAAAGGAAGAGAGTTGTGTCCCTTTAATTGATTTTTTATCAAGGAAGTTTATAATCGTAGTAAAGAAAACTTGTGAATCTAAAATTTCATGATTGCAGATCCGTGACTAGATCCGTACCGCAATCTTCTTTAATTTGTTCACGGAGTCGACTTGATTCCAAATCTTATATGTAGGGCCACGGCTTCTAGGAGTAAATTCAAAAAAAGTGCGACACAGTGACATTTGCATATATATATATATATATATATATATATATATATATATATATATATATATATATATTAGGTTAGTGCAAAAATAATGACGTAATAATGTCGTTTTTTGACGTTAAATAATGACATTATTATGTCATTATTTTTGCACCAACCTAATGTAATGTGCAGCATATATTTTAAGTATTCGTGTTTTGTTTATATTCTTTAGTATGAGATGTCACATAAATGAGAAGTACACACACACACGCACACACACACACATATATATATATATATATATATATATATATATATATATATATATATAAATACACATATATATATATACCACCCATATATATATATATATATATATATATATATAGAGAGAGAGAGAGAGAGAGAGAAGGTGTATATTCGGGCAGTAACCATTTATTCAAAGATATTTTTGAATATGACAGAAATTTAATGTGTTTTAATTGAGTGTTTGTATTATTTGGGGGGAAATTTGTGCAAAAATTACCCGTAGTGTCTATTATACCAAGCATTTTCGGCCAGCCCTCTCGCCATTTTCGAGGAGTTGGTAGTTATTTTTTTTTTACACGTTTGTCTTCTCAGATGTATTGGTGATTCAAATTGTATGAAAGGAGCGTTTATTCCGAGGCCTGCGAAAGGAACGTGACTGAAAGTAGTTTTCCTTCTATTTAAAAAAATGCGTACGCAGATTAATACCGTAGACAATAGTGCTGATAATCCTTTACTTTCCTATGCATATATATATATATATATATATATATATATATATGATGCAAGAAATTAGGCTAGAAGATAATTGTTTTTTGTTTCTTTGTTTTGTTTTAAGGCATATGAATCAGCTTAGGTTATTTAAATTCAACACTTTTTATTGCTGGTAATTTTTCTTTTCAAAACTGTATCGCTGCTAATATTTTTTTTCAAAAAAATGTATAACTGGTAATAATTGTTTTTCAAAAATATATTGCTGGTAATAATTTTTTACAACTTATTTCTGGTATTAAAACCTGTTTTTACCCTTTTATAATATCTTGACCCCAGTTTGGTAAGGGTTAATTATTTGCCAATAGGTGGAACCCTAGCAGGTACTTCAGGTCAGGGTGAACCTGGGAATACCAGCAATTAAGTGATGGTTTCCACGCTCGTCAAAACCTCCTGATCAAACGCCTTGCTGTCGGATGTTGTTTAGAGTCTTACGCGGGACGCGGACGTAGTTTATCGCCTTACCCAGGACGCGGATGTAGTTCATGGTCATACCCATTACGGTAGAAGATAGTCTAGAAATTATAATGAAACAGATATCGATGTGAAGTTAATAGGTTTATCTACAAAATTAGAATCGCTGATCGATTTAAATATTGATTAAGTCTGCAGTCATACAGAAATATTTTTAGACCTGCTATCAAAACTAAGTAAATTTATTTAACGTCAAATTACATATGGTAGATTGACGAATAATTTGCACATTTATTCACACACACTTACACCCATACAAACACACTCACTCACACAAACATGCACACACACACACACACACACATATATATATATATATATATATATATATATATATATATATGCATATGTAGGTAATGAAATGGATTATGTCCGACAATTAAATATATTTTCTGTTTAAACGTTATTTTTAGGGATACAATTTATTCAACTAAATGCTCTGTTTCCTTTTAATTAAACAGTATTAATTACTGAATTTTCGAGAAATATTCGTAGAAAATAATCGTTATATATATATATATATATATATATATATATATAGTACTTTCCTACTTTTTATATTTTTTTACATAGACACACACACACACACACACACACACATATATATATATATATATATATATATATATAAAAGTGAACATAGAAGTCAACACTTAGAGGCGACAGTCTGTTTCATGCTATATGTAATCATCAGGCCAATTATACGGGTCAGTGTTGCATTCTGGGTAGTCTATTGTGGCGGTTATTTTACCGGAAGTCGTTTATTTATATATTTGGGTTAAATTATTTTGCTTGTTTTTATTTATTTTTATTTTTTTGGTTCTTATTTTATTTATTTATTTATTTATTTTAATCGGTGTTTTTATTAACGTAGGAAAAATTTGTTTATATCACTTATTTAATAGTTTTGTTTTGGTTTGAGAATTTAATTAAAGATATTTGTTCGATTTTGGGGTTGATTGTTGTATTTTGTTCTATTATTTGGCAGAAACATTTTTTTATTTTTGTTTATTTGGGTTGATTATCTTTATCAACCCAAATACACACTAATTAAGAACATTTGAAATAAACAAATTAAGAATATATATATATATATATATATATATATATATATATATATATATATATATATATATATATATATATATATACAGTATGGTTCACCTGTTACAAGGCCCGGTGGCCACTTGAGATAGAGGGTCAGGTTAGGAGGCAACTTGTGCGGATAGGAGGTAATAGTTAGCCTTATATATATAAACAGTAAATTTTAATTTATTTGTAACAAACTGTTATTTCTGAAGAAAGATTGAGATCAATCTGAAATATCAAATATATATATATATATAAATAAATAATTTCAAAAAAAACATTATCATTTTTTTAGTTTTCAACTTTTTCTGTATATACATATTAAGAAAGTATACGTGGCTTCTCATTATGCTATATATATATATATGGGTGTGTGTACATATATATATATATATATATATATATATATATATATATATATATATATATATATGAGTGTGTATATATATATATATATATATATATATATATATATATATATATACACACCCATATATATATATATACCCACTAAGACTATCTTTCTTCATATATATATATATATATATATATATATATATATATATATATATATATATATATATATTTCTGTAGTTTAGTGCTAGCAGCAAGCAGAAATATTTCTCCTACCGATGATGGCCATTTTGGGCGAAACTAGTCGAGGAATATAAATGAAATTATAATAAAAAAAAACGAAAGAATATTAATCTACAACCCAGTGTGTCTGATGATTTTAATTTTTTTATTTTTTTATTGTTCAAAATATATATATATATATATATATATATATATATGAGTGTATATATATATATATATATATATATATATATATATATATATATATATATATATATATATGTATGTATGTATATATATATGAAGAAATATAGTTTTATTTTATGGGATAAAGTCTCTTTCATGCTATATGCAATCGCCAGGCCTGACGATTGCATATAGCATGAAACAGACTGTCGCCTCTAAGTGTTGGCTTCTATGTTCACTTTTATATTTACACACGCTAAGACTATATTTCTTCATATATATATATATATATATATATATATATATATATATATATATATATGTATATATTGATTCAGCTTCTAATGCTCTGGGGTGAGCGGCTTGGTTACAATTCGTTGGGTTACTTATACTTGGATAATTTAGTGAGTATCGCTATATCGTACCTGTTTAACCGAGTCGAAGATTCAATCCAACTTGCGATCCAATCATCTGATCTAGAGTTGGCAAAAAGTTTATTCGCCATCTTGTTTTTTTCAATTTTCCTTACTCTTCACTAAAGTCTTCTTATTCTCTTTGAATCTAAGAAATCCCTTACTTCTTAGTAGAAGAATTGCTTTTTTAATTATAAGAATTAGGTGAACACTTAAAGAAAAAGATAAGCCTAGCAAGGTAAAAAAACATTAAAAAACAAAAAAAAAATACAATACTGAGAGAGATCGTGAAATGAGAGATGTCTTCAAAAGGTTGGATTTAATCTTCGACTCAGTTCAACAAGTACGTTCAACCAGATTTAACTTGGCCGTATCTCCTCGTAGGGTAATGGATAACATTCTAGTTTGATCATTATTACTAAGTAGTGTGTGTACAATACCGATAGCTAATAAAATGATAGGCTGATTCTTATATTTCAAGCTCTTGTCTGTATAATTTTAAGTGTACAACTAGATTGATAACTTATCGTTTTCCTGTTGAAATAGCTGAGGGTGTTGAGAATGCCATAGACCGAACATGTGACCAACGAGGAAGTTCTAGTGACAATTTGGAAAAAAGGTCACATATCTTGTCATCAAGAAGAAACAGTTGGAATTTCTACAGCACATCATGTGGAAAGAGAGCTTGTCAAATTTGATACTCACAAGACTGATTGAAGGTAAGAGAGACAGAGATAAAATAAGAAGGAGAACTCATTTAAATAATTATCATTAGAATATTTATAGAAAAGACAGAGAGAAGCAAGGTCACGGCGGTTAAAAACTGAAACCGATATGCTAGATAAGAACCAATAAAATCACGGAGCCTTGTTCGTAATTTGTCGAGAATCTCACGATATACAGCAAGAACACCAGATCAGATATGACGAGATCAAACAAGAAATAATTATCGTTGTACGATGTTTCTCGTTACATTTCTTTGTCTTTTTGAAGGCAAATTTCAAATTTGAAACCGACGGAGACATCTCTTTAAATATTCATTTTATGCCGATATAAATCCTTCTTAATTGTGCGTTTAGTATTTTACAATAAATACGTGTGATAATTCGATATAAATAGTTCGGTTTATCTGGCGGAAAAACCTTCGTAATTTATAACACGCAGAAAGCGGCTAATTAATCATGCGTCCCTTGCTGTCTTAAAGGGATGAATAACTACTTGCTTGCGCAGGAAGTGAAACGAGGAATGTGTATGCTACTGTTTGTTGCTAATTTCAATCTCGACCGGGTGCCGGGATGTGTGGGTGGTGTAATGGATAACGGATCGAAACTGGTAATCGGAGATGCGGTTTTCAGTTCGAGGTTTGTTCGTTATATTCAACTACGCGCTAATACCTCTCGGAAAGGCATGAACCCAACTCTTTCCGCCAGATATATGTTAATTAGTAAGACTTGTCTCACGGAACCCGGATTGCAGTATTATCTCGTCCCTTACCTCCCCACACACAAAAAAAAAATCTGACTTTAAATAACAAGTAAATAAAAAAAATTACTCCATAGAAAACAAAGCAATCAATCAAAAAATAATTTATCTGAGATAAATTATTTTTTGATTGATTGCTTTGTTTTCTCTCTCTCTCTGTCTTTCTATCTCTCTCTCTCTCTCTCTCTGTCTGTCTGTCTGTCTGTCTATCTCTCTCTCTCTATATATATATATATATATATATATATATACATTAGCAGACATACCCAGTTGGTCGATCAGAAAAAGCATTCAATTAGAATGTAGCTAAAACACCATCATGTTAGATGCAACAGAGTATGTCTTTTATTTATTTTAAAGTTTCTTTCATTACAAAACATTTTGAATTAATGCAGTTACTGATATAAAAAAAGTAATGTGTATTTATTTAATAGAAGTTAGCAGAGGACATGAAAGGGTAAAACAGGCTAGATGAAAACCCACTTCAGACCACAATCATTTCGGAGTTTTTGAAATTCAATTTGTCAGTGTGCTACCAAAAATACGAAAGAAACCAGTAAAAATCACAATTTTTCGCTATGTACGAGGCTTTTCACTATATTGGTGTGCACAATTATCAAGTTACATTATATGAAAATTGGGTTTTAGTTTAAAATTTGTGTTGAAATCGATTTTTTTTATTTTTTGAGGGTTTCGCTAAACGCAGTGGCGTAGAAAGAAAAAATGAGGCATCGTTGAGCTCGTCATGATGCAAGTAACCTAAATACAGAGTTGGAGCGAAATCGGAGGAAAAAAAGTCAATTTATCGATTTCTGATCGGCTTTATCGATTGTTGATTTTTAAAAAGAAATATCAATTTTTACGCTAAGAACCTATCTCTTACATTGTACAATGAAGGTGCCAGGTTTGATCAAAATCGGTTGGATAGATCCTGGGTGAAATGTTATCATACAGACAGACAAACAGGCATCCTCTATTTTGTATTTATGAAGTAAGTCTGAGTGTGTTGGGTACGTAAGTATTGAATATGATATTATATATATATATATATATATATATATATATATGATGGACTCTCCCGTCGAGTTCCACGCATGAGGTTCCGACGACCAGGAACTAATTATCTGCATGCCTATGACGGGCATGACTTTTGAGACCGGCTCGAGAATTGCACAAAAGTCCACAAACAGTTCAGGAGAATGTATTGTATCCAAGTGCAGCAGGAACATTGTTAGATGTCTTATTTTGCTTTCTCGTTTCATGTAGTCAACTGATGGTTACTTCTCAGTGCAGCTATATCGTTTCGTAGAGTTTTTCATAGTAGCCGGATATGTGTGGAACTAATTAGATGTAGTTGTCACAAAACCAACACAATGATTTGTTTCAAATGGTGAATGCTTGTGTCGGTCCATCCACACTTTTTGGATCCATTGATAAAAATGTAAAGGTGTAAAAGACTTGCCACGGAAACTCCGAATGACAGTCCTCATGTGCTATTATCACTGAGTTTAACTTCTCCGGATCACAGTCAGTACCAGCCAGTACACGCCTCTCGGCCGACCCATGCAATATAATGAGCGGTTTAAGATGTCATGAGATTTCCTTCCCATCTGAAGTCTTTTTATCGGGAAACCAACACTAAAAGGATTGCTAACCAAAGTTCAGAGAGACACCTTTCACCCTCATTGGTACTTTATATAGCTCCGCGGGATATATATATATATATATATATATATATATATATATATATATATATATATATATATATATATATATTACACTGGATGCCGGAGTAAAAAGATCGTCATCAATGTGGCAATATGTTGCTATACTTCTAATAATAATAATAATAATAATAATAATAATAATAATAATAATAATAATATATATATATATATATATATATATATATATATATATATATATAAAAAAAAGAGAGAAAGGGTAAATGATTTTGATTGTAATGTGGATTTTTTAGAATATATGTTATCCTTTATTTTCCATAATTTTGATACACACGTTTCCGGTCGTCCGACCTTCATCAGGCAAAGAATCGATATTATCAAAAGGAATTAATTTTTCTTATGTTTTTCGTGTGTTGGTGAAACAAATGTCTTCCTTGACCTGGCAATGAGAATTTTCTTCTGTATGAAGGGCAACAAAAAAAATGAAGGTCCGAGAAAGGGTGAGAAAAAATACCTGTATTCTTATATTTTCATGACTCCTGTGTTTATATATATATATATATATATATATATATATATATATATATATGTAATGATATGTTCAACTCTTAATCTCCTCTCATTCTTACTGCATGTCTTCCTTTACATCCAATGATTTCATCATATATTATGGCAATGTATACATAGAGCAGGTTCACCATTGTGAGCCAATATTTATGTGGTGGGTTTGGGCAGGTTTGAATGCTAAAGGTCGAGGCACGGTGGAATAATGTATAGCGGCTCGGATTGAGGAATCGGAGAGCCGAGTTCGAATTCCAGTCGAATCCATTACATTCACTTACATTCTAATACCCTTGGGAAAGGTATGAATCCAACTCTTCTGGCTTGAAGAGGCACGGTAGAGTAATGGATTGCGGCTCGGATTGAAGAATCGGAGAGCCGAGTTCGAATTCCAGTCGAATCCATTACATTCACTTACAGGAAAGGTATGAATCCTCTTCTTCTCCTCCAGCTATGAGTAAACAGCAGAGCCTACTTGGTTATATAGCCCTGGGTATCAACCGGTCTGGGAAAAGAAAACTCTGAATTCAAAACCGGTCTGGAGTGGGTTAGGCTATCTAACTGCCACTGCAGTACATGTGCTGCCCCTACGACCCTGATGGGTCATGGGATTCGCGACCGATATATATATATTTATATATATATATAGGATAACGGAATATAAATCTTTATATATTTAGAACAGTTTGGGAAGCAAGTTGTTTGAAAACTGCAGAAAAATTTCGTGTAGCGCATTTGAACACTGAAAGGAAAAAACGCAAACCTCTTTCGTCATACACTTTCCACCACACACACACACACACATATATATATATGCTTATGTAGGTAATGAAATGGATTAAGTCCGACAATTATTTAATATATTTTCTGATTATACGTTATTTTTAAAGATATAATTTATTCAACTAAATGCTCTGTTATTAATTACTGAATTTTCGAGAAATTTCCGTCGAAAATAATCTTTCAACGACAGGAATGAACTTTTTTTAAAGTACAGGAGCTGTTATTTAATCTAACATGCTACACCATTTAGATACAGAAAATGCATATTATCAGAATAAAAAAATCCCAAGTTGCAAATTAAAAACAGTAGATACATAATCAACCAAATTTACTAATTTTTTTTTTTTTTTTTTTTTTTTTATATCTAACAAGATTTTTTAATACAGGATGGAAAACACGACACCGAAATCCAGAGTCGTATTGGAATAAAAAAAAAAGATGCCTTAAGCAAGATAATATGAAACGTGAAAAATTGTTTAGAAACATCAACAACAACAAAAAACAAACAGTATTTTGATTGTTATGAGATATCGGTCCTCCTATATGTCAGTGAATGCTGGACAATTTGTTTACTGATCAAATGTTTTAGGGAAAAGGAAAAAGAAAAATACAATGACGATTAGAACAAAAAAAGACTGTTCAAATTTTAAGAGCACATAATGAGGAATGAGGGTTCAGAAATTTTGACAATCACAAGACATATTGAAGTCAAGTGGCAGAGAAGAAAGATTATATATATATATATACACACACACACACACACACACGCACGCACGCACACACACACGGCACGGGGGATAGCGGCTTGGATTGAGGAATCGGAGAGCCGAGTTCGAATTCCAGTCGAATCCATTACATTCAGTTACATACTAATATCCTTGGAAAAAGTATTAATACTCTTCTTTTCCCTCCAGCTATGGGTAAATAACAGGACAGACTGGGTTCTATAGCCTTGGATGGCAACTGGTCTAGGAGAAGGACAACTCTGAATTCAAAACCTCCGGAGGGTCGTTTGGGGACCTTGTGGCACGTAGTGCACCAGGTCTCTATATTCGGCCCTTCAAAAAGTGTGGATGGTCCTGCACGAAACTTTCTCCACTATAATCAAATCTATCTATCTATCTATCTATCTATCTATCTATATATATATATATATATATATATATATATATATATATATATATATATATGTGTGTGTAAGAAATAATTCAAGCGAATCATATTAATATAAATATTAAAACTGATTCACAAAAAGAGCTCAATGTATAACAGAGCATATAAATTACATGAAATATAAATGGCTATTTCGATCCACAGGCCTTACTTGTAGGCCTTGTTAACTCAGAGATATGAAGAAAAAATTTGCTCTTTTTGTCTTCATATCTCAAATAAAAACTGTCCAACCATCAATCATTTCAACTATGAATATGGACACAATATCTTGACCGTGTTTTGAAAATGAAAACATTATATAAATACATACATGCAACAAACTATTGCTTGTTAACAGTTATTATATTTTAAGCTTGAAAATGGCCAAATGTATAGCCGAAAGCGCTCTGAGAAAAAGAATAATTGGACAATTTTTATATAATTTATCATCCGAAAAGGAAAAAAATTTATGAGATGACATGAGAAAGTGTATAAAGAAAACTAAATCAAACCACCTTGTCTGTCGTATTCAATGAATTATGCATGAAAGAAGGATTGTTGCCTAAATACACACACACACACACACACACACACACACACACACACATATATATATATATATATATATATATATATATATAAAATAATTCATAAATAAATACTATCCAATTCATCAGACCTACAAATTCAAAAAGAAAACAGAAAAAACAACTCTGGAAATAAAAATAGAATTTAGAGAGAGTGTAATTATGAGAGTGTTGGACGAATGTTAGAGCTAAAGAGAGGGGTAACAGACGAGAGAAGGAGGGAGATTAAAACTTGACAGAGAGGAGTTTTATTTATATTCCATTGGAATCGTAAATACTTTTAAACACTTGTATATATATATATATATATATATATATATATATATATATATATATATATATATATATATATGCGTGTGTGTGTGTGTGTGTGTATACTTTCAGTGTTTTTGCATAAAAATGGAAGTGCATATATATATATATATATATATATATATATATATATATATATATATTCTTTTTGTTGTTTTTTCTCTGTCTTCTTTCATAACTCTTCATAAAGTCTTTTCTTCATTGGTCACCATATTTTTAATTATTGTCTGCCAAACTGATTTCGTCGGGCGACGTCATAAATTTCACTTCCACCATATTTTTGATTTTTCCCCACCTTTTTATTCCGTTTCTACCTATCACCCACGCTGCTCTCGTCACCTCATTCAATTCTCGTACCTGTTCTCGTTATTATCCGCCATGTCTGAATTCGGTTTACACCTTACATTTTCTTTTATTGACCGATTTTTTTCTTTGTTTGTCTTCAAAATATTTCGTTAGTTCTTTCTATTTTAATCGTGTTTTCTTTTCTTTTTTTTATTTCCAATTTCATACATTTTGCTGAGATTCTCTGTGTATGAGATTTTATTCTTATTTGTTAGATGCTTGGCATCCTTTCCCCACATCCGTATATTTCCTCTTGTTCGGATTTCAATACGTTATTCTCTATTGAGTTGGCCTTTTACAACCTATTTCTTTATTCGTGCTTTTAGCATTTCGATTTGTCATTCTTTTTCGCGCTGAAATAAAGCATTTACAAAAAAATGGTTTACTTTTATCACTCCGTTCCTTTACGACATTTTCCTCACCATTAACTGCTATAATATGAGTCCTTTCTGAAAAGTTCACAGCCAGAAAAAGATCTCATAAACACAAATACGGTATGAGCTCAAAAAAATAAAAAAAATCCTGACGAATATTTTAATTCTGGCGAGTTGTCATCTTACTACTATATACCATATCTCTTCAGTACGGATGCGATCATGGATCTCCCCACATCGTGTCCTTTGTAGGTCTCAGTAAGCTTTCTTTTTTTCCCTTACCCTCCTAGTCACTGTTCTTTCAACCTTATTCACGAGCTTATTAAGTGGAACACTCTCTGTTTCTCTTGTTTTCTGTATGTCTTGTGAGTGTCCGTTTTTCCACGCTCTCTTTCCTCATTATGTGTTATGGTCCAGGTTAGGAGCAAGGAAGAACAACACAAACACAAGAGTAGAAATAACGAAGGTATATTACACGAAATAATAATACAAGATGTGGAAGGTGTTAGTATGACTGTCAGTCTGGTTTGGAGTGAACTACTATCGGCTCGACTCGATTCGACCCTTTCTCTTGAGAGGCGTAGTATACATAGTGTTAGGAAGAGTTCATTCTGTAGTTATAGGTAAGGACACATGACATTATGTATCCTAGAAAACTTCCTTTCTGATTCTAAATATTAGTGCCCTTTCCGTTTATGTTCTGAATGTCCAGCGAACACATTGCGGCTACTTTTATAGTGATTTTTCAAGCGTAGCTTAGATGTGGTACAAGGCCGAATGTATGGGGTACCCAATGAGGATCGAACTAACTAATCCGTCGTAATTGTTCAAGCAAGACAAGCTTGATAACCATTAGACCACCTCGAGGTGCCCACGGCTACTTTTACATATCCCAATTGTGTCTTCGTCTTCTGGCATAGATATCTAGTGCTGTGAAATCAGCGGCGGCACCTCTCACATTTTACTAAAGAAGTGGGGTCGGTGGAAGTGGTAAGACCTTCTTTAGTTTTGGAACTGGTTACTGTAGACCTATTTCACTGACCGGTAGTCCGAAATTTTGAGTCACTGTAACCGGACGTATTTCTTAGGCGGTCACTATATATATATATATATTCGGTTGGTGCAAAAATAATGACGTAATAATGTCGTTTTTTGACATACGTCAAAAAACGACATTATTACGTTATTATTTTTGCACCAACCTAATATATATATAAACATGTTTCATTAAAAACGACAGACAAGTTACTAAAGTTCAGCTTTTATTTAATTTTTCTTGTGTTCTTTCTGGACAAAGTGTGTGTAAAAACTGTCTAAATGCTTTATAGTTCTGAGCGCTTTCGGCTATACCTTTAGCCATTATCAAGGATTATTTAATTTTTCGGCTTAATTGAGCGTGTGAATTATGTGTATATTTTAGTGTGTTGTAGAGCTGTTTTTAATTTCCGAATACGGTTAGCACACTGTGGCCTTGTTCACAGTTAATATTGTAAGGAGTTGGCTTTTTCTTTTTTATTATTAAAGCTTCCATTATTTTTAGTCTTTTGCAGGTGGATGCACTTAATATATTTGTGTTTTCTACTAGTATGTTTCTAATGGAGTCTGGTAAATTTGCGTGTGTGTTTAAATGGGTTCTAATGGAGCTGTGATCAGATAGGTGTAACGTAAGACGTCTGGATAAGCATGTAGTTGTGTAACCGATGTAATTATTTATGAGTCCGGTTTGATCAAGAAAACAGTTCCTTAAGGGGCATTTGAACTCATAAATAATGTTCCTTCTTTGTAATTTTGACTTAACTGGTGTGTTTTTATTTTTGACGATGACGTTAGCTGTCTTAATTTTTTTATATAGAAAATTAATTTGATTTTTTTTTATTCAGGTCAATTGGGGTAATGTATTTCTTTATGATATGTCTTAGTGAAGATTCGTCTTGTTTGTAGTTAATGTGCATTTGGGTTTTGTAATAAATATTTATGTGATTTTTGACTGTGTGTAGACTATCGTTATTACTAACTTTGGGGAGAAATAGTCTAATTTTCTGGTCTACCCAGTTTCATTTACAAGGCTTGGGTCAACCCGTTGTTTGGTTCTGAGACACTTTCCAAATGTACCACACGCTGGGATCGACCGACCTCGATCCAGTCAGATAACAGCAGGAAATCTCCTTCATGTCAAATCGACCATAGTGAGATTCGAACCCAGGTCTCATGCTCAGAATCCGAACGTTCTAATCACTCGCGTATTTTAGATGAATTAAATGGTATTTGTGTGCAAATTTCTATATTAAACAACTCTTTAATTGTTTTTTCTTTCAAAATTTATGTTAACTAATTTTTTGCTCGTTTAGAATAATTAAAATTTGGTTTGCAATTAGCAACTCTTAAGAAAAGAAAGCGTGGTAAGGTCAGAAAATTATCAGAGGTACGCAGTTATCGCAGGACGCAATTGTCTGGTATGCAATTGTTCGGGATGCAAATGTCCAGTACGCAACTGTCCTTTCCCACCTGTTACTACACCTTTCAAAGCTGATAGACCTCTTCTTTGTCACCATAAAATGTTATTATCTAAAAACTTCCCATCGTACTTGGAGTGTCATTAAGGCAAACGAATTGTTAACACCCTTGAGCATCCCGTAACTCATGAGGGCCGTAGTGGCATCATAATTACTTTGTCCGTAGCAGGGTCTTGTGTAAGATGGTGACCAACTCTCTGTAGGGCTGGTTTCCTTCTCCTATACTGGTTACAAAACTAGGCTATTAAACACTTTTCTGTCCTGCTATTTACCTATAGTTGAAGCAAGAAGAGATTCATTGATACTCTTCTCAAGTGTATTTATACCTAAGTCAATGTAACGAGATCAATTGGAATTCGAATTCAACTCAGCGTTTTCTCATTTCTGGCCGCTAACCATTACACCAACGCGAATGCTTAATTTTCAAAAATTACTTCAAAAAGATCAATTTGAAATTCTATGAAAAGTAGATGTTTGTGATCGTCCGCTTCACACTACGCCCCAGACTTCTGAAAAGGAGTACAGGTTTATCCTTTGTTCCCTTCTTCTTCTAAAGTCTTTTCATTCTCATTTACTCCTAGTATCGCCTTGAGTCTTAGTGGCATTGTCGCCATGCCTGGGGTGAATCGATTAACATATATACCGGATGTAACTGCAAAATTGTTCAAATCGTGTAAAAGCAAAATTGTCTAGATCGTATATAAGCAAATTTCTCCAATTGTTAGATTAAGTTTTGAATCTTAGAATTGATTAAAGATATCTTACTGGAATTCCCCGATGATTTATAACATTATTATACCCTTCTCTGAACAATAAGAATATATAATAACTCTTCAAGCTTAACAGAAGAATCGTAAACGAAAATAACATGTTCATCATTAACCATAACTAAGCTGCGGAAGCTCCTGAAAGGACTGAAATTAAGTTCATATATATATATATATATATATATATATATATATATATATATATATATATATATATATTATTCCGGTATGATTTTTCAACTTATTCAAGATGGTCTCCGCCTTCACTAAACTTCTAACTTTCTGTCTTGGTGTAACAAGTTATCTCACAGTTTTCACTTACGATTTCATTTGCAATTTTTCACTACTGCTTGGACTATCATAGCTGAAACTTCTCTCTCACGGGCAAAACATCTTATGAATTGAGTTGGATCTTTTCTAATTGATCTCTTTAGTTCTAAGTTGAAATGGTGACCTCTTGATCCAGTTTTCCTCTCTACCCTTCCCTATTTTTTATACTTATTTACCGTTCACGAGATGGATGTTGAATGGGCTCTGAATATAGAAGCCATAGTTTGAATGTTGGCATCATTACTGAAGACATGATGGATCTTTTTCCTCTTACCATTGCACAGTTGGAAAGGCAGTGGTTCTGACACAAAACAATTTTAACCTGCTCTTTTTTAGCTGAATAACTCAAAGGGTTATTCAGCGATTCTTACCATAAATAGTGTCAAGATGGCTAAACCTCTTCCTGAAAACCTGTAAAACAGATACTCCCTTTAGTGGTTTTCTAGATATTAAACAAACAATTATCAAATGCTGTTAAGCGATTTGGACAGTTTTTCCGTTACACTATATATATATATATATATATATACTGTGTATGTGGATGACTATATATAATCATCCACAGACAGACTGTTTCGCTCTATCAGCTCATCAGTGTGGCTAGACGTCCGGTTCTCTCTAGCTAGGATTGAAACCTTACTGAATTGCCGTCAGTCGTTGATTCTACCACAAAGCCGTTGGCGCATGGCCAGGACGAAGGTGAATTCAGGCGTATTTATTTTTAGATAAACACACAGTGACTGAGAGAACTCGATTCGATTTACCGAAGAGTCTTGCATTATTAGCCGTAATAGTCATTGTTTATAAACCCACACTCCTTCCCCAGAGAGATCAATTGAAATAAATTTTTCAGGAGCGTATATATATATATATATATATATATATATATATATATATATATATATATATATATATATATATACAGACACACACATATATATAAATATATAATAAAGAAATTTATACAAAGAATTAATTTGAAATTGTCGGAAATATTTGGAATATGCTTTCCATCTGACAACAACTGGAATATAAGCTTGTTATTATTCAAAGAATTGATAGTAAGTTAATGTCTCATTAAATCATGTTAGCGAATTGATTTTGCCATTAATCATATTAGCATTGCTATTTAATTCCTTGTATAAATTATTTCTTTATACAGGCCCTTCAAAGCAATTCAACGTGTGGAGATTACTTCAACAGTCCGATATTTCTAAGAAGTCACTTCCTTGACAATATATCGCCTACAGTGGGATTCGAACGCAGATTTAATGATTGGAAGGCTAATATTCTAATCGTTTGGTGCGCGCTAGCTACGAGTAAACAATGTAAGACTTACATGTAGAAAATAAGCTTCGACTAATTAATACTTTATAGTATACTCTATAATATATGATAAACACTGGTATTTTAAAACTTTCGAAAATTGCGTGAGTTACAATAATTCTTATATTGTATAAATCTGTTCTCTTTCAGTTTGTATATCTTTCGATTTCGATAAAAAATAAAAAAAGTAAAAAATAAAAAAAAAACAAAGATAAAAGAATGTTTTTGTTTTGTTTTTTAAAATCACCTTTTTTCCTCGATTCCTTTGACATTTCAGAGCATGGACCGACTTGATGAAAGCAACAATCGTTCATTCATTACCCCGCTTTCAGTATTTTTCCTTTGACCTTGATTTTTTTTTCTGTTGATATTTGTGGCTATAAATGAAGCAACAAAGGACAGGCACGTTAATGTTAACAGCAGGATTAAAAAGAATGGCCGCTGATGGCTTCAGTAAATTAAAATCAATGGTTCCCCTTGCATCTCTTTCTAAAACCTCGAACGACCACCATTCGAAACAATTGACAGGAGCAGATAACCAATGTGTCCGTACAGTTTCTTGCTATTTATGTCGCCAAAGAGGTGATAAACATTACCTTCACAGATTTTATGGTCTACTTGCATTTAAATGCCACATCTAAGCTACGCTTAGAAAATTACCATTCATATCTATGAATCTCCATGAAGTCTTAACTAGTCACCATATGTAAAATTCTTGGCTTTGTGCGGAGAGGAATAAAACAACAATTATTTACAATATAAGATATTTACAAGAAAATAAATACAATAATGTTATTAATGCTCTCACCCGTCCACCAACACTACCACAATCCTTAATTTTGGCAGAAACGTCTTTGAACTGGATGAAATCCAAACAAATACACAACGGAAATAAGAAAGTCATCTAATGGAGGAAAGGAGGAGGAGGAATTAAACAAAAGAAAGCTGGGGCAGAAATAAAAGGGACCAACGAGCTTACATCCATTAGCTAAGTAAACTTCGAAAGAAGAAACTAAAGAGAATAAAATCCTTAAACTAACCCAGTTCTGGACTGGGTTGTCAGTGTTCAATACAGTTAGTGAAATATCTTATTGCCTAATCGGCATAAAAGCGCCACTCTAAATTTGCCGCTGTTACTCGACACAAACTCGCAAGACTCACCCACCTTTTGCCAAAATACTGATGGAGGAAGTCGCCGCCTTTCCGCCCTGATCTGAATCTGATGTTTAAAGAACAAGATCAGTCCGCAAGAGGTGAACTTCTCGCCCCAAACAGAATTCCTTCTGACGTATCCTCCATGTCACGACTCTCATTACGTCTAGAAAGCAAAAGAACACAGTGTTCATCCATCGGCAACGACAGTCCCACATTGCTACCGACAGAACTGTCCTTGAGGACGAAAAACTCTCCGCGCAGCATGTGAACCCTGATATCTTCAAGAAACTACGACCTTGCAATGAAAGGTGTGATCCAGAGTACCCGCCTCTCTAAAAGAGCGAACGCAGTTTGGAGATTTTTCCAAACCAACTGAACACAATTCTTGCCGATCCAGATAGGCCTTTCGAAACAATAGGCAGGTCAGTGATGCCTCATCATTATTGAGACATTTCAATCCAGGCGCCCAAGACCATATTGAGCGAGTCTTCTGCTTCGTAAGACCCAGCTCATCTATCAGATAGTCTTGAGCGGACTTCCTAACTAACACGTAATATAATGCCCTGCGGGACAAATCCTGGACGTCGGAGAGGTCACCCGTCGCTCGTAAGTTTTAGAGCAATCCGATATTTACGATAGAAGGATAACTCGCCTCGGTGTAATTGGGGTGGGTGAAAGTCGATCCTCCTCGCATGCGCACACTTCTCAGAGATGGGAAGTTCTGCCTTCCAGAATTCGCCCTCTTTATCCGATTACTGATGCATTCGATCGAGGAATGCGAAGCATATGTTTACGACTCTCAACACTAGGCATACCCAGACCGCTTTCAGAAGGGTAGAGGTAACTCACCTCCCTAGGTACATTTGGGGCTTTATCTCCGCTCCCCACAAGAAGGAGAACAGGAGCCTTAATAATTATATTAGTCTGGCAGACGGATGTGGAAGTATGGTGAGTCAGTAAAGGAGAATCTCCCTCCCCTTTAAAGAAAGATTTCTCCGGGACCATAGACGAACTGTGGTCTCGGTCTTATCCCGCACTTCCGACTAATTCAAGAAATCGGGACCGAACCAGGCGCCGAATATCTTGACCGGTCTACCGGTTCAGAGGAAAGATCCGGGAAAATAAACTCCCTTCCACGAATCCAACGGCAAGCCAACCGACTAAGCCCCTGTCACCATCACGTGCTATTTTATTTTATGCCGACTTCGACAATCTCGGCTCTGCTCGACACAAGAACCGAAACGTCGTTAGCATAAGCGGAGTACCTGGCCAAGGTGGTAGCACCATGTAGGGAAATCCCGCGCTGGAAGGATTCGTCATTAAATTGCGAAAGAAAGGCTCCAATGCAAGAACGTACAGAAAGGCAAAAAGGAAAAAAGAAATCGAAAATAAAATTCCCATCACTCAGACATACATAATTATCATTCATTGCGAATGACGGAAGTATCCGTCAATCAGGCAAAAATATTTATGACAGATTGCGAATGTCGGACATATCCGTCAGTCTGGCATGCATAACTATGATTCATTGCGAATGACGGAAGTTTCCGTCAATCAGGCAAAAATGATTATGAATCATTGTGAATGGCGGAAATTTCCGTCAGTCAGACATACCTTTTTAAAATTCATTGTGAATGGCGGAAAATTCCGTCAGTCAGGCATGCATATTTAAGATTCATTGCGAATGACAGAAATTTCTGTAAGCCATGCATACATAATTATAATTCATTGTGACCGAGAGAATTTCCGTCAGCCATATATATATATATATATATATATATATATATATATATATATATATATATATATATATATAACTATGATTTATTATGACTGACAAAACCTTCCGTTTTATTATGACTGATGTAAATTAAGTTCCATTTGAGAATGGACGCACCAGATAAGCACCAATTCCTTCACTCAATCAATGCCTTTGGACCTTGTCTTCGAGGTTAATTTATCTCCTCTTTCAAAATGGCAAAGCCAGTTAATATTGAAGGAGAACTTCGCTAATATCTTCGTCAAAGTGATCAATCAAGTTAAGATTTGTCAGCCGATTGTGAAGAATAATTTTCTAATCATCACACAATCGAAAGCTGATCGGATAACGAACATCCGGACACTTCACAAAGCGTGGTTGTTTAAGGAATGGAAACTAATTATTTGGTAAAACATTATTGGACCTTTAAGTGTCAGAAAAATGGAAAATCTTGATAATCTCTCCGAGTTTTCTTTAAGTCAATCAAGATGGTAAAATAATTTCGATAAATCATCTGATACGCAGAAGTAATTTTTTTTTAAGCAAATATATTCAAGGCATTTTTTTAAAATTTGTTTTCGATTTTAGAGTGAATAAACTGTGACACTTATTTAAATTATTGGATACGACGAAGAAAGGACACGTTATATTCAACACAAAACATATCCATTATACTTAAAATAATGAACACCTGAAGATGATCAAATAGCAATTAGTCGAAACGTTTTGTCCATAATAACATTTATAATAATCAAAACGATAAATGCTTATATATATATATATATATATATATATATATATACATATAAATATATATATATGAACACAGAAGTCAATACTTAGAGGCGACAGTCTGTTTCATGCTAGACGCAATCGTCAGGTCATGAGTTCTGTTATTTTTTTTATTTTTAGAAAAACAACAGCACTCGTGGTCTGACGGTTGCATCTAGCATGAAACAGACTGTCGCCTCTAAGTGTTGACTTCTATGTTCACTTTTATATTTACAAACGCTCTATCTCTGATATTGAGCACTTTATCCCATAAATATACCACATCGTAAGACTATATTTCTTCATATAAATATATAAATATATATATATATATATATATGTGTGTGTGTGTGTGTGTGTGTGTGTGTGTCTGTGTGTGTTTGTGTTTGTGTGTACGTATTTAATAAATCAATAACTGTTCAATGGATATATCTGATTGAGCGACTCTAGAACTTTGTGTCAAATCGATCGACGCGGTCAAATGTTCAATAAATCACTGGTGTCGTTCATTGATTTATTGAATATTATAGGTCCTCTTATCTATGGAGCTCATTTTGGCAGAAGTTCTGATAAGTATGTAAATTCTGGCAATTTTTCGCAGTTTAATAGGTGCACACACACACACATACACACACACATATATATATATATATAGATTAAGAAATGGACAAAGTCCGACAATTTATTTATTAAAGACATTTTTTATGTTTAACGTTCTTTTTATAGATACAAGTATTTAAGTAAGTTTATAATAAACAGTATTAAATAACATTTACCGGCATGAATGTACGAGAAATTTTCATAGAAAATATTCGTCCTTTGACAGGATTCGAACCTGCATCCTATACGGAACCGCCATTTAGCCGGGCGTGCCTAACCGATTCGGCCATAAAGGAGCGTTCGGTTGGCAAGGTCGAATTTATATATATATATATAAATTAAAATGGTAATCCGTATGGAATATCCAAGAGGATAAAGATCCAAGGGGAGCTCAATGTCAGAGACAGAATTAAATTATTAATTAATGAACATCAAACACTTAAAATACCTTAGGCAATAAATTTTATTTCATGAAAGCTATAAAAATAGCCTTCAATCTGCATGCTCTGCATGTCTGAAAGATTGAAGGCTATTTTTAATTATTTTAATATATTTATTGTTTATACGTTATTTTTATAGATACAAATATTTAAGTAAATGTTCTGTTTATAATACACAGTATTAACAACATTTACCGGCTTGAGTGTCCGAGAAATCTCATAGAAACCTTGCTAAGCAGACGCTTCCTCTGTAGCTAAATGGTATAACATGCTAGGCTATATGACGGTGTCGTGT
Source organism: Acanthosepion lycidas (assembly GCA_963932145.1). Classification (NCBI taxonomy): domain Eukaryota; kingdom Metazoa; phylum Mollusca; class Cephalopoda; order Sepiida; family Sepiidae; genus Acanthosepion; species Acanthosepion lycidas. The sequence continues at coordinate 47,645,100 of OZ010596.1, read as the reverse complement.
AGGATACAGATTCGATTTCTGTTAGAGGACACATATTTTGTAAACGATTTCTCGGAGATATACGGCATCGTATATTGCTAGACTTTAAACAGTGGCCAATGACCAGACCAGACTCAGCCGTTTGTTTGTGGCGAATGTCATCTATTTTTCATGTCACATTCTCAATAGTTTAATTTCATTTAATATTTTCTTTAGATATTTCATCAATAGATTCCTTGTCAACTTTTCTCTTTTAGTCTGACATTCACACAGACACACACACGCGATCACACAAACACGCATACATATGGCCCAGTGGATAAAGTCGTTGGTTACAATGACTAGACCCAAAGAGTTGTGAGTTCAATACCAAGCTACAGCAGTTGTGAACGAAATATCTTGGAAAGTTGAGTTAAAGGGAAATACCTGAGACATCCGGGAGAGGTATGGCACATGGAACTAGAACAATCTACATCGGTGGACTAAATAAAGGGTTCGGTTCGAAATTCAAATCAACTGAAGAAGATCGGAGTGGTACAACGGTCGAAAAGATGTGAATATAGCAAATGACGATAACAGTCCGAAAAATGCAAATAATCATAATACCTCATCTCAGAGATATAGACAAATATTGAATAAAACATGTTAAACTACCTAATGATTTAGCTCAGGCTTTAAATCAATGTGTAAATTAATCGTTGGAATATTTACATTATTCGGAATGTTATCCTCATCTTCAGTGCCATATTCACAACGTTTCGGCCGTTGTACGCTTTGGCCCTCTTCAGTTGACTGGATCTCTGAAATGAGGTATCATAATTAATTGCATTATTTACATTATTCGGAATGTTATCCTCATCTTCATTGCCATATTTGTTACAGTTTTTTGTGTGTATATATATGTAACTAGTGAGTTAGTCTAAATGACTTAACTCCCTTTAAGGTCTAGCAATAGAGGTTAACCAATCAGAAGCCGCAGAACATTGTACATGGATAACGGCTCGGATTGAGGAATCGGAGAGCCGAGTTCGAATTCCAGTCGAATCCATTACATTCACTTACGTGCTAATACCTTTGGGAAAGGTATGCATTCTCTTCTTTCCTCCCCCAGCTATGGATAAATAGCAAGACAAACCGTGTTCTATAACCTTAGATAGCAATTGGTCTACCCCAGAAAGAAATAGTAATCGAAAGATACATGATCTCCTAAGTGTATATCACGCACAGCGTATAAGTGCACATTAATTGCACCAAAACAAATAATTCGGTGTTTATTTACTTTTTTTTTCATATTTTCCAATGAAACACGACCCATTGCACATTTTAGTACTTCGTATGTCATCCTACGAATCTTTCCTTGCAGATTGACCACAGGTTTTCGATCGGATTTAAATCAGTAGTTGCTGAGCCATAGTTTCGTATTTTGATTTGCTCACTGGTAAGTCTTGACATTGTGTTCGTGCAGCGTTAGAATTTTCGTACTGCTATATACCGTACCTATGAACACTAATGAGTATGTCCCAATCCTCATTAATACGTTGGACACTATTGTAAGTGGGGGTACTATGCTGTCTAAATAGTCCACCACTAGCAGTCGTTTACCTACTTCAAAGCGCTGGAGAGTATTGTATTTTGTTGATATTATAAAGATTACCATTTCATTTCCAACCTCCGTTTTGGTTATTCCTCATTCACTAACCCTTTTCTCGTTTACAACAACTACACCTCCTTGGAGTAACGTCCATCGCAGACTATGGCTGCAGGACAACTAATCGACAGTCGAGACAATAGTGCATAAGCGTGATGAAAATCTGATGCAATCACGGAAGACGCAATATTCTTTAAGGCCAAACGAATTTCATCATACACACCGAAAATAGATTCATATTACTGCACACCAGTGCAAATGACTTAAACTGAGGAAAAATTAGAAATCAATTATACCCTGTGACTCCAGTGGGTCTAAATCAATGAGTATGTTGAAAGAAAGGAAATTAACGCGGTTGTTTCAATTAATTAGCACAAGGGTGTACACTGCAGCCAGAAGGCCTGGCGTTCCTTTCTTATCCAGAAAGCTATGGATCCGGTCATGTTTAACCAGGATTCTGTCTTCGAATACGTGTAGTTTTTGGTAAAAAGCCATGAGAACGGCTTACCTTTATCATCGTCTGCGTTAGAGAGTTGAGTACTGACAAAAGAGAAGAGATTTAGCTAAAGATGGCCACTTTCTAAATGTGTGTTCTCAAATATCTGATGCATACAAAAAATCAATATATATATATATCCACTATTTGTAAGAGGTCAATATATTGTAGCAATGCTCTTGGCTTTTTCTGTCTGTAACCCCCACGCACACCAAAAAAAATAACATATATTGATTGAATCACAGCGATAGAAAATTAAAGTGTCATCTTAACAAACCACTTACCATGTGTAAGCAGACATCCCAAACAAACAGTGCCCCTAGAATTGTACGTCAGATTTTGCCCTGCAATTACAAAGGACAAAGTGCTGCGGAAAGCCATAATCACCTACGTCCTGTAGAGTAAAAAATGAAGCGTCATTCTTAATGTAAAAAGCAATTGTATGCACCTGTTCTAGCCACTTAGCTACACGTGAAAAATGCTCTTTTATTCAAGTTTCTAATCAATATCATGCTATAAGTTTAATGGCTATCGGCATATAACCAGTCATACGGACTGATTTTCATTTCAGGCATTAGTATGGGAAATATATGACATTGAATGCGGCATAATCGTCGATACCAGCCGGCAGGTCTGATTAATTGGAAAAAAAAAGATGCACTCCCATCTCAGAGAATTTAGGAAAAGAACAAAAAAAAAAAAATCCCGGTGAATGGCCATTCTATAGGCGGGAATCCCTTGTTCATAAAAGTGGCCGGAGGAGAATGGCCAGACGGTTTCAAACCTACAAATAGGCAACAGACGTTCAAATAACAATTTACAACGGCGGCAAAACAGACGAGTATCTCTGGACACAGAACAACACTTTGAGCCTTGAAGCAGGTGAGCTACAGCAGCATAAGACCACATCGGGTGCCACTCTTGTCAGATAAAAAAAAAAAACGAGGCTACAATTGGCTAAGGACCACAAAAATTGGTTCAACAGATGATTGGAATCCCGTTTGCATGCCTGGAGTCTCTTGAATTCTGTTGCGATATTTGGATGTTATTGCCAACATAAAGGTATGAATCCATATTACTATGTATCAGGAGTCTGAAAGAATCAGCGCATATGCTAGGCGTACTTCCGAGGTATCGTGGAAGACCAAGTGTCTCACTTTTTGACTACACTGAACCTGGTCTTCTGCAATACAACACAGCGTATTACAAATAACAATGTGTAATTAATACGTGAAGCATAATGAGATTTCTGTGATAAAGTGTCCTCCAAAAGAGCTACTTGAATCAGGTGAAAAGTGAAATGCAAACCCTGGATATCCAGTAAATCGAGCTAGAAGAATTGCATTATCAGATGGCATAATCACAAAATGACCGGCCATTTCGAATGCTCGCCTAAAGTATATTATTGAAATCAAGATAAATAGAGGTGATTCTGTATGCAAAAGGTCATCCAATCCAGTACTGGAATAGCATATCCAATAATGTGACCACGGGTTTTATATATATATATATATATATATATATATATATATATATATATATATATGTATATATATATAATAATAATAATAATAATAGTTAGAATAATCTACAGCAATCGACCTCAAAATTGAATAAATAACTATTAGATAAGCGTTACAAACAAATTATTACTACGTTAATAAAACACCGATTAATATAAAAATAAATAAATAAATATAAGATAAGAAATAAAAAATAAATAAATAAATAAAAACAAGAAAAATAATCTAACACAAATAAATAAATAAACAATTAAATGACTTCCGGCAAAATAAACCCGAAAATAGACTACCCACAATGAACCACTGACCCGTATATATATATATATATATATATATATATATATAGCCGGGAAAAAAAAAACAATACTCGTGGCCTAACGATTGCGTTTAGCATGAAACAGCCTGTGGTCACTAAGTGTTGACTTCAGTGTTCACTTTTATATTTACACACGCTCTATTTCTGATATTGAACACTTTATCCCATAAATATAGCACACCTTAAGAGTATATTTCTTCATATATATATATATATATATATATATATATATATATATATATATATATATATATATATACACATTTTTTCGTTACCGGTAGTACGACTCGGAGTTTCATGCACAAGGCTTCTTCAGTTGCGGAATTGAAACTGAATTCAGTCATGCGACTCCTGGAAAAAAATATGTGTATTTATCAGTTGAATTAATATCTGTAAAAAGTTTGTCACTTAGTTGATTGATACTTCCGTCAGCATCCCGACCCCAGAGTTTCATAGACGGACTCGTATGTCCACTCGTCAGGGCTATAAGCTCTTATCATATAGTTTTCACTGTGCTATTCTGCAATTGTAGTTTATAGCTGTTATATTGCATCGAACACAATAATTATATATATATATATATATATATATATATATATATATATATATATATATATATATATATTTATATATATGATGGCTAGTTACTCCTTCTCGAGTACATTCATCTTCCAATGCAGTTTTCTAATCCCTGTTACAGACGCCTGATTAGGTACATTTGTGTTAGTTCAAAACTCATAGAACCCATCATTCGTTTATTGAGCGGACATTAGTTACATTTTCTGGGACAGAATCTCTTGTGACCTCGACCTAGCAGCACTATCGACGGCCTACCGTCTACAGATCCTAAAACATGTGATAATAATTTCCCATGGTGTATCTAGATGCCGGAATCGCCTCACCCAGACAAATCGACCAGTTGAACTTTCTAAGGTCTCTGAGTGTCGCATTGATATATTCCAAAGCGAAACTCAACCTGTCCCTATTTCCGTGGCATGTTTTCTGCTCAGCTTTATTACTTAAACCCTGACCTTCAAAACTGCCCCCACCAACGAGCTACCTAGACATGAGTGAATTATCCTCCATTCCCTTCATATTACAATAGTATCAAGTAGAAAAGAAATATAAAGAGGAGACAGGCCTCCCACTTAAGGTAAGGCTACAAGAACTCCAGAAAGCTGTATCAAGTGGGGAAGTGGAAAAATCAGGCGTGGCTGACCACATATGGAGAGAGAAGGGAGATCACTGCCCTCTATGGGATCAGGTTGAGATCATAGACAAAGAACAACATTGAAAAATTCGTAAACCTAAGGAATCAGCACATATGCTAGGCCACAAAATCTCATGAGCCGACCAAGCATAGAAATGAATACAATATGGGAACCAGTAATAAGGAGTGCCAGAGAAAAACGATAATAACAAGAAAAATTGCAATATGAGCTCTGGTAAAAATATGTAATGATAACAGCAAAAATTGCAATGTGAGCACTGGTAAAAAAACGAGCTGGATATATTAGGTTTATAATACCCAGAAATTCATACACAGATGTCCTGAAGGATACATGCCACAGTGGATAAAGTCGTTGGTTAGATCCAGTGACAGGATCCAAAGAGTGTCAGTTCAATACTCGGTTAAGGCAGTGGAGAACTTGGAGAGGGGAATTAACAGGAGATAACTGACAATTAAGCATGGCACGTGGAACTAGAACAGTACTTCAGCGAGCGAAATAAAGGGTTCAGTTCGACATTTCAACCACCTGAAGAAGGCCGGAGTGTACAACGGCCGAAACACTGTAATAAATATGGCGACAAAGATGAGGACAATGGTCCAAATAATGTAAATAGTGTACATAATACCTCATCTCAGAAATATAGACAGATACTGTAGTATCAAGTAAGTTCGTTTGGATAAACTCTTTTCAAGAACTGCTGATTTATAGAACAAACTCCCGGCAGGACGTTTCCCCAATCGCTATAATCTTGAACCATTGAATTAACCTATGAACTTCATACCTTGTGACTTATTTTCTAAGCGCGGTTTAGAGTGTGTCACAAGGTCGAAACTATAGAGCTCTCATTGAGGATCGAACTCACTACTCCGCCGTAATTGTTCTAGCGAGTCAAGCTTACGAAACATAACACCACGTCGAAGTGACGTAGCCTTGTCTCATGTTTTATTAAATATAATGTAGCTGAAATAAAATTCATAAATTATTTTTTTATGGTTGGGTAAGGAATAATAAAAAATAGTTTCAGACTATTATTTTTAGTGGCAGTGTATTTTGGCTCAGACCTTCTGAGGTCGACCTTTAAGGTCAGATCGTAGACAAAATAGAGAAGTCGATTTTGATTGGCTGAGCCGAACGTGGGAATGAGTTATAGATTAAGGTTTTTCAGGATTTGCTGTTTGGACGTCAATCTAACTAGACGTATTAGATTTATACAAACCCCTTCCTCTGCGAGAGTTGGTTGTTACTCGTCAAAAAAAAAAAAAAAAAAAAAAAAAATGGCGTGCGTGATTTTCGTGTTTGGAAGCGGCTCCCAAATGGGGTGTGTAGTAAGCCCCACTTGATAGGAGATGTGTCAATAAAATAAGTAAATTTAAAAGTTCTCTTTGTTGATGTTTTCGTCTCTGAACCCAAAAGAACATTTCGGGATATTGACAAGATTTAAAGAAGGAAAAGACTAGCGATCACCGGCAGGATACGGTGAGACCAACCGACAATATCGACCACGCAATGAAGGCTATGCAACATATTTATTCAACAACAAACATAAACTCACTAGCTTGATTTATTCTCAGGCCTTTAATTCGAGAACTAGTATTATCATTTTTGCTGGTACTTGTTTTCAGTGGCCATATACATCTCACTCTACATTAAAAATTGCATACCTAGGCGTTGATTGATATCAGGATTCTACTGAGTCTTTGAAAAAAAATCTTGCGGTAGTCATATTCGATAACAAGGTGTCAGCCGTCATATGGATTTATAAGAAAATAAAGTTTGACGAAGAGAAAAATTAAATTAAATAAACCAATTCTGTTTTTCTTGAAGTCATTTCAGTGAAACGATTCAAGACATTTCTTTTCATTATACTTGGCTATTACATTCTAAAATATTCCACAAAAACAAATTTGAATTTTATTAGAAAACGTAATGAGTTGCATTAACCTCGGCAAACTGATTTAATTCAACTCAATTTTCTTTCTTTTGTCGAATAACATATTTGATTTGGTGAATTTGTTAAACGATTTTTCACTCGAAATGTCATTCGATAACAAAAAGCGCTCCGATAAAATGTCCAACATTACAAGAACGTCTGTTTTCAATTAGTCAGTTTCGATCACAAAGAAGATCTCGTTTTTTTTTGTTTGTTTTTTTTTTTTTTTTTTGAATTAGCGAGATTTAGGTTCACGAGATTATTTTTATCGGCTGTTAATAATAATGTACTGCTACTTCGAGATTTGAAATTCTTTACTATTTAGTTATTACGATTTTAGAATGATATTTACAAAATGTCTTTTTATATATCATTTGGTACTTCGCGTAAGGTTTATTAAAAAAAAAAGAAAAAGGAATTAAAAGTGCTAACAAAAAGTGCCGAAGATTTTTATTTTTTGCTATAGACAAAACATTTCCAGAACTGCTCTCCAATGATCTACAAACTGCAAATAAAATGGGAGATAAAATTATTTAAACCTTTGAGCCTTGACCACTTCTTTACCGGTGGTAGAGAAAAAAGACATAATGCATTTTTCTCTAGCACTGTTTAACTGATGACTGGACCGTTACGTCATTCTTTCTACAACCGGTAAAGAAGTGGCAAGGGCTCAATGCGTTAATGCAAATTATCTTGTTTAGCTTAATTACATTCTTCAGTTGAACCGTGTTAGAGGAAAATGACTTAATAACCAGTCACCGGTTGAACAGTGGGTAAACACTTGCATCGTGTTTAGCTATTGGTTGTCTTATACTGAAGAGCCGATCAGAAAAGCCGTAATATGCTAATGTCATCGAACGTTATACCAACATGTCCGTGCCTTCTCATTGTGTTTTGTGTATGCGTTTTGGATAAAAAAAAGATCGTTTTTACCAAGAAGCTTGCGGAGTTTCAACCTGGACCACTGTTGTGGTAGGATCTACCTAATTTGCATAGTGGAGTACCGACCATATAAATATGGTTGGTACCGGGAAGAGATTAATCCAGAGACTCTGCCCGACTGCGACTCAGTCAACACACATTCCAGGAACGGTCTTCCCAGGAATATACAAAAGACTATATGTAAATATTGTGTACACTTTCTTGTTTCAATACATTTTGTTCTAAGTACATTTTGTGTTGCATTATTATTCCATGCATTAGTCAAGTTTCAACAATGGCGACGAGGTTGAAAGAAGCATACGAAAAAAAAAAAAAGAATTAATAATTGATAGCTTTCAACAATTGGGATAAGTCATTGAAGAACCCAGGCTGAAGGAAAAAATTATTAATTAAAAGTCCAACATCTAACGGAACGGCGAAGGATTCTGAATTTCTGGATATTTAGAAATCGTTAAAGGACGACTAAGCATAAAGAACGTTCACTCAGAAAAATTTGAAAGGTGTCGTAAACGAATAACGGTGATTTTAAATTGAAAAAGTTATCTACAACGAGACACCCGTTAAAAAAAAAATGGCCGACTACAAAAACGTGCATGGAATTAAAAGGCACATAAATACACCGTGTCGATTTTGAAAGGTAACGAACTTTTAAAAAATTATTATTTGTTTGCTCAACAATATTTTATAGTGACGAATTTACTTCTGATCAGAGGTTTGCCATTGAAATACGCGAACAGAAGTGATAAAAAAAAAATAATACCAAAGTTGATTATGACGGGCTTGAATGTAAAAGCAAGACATAAAATAAAAAAGTCGTAAGTTGTTTCAATTTTTATGGTCAGCTTATATTATATCCATAGATACACAAATTAAAGGTATATTCTTTGTTGCATGAACACTATCAGCTAAAGATGGATGAATTATCCAAAGTCATATCTGAATTATTCAAATCCCAGCAGTTGAGTCAGGCTGAATTATTCAAATCCCAATAAAAATATCAAGAAAAGAAAGAGGAAATACTTTTAGAAATTCAAGAAAAGCAAGAGGAAAGACTTTTAGAAATTCAAAAGTTAATACTGGAGAAATTAAACAACAATCAGGCAAATGAGGGAAATTCTTCATATTCTAATAACACCATATTTAATTCGCTGGAAACTTTCAACTATGTGTCAGACGAAGAAAAAACGTTTGAAGCGTACTTTAAACGATATGAAGATATTTTCTACACAGACTGAAAACTGGTCGAATTCAAGAAAAGTCAGTCTATTACTAAGAAAGCTAGGTACAGCAGAACATAGCAAATTTGTAGATTTTATTCTACCGAGAAGAACGAATGAATTGGAATTCTCGGAAACAGTGAAATTGCTAAAGGAGGTGTTTGGAGCAAATATGTCGCTTTGGCATAAGGGATGGTTATGCATGAATGTCACTAAATCCGACGATCAGGATTATTTAAAATATGCATCTATAGTGAATAGTAATTGTGACAATTTCAGATTGGCAGAGATTACGGTGGAAAAAATTAAGTGTTTAATTTTTGCTCAAGGACTGGTCTCCAGTAAGAGTGCCGAAATAAGACGTAGAGTTTTGTCTAAACTCGAATCTGAAGAAAACCTTACCCTTAAAAAGTTAGCAGGGGAGTGTCAGCGGACCGTAAGTTTAAAGAAAGAGTCTCAAAAAATCGAAGAAGCTGGCATTGCTTATATTAAAAAAAAAAAAAAAAAAAAACAGTTAAATTACCCATCAGGAAAGGTTCCACCATATAATTGCAGACGTTGCAACGAAAAACACTGGGGGGTAAATTGCCCATATAGAAATAAGAAATGTTTCGTGTGCCACAAGAAGGGACACAAAGGATTGTGTTGTAGAACGAAAAAATTCAATAGCCGAATTAAACAAACAAATTCGAATATCAAATCAGATAGAGATTTGAGGAAATATGTGACGACTGAAATATTTAAAAAGAATATCAAATTTCAACTCGATTTGGGTTCAGATTTAACAATAATTAACTATAAAACATGGAACATTTTAAAAAGGCCTACAATAATGAAGTCAACGAAACGCGCTCGAACGGTAACTGGAAAGGAAATTAACTTCGAAGGCGAGGTTGTACTTCCCATGAAATTGAACGGGATCGTTAAAAAAATAAAGCTTTTCATTCTGAAAAATGGAGAAAACTTGATGGGTCCAGATTTTATTGAAACATTCGAATTGTGGGATAAACCGTTAAACTCATTCTGCAGAAAAGTAGAAAGTAATACGCAAACAAGTCAGGACATTAAAGATGAATTAAAGAAAAAGTTTCCGGAAACCTTCACACCTGGTTTTGGAAGATGTAACAAGTTTGAAGCTAAATTTGAATTAAAGGAAAATACTATGCCAATTTTTAAAAAGAAACGTAACGTGCCTTTCGCAAGTGTAGAGAAAATTAACGAAAAACTTGATAGGTTGGAAAAAATGGGAATTATTTCGAAAGTAGAATCTAATTCATGGGCTGCGCCGATTGTGTGCATAAAAAAAGTCAAACCAAATCAGAGTCTGTGTTGATCTGTCGACAGGGTTGAACTCGGTAATCAAGGACTACCATTACCCGTTACCGAGTCCGGAGGAGATTTTTAACAAGCTAAATGGTGGAGTTATATTTTCAAAAATCGACTCAGATGCCTATCTCCAAATTCCCGTCGAAGAAGAATGTTCGAAGTTACTAGGGATAAACACGCATAGAGGGTTATTCAAGTACAATAGGCTTCCTTTTGGTATTAAAGTGGCACTAGCCATTTTTCAACAAGCTATGGACGTCATGTTGATGATTTAGACTTTGCGTGCGCCTACTTATACGACATCATAGTAAGGAGCGATACCGTCGACGAACATCGAGAGCATCTCAATCAAGTATTTAAAAAGATTCAGGACTTTGGATTTAAAGTCAAAGAGTCAAAGTGCGTATTTGGTTTGGAGGAAATTAAGTATTTAGGTCACATAATCAACAAAAATGGCAGATTTCCAGGTGCGGAAAGGTCCATTGCGATTAGAGACATGCCGATGCCCACCAATGTGGCGATGCTACAGAGTTTTCTGGGGCTCGCAAATTATTATCATACGTTCATTAAAGGAATGTACAATCTAAGAGCTCCGTTGAATGAACTACTAAAAAAAGTTAAGGCATGGGAATGGACGGTAGAATGTCAGAAAGCCTTTGATGAAATAAAGAAAATGCTTACATCAGACCTCTTTTTAACCCATTACAATCCAAATCTTGATATTGTAGTGGCAAGTGACGCCAGTTCATACGGGATAGGAGCGTGTATTCAACACATAATGCCAGATGGTTCTAGAAAACCAATTGCACATGCTTCGAGAACTTTACTCCCAGGAGAAAGGAGTTACTCACAGATCGAAAAGGAGGCGCTGAGTATCATTTTTGCCATAACAAAATTTCACAAATATATCCACGGCAGACATTTTATGCTAGAAACGGATCATAAACCTCTGATCACTATTTTTGGTTCAAAGAAAGGGTTACCCGTTTATACGGCAAATCGTCTGTTGAGATGGGGAACCAATCTTCTCAATGATGATTTTCACATAAAGCACCTATCATCCAAAAATATAATTTATGCGGATAGCTTATCAAGACTCGTACCGATTCAAGACGAAATATTCGAAGAATCAATTATTGCAAATATCAGAGCAGATTATGAGGTGAAAAGCATGGTAAACAACATTTTAAGAGAGCTACCGGTTACATCAAAGGAAATCAAAAAAGAAGCTGAAAGCGATGATTTTATTTTAGAAATAAAAAGCAAAATCGTAGCAAATGACCAAAAAGTGCAGGAGATTTATTCAATTTGTGACAGAGTTTTATTATATGGTGAGAGAGTAGTAGTACCAAAAAAGTTGCAGAAAAGAATACTACGGGACATTCATATGGGTCACCCGGGGGTTAATAGAACAAAAAGCTTAATGCGAAGCTTTGTATACTGGAAAGGAATGGATGTGGATATCAAAAACATGGTTCATCGATGTAAAGGGTGTGCGTTAGCAGCTAAGGCACCACCTATAGGACACAAACCATGGCCCAAGACGGATCATCCGTGGACAAGATTACACATTGATTTCGCTGGTCCAGTAGAAGATTATTACTACTTAATAGTGGTAGATAGTTTTACAAAATGGCCGGAAGTACTACTCTGCAAAAAGCCTACGTCCAATACCACAACAACTTTTTTGCATGAACTATTTGCACGGTTCGGTGTGCCAGTGTGTATTTTGAGTGACAATGGTACACAATTCACTTCTGAAGAATTTAAAGAATTTTTTGAGTTATATCAAATTAACCACATAACGACGCCGCCGTATCATCCGAGGTCCAATGGACTCGCAGAAAGATTTGTCGATACTTTAAAGCGCGCGCTGAAGAAAGCCTCAGGAGTTCCAACGGAAAAAGCACTTCAGCAATTCCTACAGGTATACAGAATCACGCCAAACCAGAGAACACACTCAAACATGGCACCAGCTGAACTAATGTTCGCTAGGAAAGTTAAGTCAGTGTTTGACAAGCTTTTGCCAGGGAAAAATAGAGTAAATACTATGTATACAGCGAAAAAAAGATACACCGCCGGAGAGAAGGTGTTTTTCAAGTGCTACAAAAACAACGTTGAGTTCTGGGAGCGAGGCATAGTGGACAAGAGAATCGGTGACCTGATTTACATACTTAAAGGGCCGAAGAATACTCATAAAAGGCACCAGAACCAACTTAAAAAATACTACGTCCTAGAGCATGAAGAGAGTATACCGGATGAGGAGGAAGATCCCATTGATGTAATGTATGATATGTTTCAAGTAGAACCTCCGCAGAATATTCCTGAACCGAGAAGATCCGGTAGGAAACGAACGTTCACGGAACCATTGGACGTGAATCCAAAACGGAAAAAATATTAAAATTAAGCGGATGGACATATGCATATGAAGTATGCAAATGGATCTACAAAGAAATAGCCATAATCATCAAACCATATAGGAAGCCAGTTTGAAATCCAAAAGTGATTCCAAGACTTGGGAGGGGGGTATTGTGGTAGGATCCACCTAATTTGCAGTGGAGTACCGACCATATAAATATGGTTGGTACCGGGAAGAGATTAATCCAGAGACTCTGCCCGACTGCGACTCAGTCAACACACATTCCAGGAACGGTCTTCCCAGGAATATACAAAAGACTATATGTAAATATTGTGTACACTTTCTTGTTTCAATACATTTTGTTCTAAGTACATTTTGTGTTGCATTATTATTCCATGCATTAGTCAAGTTTCAACAACCACCAGGGAAGCAATCAATAAGTTATATTTTTTGTGACTATTTTTTATATCATTTCCATCATCTGCGAATAGTTTCTCAAAGTTTCATTCGCATCCGACAATTATGTTTATTTTGCAAGATTTTCCAAATTAATGTGTCACACACACACACACACACACACACACACACTCACACACACACACACACACACACACACACACAAAGTGCTAAAAATTGTATATGCTATTTTACTAGTTCCGGTGATACAAAGAGAAATAATGTTTTTTAATCAAAATTTAAAATGTTCTAAAAAGAAGGAAAAAAATTTAAAATAATTAAAATAAACTTTGATCTTTACTCTTAATAATAATATAAGCATTTAGACGATAAAATTTTGTTTTCGTCAAATTTGGCGTCTTTTTCAACATGCTACGCTCGTTCTTTTTTTAGCGATCTCATGGAAGTTCCTAAGTAATAGAGGATAGAGTAGAAATAGCGATCGTCTAGAAGTAACGCTACTGCCAACTTATGTGTTTCTCCCATGGTCAAATGAAAGGATTTTGTGATGGCAACGAACACTCGTTGCCACTATTATGATGTCAATTAATCGTTGTCAATTTCGTAATGCTGTATGTATGCTTTATAAAATGTTTTCATTTTCTAAAAACTCGGTCAAAATGTTGTGTCCATGTTCAAAGTTAATATCATTAAGTGTTGTTTTTTGTTTTTATTAATAAGGCTTCCATTATTTTTAGACTTTTTCAGATGATGCTATTAGTGTTGTCAACAAGTATGTTACGAATAGTGTCCGGTAGGCCTCCATGAATATTTAAATGAGATTTAATTGAGCTATGATCAGAAAGGTGTAGAGTGAGTCTGCGTGTCAAAGATGTTGTAGTGTGGCCTATATAATTATTTACGAATTTTGAGAGATCAGGAATACAATTCCTTAATGGGCATTTAAATTCGTAAATAATATTTGCCCTATTTAATTTTGTTCTAGGAGGTGAATTATTATTTTTAACTATAAGGTTAGAGGTTTTAAATTTTTTTGTAATGAATAATTACTTTAATTTTTTTTCTATTGTCAACTGGTGTTATGGATTTTTTTATAATGTTCTTAATTCTGCATTCATCCTGTTTATAATTTTTGTTCATCTGATTTTTATTAAAAAAATATTAATGTTATTGTTTATGTATCTATCGTCGTTGCTCTTAACTACCTTAAACAGAAAATGCCTAATGTGGAAATCCAACATTAGATTAGGAAATCCATTATTAATCAGCATTTGTCTTACATTGTTTAATATATATATATATATATATATATATATATATATATATATATATATATATATATATTCAAAAAATAATATAGACAAGTGTTGTCCATTTATTTTATGTAAATTCTTTTCATAACGTCTGATAAGCTTAATGATATTGTCATTAAACGAAGAAAGAAAATCACAATATTAATGCATATTAAGAAATATCTATCGATATTGTGATTTTCTTTCGGTTTGCATAAGCCATTAACATAGATGACAATTACTGTACAATATATTAAGGAACACACAGACAGGAATATATATATGAATATATATATATATATATATATATATATATATATATATATATATATATATATATATATATATATATATATATATATATATATATATATTTGAACAAATATTAGGTTGGTGCAAAAATAATGACGTAATATTGTCGTTTTTTGACGTTAAAAATATGTCAAAAAACGACATTATTACGTCATTATTTTTGCACCAATCTAATATATATATATATATATATATATATATATATGAAAATATATATATATATATATATATATGAAAATATATATATATATATATATATATATATATATATATATATATATGAACAAATATATATATATATATATTCATATATATATATATCAACAAATATATATATATATTCATATATATATATATATCAACAAATATATATATATATATTCATATATATATATCAACAAATATATATATATATATATATTCATATATATATATCAACAAATATATATATATATATTCATATATATATATCAACAAATATATATATATATATTCATATATATATATATCAACAAATATATATATATATATTCATATATATATATATATCAACAAATATATATATATATATTCATATATATATATATATCAACAAATATATATATATATATATATATATATTCATATATATATATCAACAAATATATATATATATATATTCATATATATATATATATATCAACATATATATATATATATATGTATATTCATATCAACAAATATATATATATATATATTCATATCAACAAATATATATATATATTTGAACAAATATATAATTATATATATATATATATATATATATATATATATATATATATATATATATATATATATATATATATATATATATAAAACACATTAGTAAATAACGAACGGGGAGGAAAAATTGGAAAACGATTACATTAAATTTTAATTGTAAATTTTTTCAGTTTTACATACTGCTCACTCAGTTCACCATCTCCTAGTTCTTGAGGCTATCTATATTAAGTTTCATCAGCCGACCCTTTGTAAACAAAAGGAACATTTTGTTCGTCCCTTACGTTCCTTGCACAAAAGGACGTGGAGACGCCTTTGGACTCCATCGAGACTGGGAAGTGAGGACTTCGCAGCTCCCTCCCAAATATGGATTTAGTACTCCATTTTAGGCCTGCTCTGACTCTTGCAACGGCAGATAATAGCACGTGAAATAAGTTATTTGCAGAGAACCGACCATTTTTCCTGCATCGTCAGCGATGGATCATATGTACGAGTTCCACTTAAAATTAGAAGCGAGTTTGAGACCCAATAATCGCTCGAGGCACGGGGACTCCCTGCGGGAATATCCATTCATCGTGACTTGTGTTAGTTCAGGCTCCGATCGGCGTCAATCGAATGCATCTAGTCTTGTTTTCGAGGCATTGAATGTCACGAACCAGTTTTCCCCCCCGCTGAGATGTGAGGAAAGATCAGCTACCAGTGTCTGGCTGTTTGTTTTTAAACAATTTTAATTTGATAGAGTTTCGTTTTTCGGGATCCGTATGGAATAACAGACATATTCAATTTATTAGTTTCTGTTTAATTTTGATAAACTTAATACTTGAAATAATTAATTTCAATTGTTTGTTCTAAGCATCCATTTTAATCTTCTTTTTTTTTCTCCCGGGAGTCGACAATTCACTGATCAAATAATTAAATAATAAAATATTTAGAGAAAGAGTTTTATTGCTCGTTTTAAACAATATGCCTCCTCTGACAGGAATCTTAAAAGTCATGAATTAAAGTTAGGCATTTTATCGATCCATATATTACGCTACGATATTGCTTGACTGCCATCCACACAGAAAATAGAATTAGAAAAAATTAAATCATTTCACCGCAAGCAAGGTAATAAATTCACTAGGACGCAAAGATCTTAATGAGTATTAGAGGATATAAGAAAAAAAAACTACGATTAAAGTAAGAGAACAATAAAAGAACAAGCATTAAGAAGACAGAAGATAACAATTGACATCGCATTTAAATATTTGAAGATCAAAGACAATAAAGCCACTAGGAAGCAAAGGAGTACTGAATGTTAGAGAATACGAGAAAAACTACTATTAAGGAGAGAGGACAATAGAAGACTACGACTTAAGAAGACAGATGATAACGATTGACATTGCATTTAAATCTATGAAAATCTAAGGCAATAAAGCCACTAGGACGCAAAGGGGTTTCTGAGTATTAGAGAATATGAGAAAATTTACTATTAAGGAGAGAAGACAATAAAAGATCAAGAATTAAGAAAACAGTTGATGCCCTTGCTATATATTTAGAGTATATCGATAAAATCCAATGAAAAATCAGCAATTTTATTGGTCCGGACCTAGCATCTCCGTTTCAGTAACTTTTCCGCTGTCGTAGCGTGTCGTTTCTAGGAATACTTTTATGGTAATCATTCTTATAGAATTTCCTCTATGGTACCTAAACTTTATGCATTACATTTAAATATTTGAACATCATTCTGGGAATGAAGAAACCGGAAGAAACAAGCAAGGGCGACAGAAGAAAGTGTTAACATAGAATTTATGGTTACATTTAGCCATTCCAATTAATGAGACCTTTCCGCCAATCTAGTACTGCGCTTAAATGCATAAAGTTTAGGTACCATAGAGGAAATTCTTTAAGAATGATTACCATAAAAGTATTCCTAGAAAAGACACGCTACGACAGCGGGAAAGTTACTGAAACGGAGATGCTAGGTCCGGACCAATAACATTGCTGATTTTTCATTGGATTTTATCGAGATACTCTAAATATATAGCAAGGGCACCAGACCAGATATGGCTACAATATACAAATCAAGATCGAATGATAGTGTTATAAATATGGAAGATGTATTCTGGCGAGAGAAAATTGTCTTAATTAAAAAAAAAAAAAATTATAAAGTATCGGTAAGCGAAGAGAAAATTAGAAATTGAAGGTAATGAAACGAAGGAAAGTGAAAGACAAAGCATGAGAAAAAAAAAACGGTATGGAACCAGAAAGGACACAAGAAATAGTCGTGAAGAAATTTCAGAGGAAGAAACATTAGTGAATCAATCGCAGCCACAAGAGAAATAAAAAGACGAAGTGACGCCAGAGAAAACGCGAGATTTGCTTGCGAGATTAGGAACACGAGAGAAACGTCAGCAGAAAGTGTCGGGGGTAAATCTGTATGGTCCGGGGCCGAACGAATTGCCGGATGAATAGGAAAATAAATGAGACAAGAAAGAAAAAAAAATTAAAAAAATAAAGGAATAAATAAACAGAATAAAAAATGAAAAATAAAGATGGTATCTTTATTTACACTCAACAAACCGCATCCCCGCCAGAAAATTTGATCTATGCAAAAAGCATGGCTCAAAGTAAAAAAACAAAAAAAAACAACAACAACAAAAAACAAAACAAACATTATCTATTCGACGCCTCCACAGCAACAGCGTTGCAATCTGAGAAGACTGATAGTTAAAGTGAGTAAATGGCTTGTTCATGATGCTAGAAATTGCAATTTGTTTTTGAATTCAGGAAAGTTGTTTACACTAGAAACACGGTTAATGTTCTTTCATATTTATTGCATTTACGAAGCACAAAGAGAAGGATGTAATTTTCAAGATAGAAAAACGATTTCCGAAATCATTAAAATAAAAAAATAAAAAATAAATAAAAACGCGCCTTCGTTATGGGTCCTATCCCATCAGGATGAAGGCAATTATGACTCTCCACAATTTCCCATCTTTTGTAGTTCTTAAAAAATGTCCTTTTGTTATTTCTCAAAAAAATCCATTTGCAAAAACCCATCAAGTATGTCATGCGTTTTGTTTTTCCTCTGTTCCTTTTGCCTTCAATCTGTCCTGTAAGGATCTGATTTTCCAAGCCCACTTTCCTCGTTATGAGCACCAGAAATATCAACGGCCTCTTCCGGGCGTTAAGATTAACTTACCTTTTTGTTTCCATTTCTAAAATTTCGTAGTTGCTTCTGTCTGCCTTAAATAGTCAAAATTCAAAGTCGTGCCTCGAACGCTAAACAATTGACGAAATTATTTCCTAGTTTCAAGATGGCCCCTGAATTTATATTGATTATACTCAATACAAGAGATAGATTGATTGATTGATTTTTTGGAGGTGGGGGTTGTAAAACTTTTTAGGTTAATTACAGCCAAAACCGATTTTTACTTTGTAAGAATTCCTTTTTTAGAGATAAGAATTGCTTCCTCTCGGTGGACAAAATGGATAGAGGCTCGGATTGAGGAATCGGAGAGCCGAATTCGAATTCCAGTCGAATTTATTACATTCACTTACGTGCTAAAACCCTTGGGTAAGGTATGAATCCAATTCTCCTGGCTTGAAGATGCACGGTAGAGTAATGGATTGCGGCTCGGATTGAGGAATCGGAGAGCCGAGTTCGAATTCCAGTCGAATCCATTACATTCACTTACGTGCTAAAACCCTTGGGAATGGTATGAATCCAACTCTTCTGGCTTGAAGAGGCACGGTAGAGTAATGGATTACGGCTCCGATTAAGGAATCGGAGAGCTGTGTTCGAATTCCAGTCAAATCCATTACATTCACTTACGTGCTTATACCCTTGGGTAAGGTATGAATCCAATTCTCCTGGCTTGAAGAGGCACGGTAGAGTAATGGATTGCGGCTCGGATTAAGGAATCGGAGAGCCGAGTTCGAATTCCATTTGAATCCATTACATTCAATTACGTGCTAATACCCTTCAGAAAGGTATGAATCCAACTCTTCTGGCCTGAAGAGGCACGGTAGAGTAATGGATTGCGGCTCGGATTGAGAAATCAGAGAGCCAAGTTCGAATTCCAGTCTTTTTGATTACGTGTTAATACTCTTGAGAAAGGTATGGATCATCTCCTTCTACCCACCAGCTATGGTTAAATAGCAGGATAGACTGGGTTCTATAACCTTCTGTGTTAACCGTTCTAGAAGAATGAAAAACCGGCCTGTACTCCTTCAGGCTATCTTGCTTAAGAAACACTACTTCTACTGTGGCTTCTGTACACATGGTACTCTTACCCGTACAAGTTATGCTATTTAACCTATAGTTAGGGAGAGAAGCAAAGGATACAAACATGTTCCAAGGATATTTGTGCGTAAGTGAATATAACGAACCAATGTGGAAAAACTTCGCTTTCCAATTAATAATTCCGAGCCGTTTATCCGTTACATCACCTCACACATGCAAGCTTACAACACCTGGTATTACCAAGCGGTCATCGATCTAGGCACTGACCAGGCTCGACTTTGCTTAATTTCGGTAACTGGACGTGAACCGGAATTTCAACAAGATATTGCCATAGACTGTTCATAGTTGGAATAAGAATAATCTTGAACGGAAAATAAACATCGTCTGCCAAGTCTTCCAAGAAATAGGTGTTGAGATAGACCTTTCCAGGACAGAGACTATTTTATGGAATTGGGATGAAAATAATTATGGTTTGTACACTGAATCCATCATAAAAATCCAGTATGTTCTAGTAAAGACTAAAAACTTCAAAGCCCTCGGAGAAGGTATCAGTTTAACAAATTTAGTATTAGAGATATGGAAAATTTGTATTGGCCCATGAATTGAAGAATTAGCATTGAGCGGGGGAAAGATTTTTTCTTGGAAAAAAAAAATGTTTCTTTTTTTCATAATTTTCAATGAGAATTTTCACCTCGATGGGAATCCGTTGTCGGCAAATGCACTCATTGGAGAGTTTCTCTAGTTCATGTCTCTCCCTCGGGCACTTAAATGTACTCGGATAAATTGCCCTACTGGGGACAATAAAAGTACGCAATACAAACCATAGGCGATGTACAGCATGATACTACACAGGAAACGTCTCTCTAGACTTGATTTTCAGTAAGACTGAAAACGAAATCAGGAGTGACATGCGACTTTGAAATATTTGCTTGACGACAGACGTAATGATAAAACAGCCTCGGTCCACTACGGAACGAAAATAGTTGTCGCTAAACACCATTTTGAGCACTATCTTTTGTGACATATGATGTCATGTCAGTTTTGTGAATTTCTAAGAATATGCAGTGTTGTTAATACCTTAGTATTCTATAATTTTAAAGAGAAGTGTATCTCTGCTCGGACTTTCTGAGGTTGATGTTAGGGGCCAGATGGAAGACAAAGCAAGAAAGTCGATTTTCATTAGTTGAACGAACGGAAGAATGATAGAGATATAAAAAGGTTTTTCAGTGAGTTAGTTCTTACATGTCAAGCAATGTAGACGTGTTTTCTTTCGTGTCTAGAACGGCCTCCCAGTTGGTGTGGAGTGACCCCACCGTATAGTTAGAAAATGTAAACGTTGACGACATTAATAACATACCTAAGTTAAAATGCTCTTTGTTGATATATTTTATCTTTGAACTCAAAACAATTAGCGATCAGCGGCCGTTGGAGAAGGGCTGAATTGACGTCGTCGCTCAGGAGCTCCCCAAAACGGGGGAGATATACAATATATGAATAAATTTGCGTAGTGAACAAGACCTCCCTGCATGAGGGGATATACAACAGTGTTATCAAGGATAAGAGAGATAGGGGTAGAGTTTGAAAGAGATCTTTCTTTATTATATCCGGTGTAGCAAATTTCCAAACTACTGCTCTACATGCTTTGCCAATGTGGATCTTCTCAATAATGCCTGAAGGAGGTTTGTCAATAAAGTTTAAAGTTCAGGAAATATAAAAACCTGACTTGCAAATTTCACTTTAAATATGAAGGTTTTCGGTTGTTTTATAGATTTTTAAAGCACGTGAATGGCAGAGTTCGGTTTGTTTTTGTGCATTTTGAAAAATTAACTAGCGTCTGGCGATTTGATTTTTGAGCGAAGTGGTCTCGAAATTTCAAAGTGGCTGACCTTTTTGCGTGACCTTTTAATTTTCTAGCAGAAAATACCAAGAAAAACTTTGCATGTGTGATTCCCTCTAGAGCATTTTTAATTTTTATTTTTATGTAATTGTTCGAAAGGTCAAATCATGCATTTAATCAACTTGGTATCGACTGACTTTCTTTTTTTTTTTCTAGTTCTGAAGCAGCTGCATCTAAGATCGTATCACTCCTTGATTTCAAGCTTGGATCAAAGTGTAGCTTCTGTTCTCTCATCGCTTCGTGTTTTGAGGGAAGCCCGAACCGGGAGGTAACAATTCAGCAGATTAAGAAGGATGGATGCCAGTGCCGCGTGATAGGGGTTACTAGGATTGGGTAATGCTTCTCCTTAGGAGATTTGAAAGCATATGAGCACACTACATTAAAAGTGACCTTGTGTCATATCCAAAAACCGTTAGGAGGTTGTTAATAATGACTGCTCCATTTCTGGCCTTTCGGATGGGAAAAGCGTGTAGTATCCAATCTCTCTTCGTCAAAGTTATGTGGTAAGATTGGTCCCAGGGATTTCATCACAGTTGAAGTACCATCCTCCTTGCACTAAATAGAGAGGCTAGGTGAACACTGATGCTAGCCTAACAATGGTCGAAGCGCCAGATAAATATCTGTCCTTGGCCTACATGGATACCGCACATAAAAAAAAAACTTTCATCATCCTACCACCGTTGTAGGTGCGTAAACAGCGACACACAAACCTGTTAGTTGTAAGAGCAATTTATTGTATTTTCTCATCAGCTCTAGACACGATGCCATGATTGGTTGACGGAATTGCCATTTTAATGGTCAATGTAACCCGGATATAAAAGAGTTGTCGGGACCGGAGAAGAAGTTTCTTATATCCGGGTTTATCTTATATCGGGGTTTGGTCTATTTTGTTTAGGTAATTATGGCTCTAATTTGGGACCAGAGAAAATATCTCTTATATCCGGGTTTCTCTTATATCCGGGGGTCTTATATCCGGGTTACACTGTAATAACCAGTACTACACGATATACGTTTTACTTAGGGACCTCCACTTTTTAAGCATAAATTTTCGATACCTAAGTTTAAAATGATATTTTTAAAATGAAAAAAAAACAAAAAAACATTGAAGATTTCATTTTATCCTTAATTGAAACATTATTAATTCAATTTATTATTACCATTAAGTAAACAATTCTGGTGTATTTCAGATAGAAACTATATACATTGGAATGTCAAATTTAATTTTGATTTCTTAAATTTTCTTAAAAACCGCCATTTTCTTAATTTTAAGGAATTTATAAACAAACAAAAATTTATCGACTTTAAAAATATTTAAAAAAATTTCTGACACGTTATTTTAGTAAAATTAGAAAATTTAAAGTTAAATTAATCTGATTTAAAACAAATATTACTTACTTATAGCATAAAAGTAAAAGTAATATACAATCAATTATTAATGATTGGTACTGTTCATTTGATCAAACATTTGATTGAGTGTTGATTGACGGAGTGATGACAGCTACTACGGATGGCCATAAATGAAAATTATTAGAAATCTGAGTGAACGCTTTTTTTTTATAGTTTTAATGTGATGTTCATTTATTAGAATAAAGGGACAAAATTCTTAGATCACTTGACATTTTCATAATAATGGCAATTTTAGTCTACCATACATGTTAAGGAACGTGTTAAGTAAAAAAATACAAAATAAAAAATTATTTTAAAAATAAAATAGCTCAACTATGTCCATTAATCTTTGCAATTTTGGATTCATAAATTTCGTTTCCACTTAATCACTATATCACATCCAGGAAATATCCCAATACAGAATTTTACACGATTTTAAACTATTATAAATTATTATAATTAAAAATTTTTTAAAAATTCTTGTAAAAATTCATTGTTCATCAGAAAAATTTCATTTCTTCAGACAATAATATTAGTTATTTACAATAGCAATTGAAAGTTTTTCTAATTAACTAATGTCATAGTTTTGTTGGATTCATTATTTTTCAATTCAGAGCAGATTTACAGTTTGATAGCTCAAATTTGAAAGAAAAAGTAGGTGATTTACATTCTCCAAAAAAAAAAAATAAAATAAATCAGGAAATAGAAAGGTTTTGTGCGAAATTTCATGAAATTAAGTGTGTGTGTGTGGGGGGAGTAACATATTTAAAAAATAAAAAACTCCTTACCGAAATCTTCTAAAAAAAAGTATTCAAAAATAATTTCCTTAATTTGTAAATAAATCCTGAAAATTTCATTAAAATCGGACAATTACTTGAATTTTACAAGAATTTCCAAATCAATGTGTTTTCAACGGAAAGAAGCGCAAAAAACCCCTAATATTTTCATGTCATCGCGATGACGTAAAAAAAAAAATAACAGAAGATTTTAACCAAAATTTCGAACGTGTTAGAAAGGATTATAAAATTTCCAAAAATAATTAAAAAATACTTTGGTCTTTCATCTTAATATAAACAAACATTTTGACGATAAAACTTTATTTTCGTTAAGTTTGTGGCCTTTTTCATTAAGGTATGCGGTTTTCCCGCGAAAAAGTGGAGTTACCTAGTTTTACTTAACAACTAGTCCAAAAGGAGTAGTTTCAATTGTATGGTTATGCGCATGCATTTATATGTGTGGATCTGCACACACACACACACACACACACACACACACACACACACACACACACACACACACACACACACACACACACACATATCTATATCTATATCTATATCTATCTATCTATCTATATATATATATATATATATATATATATATATATTTCAATAAAGGTGCAATTAATTTACAAATTCATGAATTATTCATACATAAAACAAATACAAAGGTTAATGATTAAATGGCGAGAAATCCATCTTCGCGAACAATTCAATAATATACAAAAACCCCGAATCTGTTTATGAATGAAAAGATCCTGTTTTATAAATTTCCGTTGCATTAGATCTTTTTATTTTACAAGCTTTCGTCTGTTCCTACAGACATCCTCAGGTATGAAATATTGTGTTCTTGTTTATACTCTCAGTAATAAGTGGACAAACGAAAACAAGGTTGTAATCCGAAAAATGCAATGAGAAATGTGTCTTATAGTTTTGGAACGTGCAGTCGCAACGCTGAGTTTGAATTTAAATTTTAAGGTTAAAGTTTTGCGTTTATGTACAAATGTAGTTATAAGAGAATTCTTTTTTACTAGTAAATTTTCTTTCAAAGTGCCATGAACTATATTGTTCAATAATTACAGTAATGTCGCACTTATTATCCGAAAGTTGCACTCGGATCAGTTATTTTTATTTCAATAAAGGTATATATGTGTGTGTGTGTGTATTCTTTAAAAAGCAGGAGGTCAATTGAATCTGTTGCCTCGGGCGATTTTTATCAAATAAACTATAACGATTTATTATTTTTTTTTTAAATGAAGAACGTTCCATTATTGTTTTCAAAAATAAATAAACAAACGCACGACGTTGAAAGTTATAAAGAAGAAGAAGAGGAGGAGGAGGTGGGTGTGGGGTTAATTGAAATGTACATCTTTGTTGTTTTTTTCTTTTCATTTTAGCCATCGCATCCTGTGTGTATATATATATATATATATATATATATATATATATATATATATATATATATATATATATATATATATATATATCAAGGTTAATGGTCAGAGTTGAATCAGACCAGGAGACAGCCCTATTAGTACTTTTTAACCTTCAAATCAGGGGGTGAGTTGAATCCGCAACCTTGGTTTCAACCTTACGGCATCCTCAGGTGATTTTTATCAAATGACAACCTAACGCTTTATTCTGCTTTAAAAAATAATGAACGCTATATTGTTAATTTCAAAACTAAATATTCAAATGCACGACGTTGGGTGTAATAGATAAGAAGGAGGGGGATGTGAAGGACTCTTGGTTTGTCCATCATCACAATAGCTAGGGAAGATTAGATGCGATAGGCATCAATAAAATACAGATGAACTTAAAATTGATCGCTGCATTTAAGTATTGCATTAAAATTTAAGCTTACGTTTTGAAAGTTCAACAATAATTCTTCTGCTGCCACTTAATTTAAAGACGATTTGATGTACGTAGATCCTTATTTTCCGTACAAACAATAATTTTTATTTAACGAATGGGAGAATAGGGATAAAATTAGTATAGTGTACAGATGGGCAAATAGAAATTAGAATTAGTTCTACATTAAACATTTGAAGAGTTAGAGAAACACAATAGCTAATTAAGTAAAACCTGTATTAATGAATCTATATGAGGAAGTGTAAGTTTGTCTGACAGTGCAGACGGTAAATCTGAAAAGAGTGAAGAACACCCCTACCCGCTCCTTGTTGGAAGGAAAGTCGCTACATATAATAAAAGCTATGATCGCGATACCGAAATAGAATAACAAATGCGTATGTATGTCTGCCCGAACGCATGATGTATATCTGCGCCTGAAATCTCTCTCTCTCTCTCTATATATATATATATATATATATATATATATATATATATATATATATATATATATATATATATTGTGTGTGTATTTAGGCAGCATCTTTTCATTGATACACGTTTCATTAAATATTATAGACAAGTGTTGTCTATTTTATGTAATTTTTTTTTTCGTAACATCTGATAAGTTTAATAACATTATCGTTGAACGAAGAAAGAAATTCACAATAGTGATCCATATTTTTTTAATACAATCTAAGCTTTCGGCTTACATAAGCCATTATCAAAGATGCCAGTTACAACATATTAAACAATATACGGACACGACAGTGATGATAGTCTGTCAATGTTTACATAGAAGATTTGTAAGCAACGATAAACACGCGCATATAAGACGCTAGAAGCGAAAATCGCACTGCATCTCATGACGTCACACATGACCACACGAGAGTGAATTGTAGAAGTATGAATCGAAAGCCGTTGGTATAAACCAATGGCTTCTGTTACCAACTATAGACATTTAAGAATATTTATAGAGATGCCATAATTGATTTTGTTTTGGTTGGGTTTCAACTGTTTGATATATAATGCTTGATATATAATGCTTATCAGATGTTACGAAAATTTTTTTACATAAAATAGACAACACTTGTCTGTAATATTTAATGAAACGTGTATCAATATATATATATATATATATATATATATATATATATATATATATATATATATATATATATATATTAGTTCTTTTCTTATAGTAGATAATCGTATATGAAATAAATGCCCTATTATTATTTTTGTTTTAAACAGAGTGTGTTATGTCTGACAGTCTACGCAGCCTTTATAATAAACACAGTTAGAAACAAAAATAAAACAGCTGCGTGTATTTTAAATACTATAATAAGGTTTGAATAATAAAAATGTCGAATTTATATAAACCCAATAATGCATTTTTTTATCTTTTTAATATGAATCTTTTAACATTCCTTGCGTTGGTCAAACAGTCACTTTTAACTTGTTATTTGACATAAGAGCTGGATGGATCCATGCTGCTCTGAATTCCCCTGGTCAGTTTGACAGTTTTATTGGTTGCTGGAGAGGGGATGTGTCTCTTTTAAGTGTGTGTGTTATTTGGTCCTGAGGGAGTGAGTGAATATGATATGTGTAAACGTGTGTATTGCTGTGGGTGTATGTTATCATTCGGCTCATTAGGGAGTTAGTGAGTATGATGTGTGTAAGTGTCTATGTTTGTGTGGGTGTGTCTATAAGTGTGAAGCCTCAACACCTCCATAAGCATGTCTGTCTTGTGTGGGTAAGAAATATGGGTAGGTTTTGATTTGTAGGGTTATATATTAATACTATCTATATTATTAAATTTATGATTCAGCCCGGCTGGATAGTGTGTTTTTAGACGTTGTATTTACTTATTTTTATGGAACTTTAAAATCTTTCTAATGTTATCTGCCCTGAACTTTTCTATTCTGTCAATTATATATATATATATATATATATATATATATATATATATATATATGAAGAAATATAGTTTTACGGTGTGCTATATTTATGGGATAAAGTGCTCAATATCAGAGATAGAGCGTAAATATAAATATAAAAGTAAACATTGAAGCAGCCAATCAAAAATCTGCAAGTTTTGCCTGGAGTTAAAAATAGCTATTATTACCTTTCCAAACCAAAATAAATTAATAAATAAACGATCTGAGCTCATCTCGAAATGCAGACATGAAAACAAATTTTTACTACGTTACTTAAAAATCGAAAACTGAAATAAATAAATACAAATAAACAAAATAATATAAAAAACAATTAAAATAAATTAACCCAAACAAATAATAAACAAATTAACAAACCACTCTCATTAGAAAAGACGAAAGAGAATAAATAAATAAAAAAAACAAAATACATAAAAAACAAGTAAAAACAATCAACCCAAATAAGTAGATAGAGTAAATAACAATAATAAACAAATTAACAAATGTTCACTTTATATATATATATATGTGTGTGTGTGTGTGCGTATATATATATATATATATATATATATGTGTGTGTGTGTGTGTGTGTGTGTGTGTGTGTGTGTGTGAAAAGTGTGTGTATATAAATATAAATAATTATTTATATATTATATGCGCGGTACTTATTAGAAAGTGCTCAATATCAGGGATAGAGCTAACATTCAATCCAACCATATATATATATATATATATATATATATATATATATATATATAAAGAGCGAGAGAGAGAGAGAGAGACAAATTTTAAATTCAAATTAGCTACCTTTTTATTTTAGGTAAATTGATCTCGGTTAAATTGATCTGAATTTTAATCATTTGCAATGTGAAATATTCAACACCTGTTCAATGAAAAAAAAATATTTAGCACAAAACAACCAGACATTTGTCAATGTCTGTTTAGATGGCGGCTTGTAAAATTCCAATCAGTGATTCACTGTAAGCGATATTCAAATTGACTCCATCAGACGATACGGTGTCTGAAATTACAGATGGGAATGAGAATAACGGTCCTAGTGTCATGGCATTTAAACTTAAAGTTTGGGTTTTTGAAGGTCACCTCTGCTTCCAAGAATATTTTCAAAAATTGGGCTTGTTCATATCTATCTATCTATCTATCTATCTATCTATCTATCTATCTATCTTATTCTGTTTCTTTCTATCGATCTATCTATTTGTCTAATTCTGTTTTTTGTTCTATCTCACACTATCTATCTATCTATCTATCTATCTATCTATCTATCTATCTCGTTTTGTTTCTTTCTATCGATCCATCTATTTATCTCACTCGGTTTTTTCTTTCTATATAATTAGATATTTAATAAAAATAGATAGAAATACATTTAGATAGATAGATAGATAGATAGATAGATAGATAGATATAGAAAGAGAAACAATGAGATATCTATCTATCTATCTATCTATCTATCTATCTCATTCTGTTTCTCTTTCTCTATCTATCTATCTATCTATCTATCTATCTAAATGTATTTATCTCTATCTATATTAAATATCTATTTATACTGCGTGCGATCAATAATTTATCGTCTAAATTACGCAAAAATGTAAATAACTCCATCATCTCATTTTAACAGATATATTTACCAAAATTAAACAAAAATATCTTCAATCACGGCCTCCAGATGACTTCATAAACTCCTGCAACTCTTATGGACGGTCTCCTTTTTAAGCTGCCATAATCCTTGCCTTCTCTTCATCTTTTCTTTTAAATGGAGTTTTGTTAGTCTCTCGCTCATGTGTGCCTCTCACATAATAATCAATGGTGTTGCAGTCTGGGGAGTTAGATGGCCAGATGTAAGGTGTGATGTGGTTGCAGAAATTGTCTGACAGTCATGACTTGGTTCTCCTGCTTTTGTCGCATGGTACAGAGTCCTGTTGCCAGATACAGTCTCTTCTAGCAGCCACCCTCTTGACCCAGGGCAGCGCTCCTTCCTCAAGGCATGTATGTAGGTCTACGGCTTAAGTCTGAGGCCATCACCAACAAATTCGGGGTTCTTTACTTATCAGAAATCATCAGACGAGCTTCATTTTTTTTTTTTTTTTAGTTCCATCAGTCCAATCAAGATTTCTTTCATATTCCAATTGTAAGGAAGAAGTTCTGTTTACATAGTTTTTCCTGAGAAATGCAACACTGGAACAGAATTCCTTCGTTAGTCACATGGAGTATTTTGTTGACCCAAAGTTTTTAAAGTACTAATAATTCTTAATTCGCAACCTGTTTTTTTTTTTTTTTGTTCCCTTCCACTGATTTCCTGACTCAGTGCGGGAGTGGGGGGAATAACACGCGGTGTGGTGCAGTTAGTAGTTCAGTTCTCGTAAGTGGTAGACAAATATCATGGAACTCTCCTGTCATTTTGTTCATCCACCTGGGGTGGGCTGTTAGTACTTTTCATATATAGGGTTGGGTACGTTTCGTCGTAGCCCATTTGGCGTGGATTATTTGGCGTCAGAAAAATTACTGGACTATTCGGCACAGCCATTTAGGTGTGAGACTGTATCGACATCACTGTCGTTTAATGGAGGCAACCCCACTAAAAAAATTCATTCAGCTGGTGAACACTTTTCCATCCTTCATATGTAATCACACTTTACATCGATCTTTCTGTTTACATCGCCAAAACTTTAATTCAGGATCTCTTTGGCTCATTGCGTCAAAAAAAAAAATATCTATCGTATATCACTTTGTTTCTTACACGTTTTGATAAAATATTTGCTTCCCTTTGGAATAAAAAGGCTTTAACGACTGAAAAATATAAAACTGCACAGAAGGAAATATTAGATTGGTGCAAAAATAATTTCGTTTTCTCACATAGTAACATATGTTAGAAAACGAAATTATTTTTGCACCAACCTAATATAAAATAAAAATGCCTCCAACTGCTGTTTTTCTTAAATTGGACTATGCGTGCAAATATGTATATAACAACGAAGGAGTAATTTGACTACTAAGAGAGAGAGAGAGAGAGAGAGAGAGAGAGAGAGAGAGAGAGAAAAAAAAAAGAGTGAGAGAGAGAGAGATAATTATCTTCATATGTTTTCAGTGCTGGAAATGTTGGCGCATTCTAGATATATATTTCAGAATGTGTACCTTAAGTCGTTGTTTTTTTGTTTTTTTTTAATCAAAATTGCAGTCATTCAGGATAAAATGTTCTGCAACTTCCGTTAATGTAGCATTTTTGTGTAGAACATCATACCTATGGCTATTGGGGACCTTTTTTTTTTTTATAAATATTCTTTAATTCCGTGCAAATTTTAAACGTAATTTGAAGAAGACAGATATACTGCTGCAATATTGTCAAACATTGTCTTTTCTTTACCTCATTCATTTTGTGGTTTTGGTTTGGTTTGGTTTGGTTTGTTTTTTCGTTTTTTTTTTTTATTTTACATCATATCAAACTCAATGGGTTATTTAATGCCGACAAACTTGTAAGCAGTCTCTCTTCCAAAATGTAGGAGCTTGTGTCAGCAATCTGAAATACAAAATTATATTATATTCAAATGGCAAGACCTTTCCACCATCCTGTAAAATAAAAATTCGTTTTTTTCTGAAATAAAAGCCGTTTTCCTGATGAAACAGTTTTATCAGCGAAACATGTCAAGATAAGAATTTTTTTTCAAATTCTCTTAAGTATTTACCGAAGGTATCAATGTATACTTGACGCTAATTTATCATGACTGCGTTTGTAGTCTCTATCCAATCATGCACCAAGCAGTTATTGAACTGGGTGACACTTTTAATCTCCTTGCTACACAGTGTCTACTTGTCCGAAAAAATGGTTAAGCATTATTATTATTATTATTATTATTATTATTATTATTATTATTTGCTTTGATATCTGGTGTATATTCATTTCTTTCTAAGGTCAGAAATGGCGTCATGACAATTTCAACTGAGCTGGTTAGTAAAAAATCACATATTTTACAATGATAAATCCCTACGTAAGGTTTGAGCTGTACTTGTGAAAACAATTTTTTATATTTCTTTGATGCATGGACTTCTAGGAATCCCTTCAATTAGTCTACTGGAATCTTTTCCAATCAAACCGAGGGCTCCAACTACAACAGGAATTTCACCTACAGGCTTCTTTTCCAGTTCCCTAGTCTTTGTGACAAAGTCTAAATCTATTGAGTTTCTGTAATTCTCCATTTCTTGAATGTTACTTTTGCACAATTATCTAATCCGATGTCGTCACTGAAAGAATTTTAGAGATTTGGGGAGGCCCTTCAACTCATTGTCGTCCTTGGCAAAGAGTTTTAGATCATCCCTGTAGTCAGTCAGCCAGTTATGTGCCATTCGAGATACACGCTTAGGCGATCATATATCTTTTGATACATAACTGACGTGACAGGTTTTTTCCTGCATTAGTTTGCCATTTCTTTCTGCGGTAGACCAGCTGCCATCCAAGGCTATAGAACCCGGTTTGTCCGGCTATTTACCTATAGCTGGTGCGGGGAGAAGAGGATTCATACCTTTCGCAAGGTATTAGCACATAAGTGAATGTAATGGATTCGACTGGAATTCGAACTCGGCTCTCCGATTCCTCAATCCAAGCCGCTATCCATCGTACTGTGTGTGTGTGTGTGTGTGTGTGTGTGTGTGTGTGTGTGTGTGTGTGTGTGTGTGTGTGTGTGTGTGTGTGTGTGTGTAATCTGCTTTCTTCTTTGCCACTTGACTTCAATACGTCTTATGAGTGTCAAAATTTCTGAACCCTCATTCCTCATTATGTCCTCTTAAAATTTGAACAGTCTTTTTTTGTTTTAATCATCATTTTATTTTTATTTTTCATTTTCCCTAAAACATTTGGTCTGTAAACAAATTGTCCAGCATTCACTGACATATAGGAGGACCGATATCTCATAACAATCAAAATACTGTTTGTTTGTTTTTTTGTTTCTAAACAATTTTTCACGTTTCATATTATCTTGCTTAACTTTGGAAGGCATCTTTTTTTTTTTATTCCAATACGACTTTGGATTTCGGTGTCGTGTTTTCCATCCTGTATTACAAAAAAAAACTTGTTAGATATAAAAAAAAAAAATTAAAAAAAGTAGTACATTTGGTTGATTTTGTATCTACTGTTTTTAATTTGCATCTTGGGATTTTTTTTTTATTCTGATAATATGCATTTTCTGTATCTAAATGGTGTAGCATGTTAGATTAAATAACAGCTCCTGTACAGTAATAAAAGTTCATTCCTGTCTTTGAACGATTATTTTCTACGAAAATTTCTCGAAAATACAGTAATTAATACTGTTTAATTAAAAAGAAAACAGAACATTTAGTTGAATAAATTGTATCCTTAAAAATAACGTATAAACAGAAAATATATTAAATAATTGTGGGACTTAATCCATTTCATTACCTACACACACACACACACACACACACATATATATATATATATATATAATTATTATTATTATTATTTTTTTCCTTGGCATGTACGTTACGCATGGTAATAGCTTGGCTGACTCCTTCTCAGAAATTCTTTGTATATCAGAAGTGGACAGTTTAAATCTGTAATCTTCTTGTCCTTTTTAACTTGACAGTATTATGTTTTTCAGGAAAGAAAAGAAGAAAGAAAGAGTACAGAGAGGAAGCGATAATACTGTCGTGCGTTTAACGTCTGCTCCAGTGAAATGATATAATAATACGAAATTAACATTCTAACTGTACATTAATAAAAGGAAATCCCTATTTGAAAAATGCAAAGACATTAAAATTCTTTTTATTTTCACTTTCACTAACTTAAGTGCTTAACATTTACATTAGTACTAAAAGATGATTTGGCATTAGTAACAGAATTAATTCGAAAAAAATATAAAATATGGTGCCATTTTTGCATAATCCTGCTATTCTATTAGGCTGGTGCAAAAATAATGACGTAATAATGTCGTTTTTTGACGTTAAAAATACGTCAAAAAACGACATGATTACGTCATTGTTTTTGCACCAACCTAATACTTATTATTATTATTATTATTATTATTATTAGCAGAGTCGGTGCGTACCACCACCGAACCCCCATGACCGGGAAGGGGTGGGGGAAAGCGGGATTGTGGGCCTCGAAAAGCACTTAGTGACACTCGTTATCTTATCAATATTTGCTTTTTGTCTACCTACATCTATATACGTTACAATTTAAACTAAACACAGCTGAACATTAAATGATGAAATAATTACCCAGATTTTGACGACATTGTGGGTGTTTTTTTTCTCTAAATCCGTGAAATTGTTCTACCCTTGCAAAGTTTCGACAAAAAAAAAAATAAATAAATAAATAAATAAATAAATAAAAACACCATATAAAAGTCAATATTTTTTTTATCCATAATGTTGAATATGTTCAAATTATTCAACTTTTTTAACAAGAAAATCTCAGTAATAAGTGGACAAACGAAAACAAGTTTGTAATCCGAAAAATGCTATGAGAAATGTGTGTTATAGTTTTGGAACGTGCAGTCGCAACGCTGAGTTTGTATTTCGCATTACAACCTTGTTTTCGTTTGTCCACTTATTACTGAGAGTAAAAACAAGAACACAATCTATTTCATACCTGAGGATGTCTGTAGGAACAGACGAAAGCTTGTAAAATAAAAAGATCTAATGCAACGGAAATTTATAAAACAGGATCTTTTCATTCATAAACAGATTCGGGGTTTTTGTATATTATTGAATTGTTCGCGAAGATGGATTTCTCGCCATTTAAATCATTAACCTTTGTATTTGTTTTATGTATGAATAATTCATGAATTTGTAAATTAATTGCACCTTTATTGAAATATATATATATATATATATATATATATATATATATATATATATATATATATATATATATATATGTATGTATGTATGTATGTATGTATAAAAGTTGGAAAAAAGAGACATCTGAACTATTTGCACATATTAAAATTGAATTTCATGGGATTTTTTTCTAGGTTCCCTGTGAATTTGTGGTATTGAATGAGATTATTTTTTTTAATTTTTTAATTTTTTTTAAGTGTTTCACCACAAGCATCGTGGGAGTGGCACTAGCACGCAAGGGGTGTTAGAGTGTGAGAGCAAGAGTAAAGAGGGGTATTTGAGGAAAGGAGATAGAGAGGGACTGAGGATCAGGATCAAGGCATCAGAAGATGTCGATTGACATTATATTTGAATATCTGAAGATTGTAGCTTATCAGGGTAGCAAGTAAGAGGAAGGGAGTTCTACTGTCGGGAAGTGCGAGAGAAGAAGATATTTGAGAAGAAGCGGTTATATTTAACTGTTTCGACAGTGAAAGAGTGGGACCGATATGCCAACTGAGTAGCACGCTTAAATTCATGCAGTTGGTGTAGCATTGAACGTAGCTCGTCAAAGCAGTTGCCAAGAAAATATTTGTAGAAAAAACAGAGGAATGCTACATCACGTCTGTAAGAAAGTGACTGTAGACGATATTGCCAGATCAGGACCTATCATATTGCATACCTGTCTTTGGATTTTAATAAATGAACGATTCGATAATTAGATTAGCTATGTCTACGGCAGAAAGTGTCGATCAGTTTTAATTAAAATAATAAATATATTTTTATTTTTTCTAGTTGAATCGTTCACTTATATTGCACGTGATCGATTACTGCACATAATTAGTTTACAATAAAATTTGGATTTTATATGAATAGGACATATTAGGACAATTGAAATGTTGTGGAGTTGGTCGGTTGGGGGAGTATCGTAGATTCGAAGGGGCTCATGAGAAACTTGCAGCAAGCTGACCGTAAGATATAGAGCAACCATAAGCTTAATCAAGATATGGTGCTGTTAAATGTAAGTTAACATCTAGGGTTTAAATCGTAAAATGTGTAGAGTGACATTGCAAGCAGTTTTAAAAATAAATAAGTAAAACTGATGGTAGCTCTCCTTTTCTTGATGCAAAAAAACAAAAAACAAAAAAAAAACAGCGATTATCAAAGAAGCAGGCTTTTGTTCATCGGTTTCCTCTGCGTAATCGTCAAATGAAATGTCATAGGTTTCGGCATTAGCTTCCTTTCAGGCTTGTATTACATGGCTGAATCAGGTGACAGAGTGTCAATTTCTAAACGTGTGTTCTCCCAACCGTGAATCTCACTTCAGAGACACGTAAAATTTTATTCAAACTTCAAAGACAATCATCAAATATATATCAATAATAGCTAATCAAAAACTTAAAAATCATATAAATCGGGTATAAATTTATTTCCACAAATATACATATATATACCTGACTCATCAGACCGGTTATATGTTATTAATTGATACAATTTAGCCAAACAATATGAAAGTAAAACAGAATTTAAAAAAAAATTAAACCAGATAAAAATAAAATTCATTAGTACTGTTAATTATTTTTTTAATTAATTTTCAATAATATATTATTTACTTTTATCATTTATTTATGCGTTTATTCGTTATATTATATTATATTATATTATATATATATATATATATATATATATATATATATATATATATATATATATATAATGATAATGACGATGATAATGCTTAAATAAATAACATTGATCCACTGGTTTGCCATATATACTTGCCCGACTTTCCCCTACTCATTATAACGTCCTGGGTATGACGATAAACTACATCCGCGTCCTGGGTATGACGATAAACTACATCCGCGTCCTGGGTATGACGATAAACTACATCCGCGTCCTGGGTACGGCGATAAACTACATCCAATAGCAAGGCCTCAGATAATGTTATCGGCAAAATAATGTTGCCATCTATGCGTTTTCGAAACAATTGTCAGCTATGAGTTTTTGAAACAATAATGTTGCCAGCTATACGTTTTTGAAACAATAATGTTGCCAGCTATATGTTTTTGAAACAATAATGTTGTCATCTATACTTTTTAGAAACAATAATGTTGCCAGCTATGCGTTTTTGAATCCATAATATGGGCATGACGATAAACTACATCCGCGTCCTGGGTATGGCGATAAACTACATCCGTGTCCTGGGTACGGCGATAAACTATATCCAACAGCAAGGCCTCAGATAATATTTTAGGAAAAATAATGTTCCCAGCTATACGTTTTTGAAACAATAATGTTGCCAGCTATCTGTTTTTGGAACCATAATGTTCCCAGCTATGCGTTTTCGAAACAATAATATTGCCAGCTATACGTTTTTGAAACAAAAATGTTGCCAGCTATCCTTTTTTTGAAACAATAATGTTGACAGCTATGCGTTTTGAAACAATAATGTTGCCAGCTATACGTTTTTGAAACCATAATGTTACCAGCTATACGTTTTTTGTAAAAAAATAATGTTGCCATCTGTACGTTTTTGAAACAATAATGTTGCCAGCTATAAGTTTTTGAAACAATAATGTTGCCAGCTATACGTTTTTCTTTGAAACCATAATGTTGCCAGCTATACTTTTTTGAAATAATAATGTTGTCAGCTATACGTTTTTGAAACCATAATGTTGCCAGCTATACGTCTTTTGTAAAAAATAATGTTGCCAGCTGTACGTTTTTGAAACAATAATGTTGCCAGCTATGCGTTTTTGAAACAATAATGTTGCCAGCTATACGTTTTTGAAACCATAATGTTGCCAGATATACGTTTTTGACTTTTAAAGTCACTCAAAATCATTTTCGGCATAAAGTGACCACTAAGTTTGAGATGCCGTTAAACAAAACAATCAATCAATCAATCAAGAACATGAAGAAATTATTTGCAAAAACTGAAACAAAAATTATATTGGATTTTCTAAAAAGAATTGGTCTCTTATGAAAGATGTAGACTGATGTGTAAACAACATATCCTACCTTTTACCATTTTGCAAATAAAATTTCATCAAATGGAAATTCTTGGCTTAAACAAAAATACCTAGGATTATTTTGCAGTGTACAAGCAAATAAGCTCTAGCTTGCTAAAAATGTTCCATACAAAATAGGCATTTAAAATTCATAGATTTGGCATATATATATATAAACTGGATTTGGCATTAAATAACCCACAGTGGTTGATATGCCATAAAACCCAAACAAACAAAACAAACAAACCTACTCATTATAAAAACTTCGTTTTATTATAACCCATTTCACTCTCTTCAATTATTTAATACAAGTTCTGATCAAAATACGTGAACAGATCAAAAAGTATCGTTACTGGCGATATAAAATTGAAACTACAGCACGTATAAATTCGTCATTTAGCCTCTTCTGAAGCAGACCCCTTCTGAAGCAGACCCCTTCTGAAGTCAAATACTTTATCCAGCTTTGTTTACATTGATGGAACCATTCCTGGAATTACATTTTTTTAGGATACGGTGCAGCTGCCTCGGCGCATTCACTCGACATTTTGAAATCTTGTTCCTTTCAAGTGGGATTTAATTTCTGGAAAGAGGAAAATGTCGCAAGCGGTGAGATCTGGAGAATATAGTGATTGTCAGACCCTGGGATTTATCTCCATGCCCCCCACCAAAAAAAAAAAAACAATGTTACACAAGCCATGGTCCCTGACGGAACCTCTGGGGTGAGATAAGATCTATAAATTGAAATATATTCTTTTCTTTTACGTTTGTTTAAATTGATAATCATTGTCTTACAATTTCACTGCTTGCGATTGAACTCTTTTTTTTTTTTCATCAACTTCGCTTCTCCTTCCTACAACGTAACTAAATATATCACGACAATAATAGAGCTAATTATGATGACGGACTTAATTAATCATAGATTTAGGAAGTAATTTGTCATGATGATTATCGTTTTCGTCACGATCGTTTTAGCTAAGACTGGAGCGGTGACGTTCATGGTGGATGAAAGTTATGGCGGCTTCAAAGATGGCGGGGTTGGATGAGTGGAGTTATTAACTCGAGGAGGACGTCTAGAGGTAAGAAGCGAACGAAGAGAGATGATGGCGGTCAGATGAATACTGACCAAGAACTGGAAATATCTTCAAAGAGTTCTCCGTTTGAAACAAGATATTACACGCCGATATGGGAGGCCGTGGCGGAGACATATCAGACGGAAAGATCAAAGCAAAAAGAGTTCATGATGCTCTGCCGACCCGCCTCCGACAGCCGAAACTGATTAACGGCGACCTGACCCAATACCATACACACACCCCACTTCGCATTGGCCACGTATCGACTGCAAATCTCTCTCTCTCTCTCTCTCTCTCTCCATATATATCTACACACACAAAGGGTGATTGAAAATTAACTGCCTATTTTATGTATGATAGACTCTCCCGTTTAACTATAAGTTTTACAAGACGGGAGAGACCATCATAATTTAAATAAGGACTTACTTTTCAATCATCCTATATATATATATATATATATATATATATATATATATATAGAGAGAGAGAGAGAGAGAGAGAGAGAGAGGGAGATGGAGGGAGAGAAGGAGAGAGAGGTTAAAAAAGACATTTAAATATATTGATAATCGAATGGATTCATAACGATTTATTAAGTTAACCATAGCTATAGCACAAAAAGCACAAGCAAGAGGCTTCCTGTGATTGCAATCTGAGTTTGTTAATATCTAGCTAACTGTTTGATTGTCTGTCTGTCTGCCTATCTGCTTCTGTTCAAGCCTATCTATCTATCTATCTATTTATCTATCTATCTATCTATCTATCTATCTATCTATCTATCTATCCTTCTAATGCTTTTCATACCTATCTCTCTATCTATGTATCTGATTCTGTTCAAATCTATCTGATTTTGTTCAAACCTGCCTATCTGATTCTGTTCAAATCTATCTATCTATCTGAGGTTGATCATTATCTATCTATCTATCTATCTATCTATCTATCTAGTTAGAACATATCTGTTTATATATGGAAGAGTATAATAAAAATTAATAAAAATTACTAGATAAAAAAATATTACCAGCAATAAATATCTTGTCGGTATTAAACAACCCATTGAGCTTGAAATGTCGTAAAACAAACCAAACCAAGGCAGATATCAATTACGTATTTACATAAGGATTATTATCCTTACCTTTGTTGTTGTTATCACAATATTTCGGTCGTTGTGTTCTCCGGCCTTATTTTTTCAATTGTCGACGTGGATAATCTTCAAGTAATTTCGAACAGAAACTTGATTTAATTTACGGGGCTTAAATTGTTTTCGTTCTTTTGATCATGTCTGGGTATATCATTCCCACTATTTCTTATTTTGTGCTACTGCATTATTGCTTGCTTTTTATTTTTCACGCTGCCTGGATCAGGGATTGAACTCTCAATTACTATGTCGTTAAATTCAGGAACCAACGTTGTAATCCACTAGGGGATTTAGAAGCTGATTTAGCCAAATTTAATCTTTAATTTAAGCGTTTTCGTATGTGAACATGTATGTCTCAGTGAGAGAAACAAATCGTTATTTACCACTTCAAGCCGAGCACGCCGCCATGCTCTTTATCATTTCGAAACTGTATTTATGGAAGAGCGCACATTGCTGATGAACCGGAAGTTATCTGGGATTGCACCAATTACCAAGTGGAGTCGCAGTGTCTGGTCTGGAGAATGGAAATAATTGTAGCTAACGGAAGTTACACAAGTCGATACTCGATCAGTATCTGCTGGGTCACCGTGGAGAAGGAGTATGTTGTTGAAAGACCTGAAACCCCTAATGAACCTCTGCTCGAAACACCACTGATAATGCATCCAACAAATATAATTTACGATATGTCATCTTAATAATTACTAGTATTAAGACTTATTTTTATACTTTAATAGTGTTTTGACACTAGTTTGGAGGTTAACTATTTGCCTATAGCTGGGAATCTAACAGGTACTACCACCCTTGGCTCAAGGTGGACCTGGGAACACCAGCAATTAGAAGGGGTCCACGCTCCTCAAAACCTCCTGATCTTGCTGTTGGATGTGTTTTATCGTCTTACCGCAGATGTATTTTATCGTCATACCCAGGACGTCCTGTATTTGTAAATAACAAACTAGATCCAGATACGTCTGTAAAAATGAGCGAACGATTTGTGACTACATTTATATTATAAATAGTACCCCCACACTTCTAAACTAATACATAACCAGTATTTTAAAATTCCGGGGTTTGGGAAAAGCCTCTTGAATGCTAACCTATAAAGATTATTCCCTGAAAAATTGTTCTCTAGTTTTTATGAGTGGATGAATTTAATTGAGTCGTTTCGGGAGCCGTTGAAGCAATTAAGAAAGACGAAAGAAGAAAGAAATGAAAAAAACGAAGTAAGAGTAAATATTAGGTTGGTGCAAAAATAATGTCGTTTTTTGACGTTCAACTTCAAAAGATCATAACTCCTTTCATAATAAACTTTATTAATCGAAATAAGAACCATTAGAATCGACACATTTTTGCCAACGAGAAACAAGTTTATTTATCCCATTAGCATAGAAATCCGGAGTTCTGGAAGCGATGAAGTCATTGAAGGCCGATTCGGCATCCTCTCGGCTTTTAAAGCATTTTTCGCGCAGGAAGTTGTCGAGATGCTTGAAAAAGTGATAATCGGTGGGCGAGAGGTCCGGTGAATATGGCGGATGAGGCAGAGTCTCGTAACCCAATTCGTTCAGCTTCTGCAGGGTCATTTGAGCAACATGCGGGCGAGCGTTGTCATGGAGGAGAATTGGTCCCTTCATATTGACCAATCTCGGGCACATACGTTGGAGCTTCTGGTGCATTTCGTCAATTTGTCGACAGTACTTCTCCGCCGTAATCATTTCGCCCAGATTAAAGAAGCTGTGATGGATGAGACCAGCCGCAGACCACCAAACAGTCACCATAACCTTTTTTTGGTGCAATTTCAGCTTCGGAAAGTGTTGTGGAGCTTCTCCGGCATCCAACCACTGTGCCGAACGTCGCCGGTTGTCGTAGAGGATCCACTTCTCATCACACGTCACAATCCGCTCGAGAAATGGGTCGTTTTTGTTGCGCAGAAGGAGCGTAGAAGACACCTCAAAACGACGATTTTTTTGATTATCGTTCAATTCATGCGGCACCCATTTATCCAAATTTTGACTTCCCTATTTGCTTTAAATGGCGAACGACTGTTGAGTGGTCGACCTCGAGTTCAACAGCAACTTCTCGTGTGGTTTTGCGAGGATCGGCTTCAATTAAGGCTTTTAAATGTTCGTTATCAACCGCAGTCGGCCGGCCGCGACCGTCTTCATCTTCGAGGCTCTCGTCACCATTGCGAAATTTCTTGAACCACAGTTGTGCCACACGTTTGTTAGTGGTTCCTGGGCCAAACGCATCATTGATATCACGAGCTATCTCGGCAGCTTTTCGGCCTAGTTTGAACTGGAACAAGAAAATCGTGCGGATTTGAATTTTGTCCATGCTGTCGAAAAGCCTGCAAAAAATGAATAAAGAGATTGAGAACGGTAACGAATAGCACGATTCGATAGAGCGAAAAACGCGCTTCAAAATGATATATAACATGGCTATATATATCAATGAATTAATTCAGAAATCATATATAAATGTAACATATGTGAGAAAACGAGATTATTTTTGCACCAAAATAATAACAAAAAGAGACATGCAATGAAAAAGTAGATAAAAATGCTGTAAAACGGTGCCCGATAAAGATTAAATATAGCTCAAGACTTCCATGTTAAGATAAATCAGTATTTAATTACAACTGCAAATAAATACTTAACGAGAACAAAGAAGTAAAATTCAACCAAAGATAATTAACCATTTTAGTGAATACCATGTTAGTAGAGCGGCTCGGTTTAACGTCAAAGAAATC
>OZ010596.1:47527469-47597469 GCA_963932145.1 Acanthosepion lycidas | reverse complement strand
GTGTATATAAACAAAAACAAGTTATCTTTCTTTTAATATCGTAAAAAATTTTCTTAAGTTTTTCCGATTTAGGAAAATGGGCTAAACTTCTTTGTTTTTTGATATATCCCCAATTTTATTTAAAAATAAATAAATAAAGTTTTTCCGATTTAGGAAAATGGGCTAAACCTCTTTGTTTTTTGATATATCCCCAATTTTATTTAAAAATAAATAAATAAAGTTTTTCCGATTTAGGAAAATGGGCTAAATCTCTTTGTTTATTGATATATCCCCAATTTTATTTAAAAATAAATAAATAAAGTTTTTCTGATTTAGGAAAATGGGCTAAACCTCTTTGTTTATTGATATATCCCCAATTTTATTTAAAAATAAATAAAGTTTTTCCGATTTAGGAAAATGTGCTAAACCTCTTTGTTTATTGATATATCCCCAATTTTATTTAAAAATAAATAAATAAACACAATTGTATTTTATTTCATAATTTATCATTGAGGTATTATAAATACCACGTTGACGGAAACACGGAAAAAACTGGCATTAAATGGGTATTAAATTCTAAAATTGATAAAAATATTGTTATAGGTACCTACACTAGATCGCTGGAAAAATGAGCATAGCAGGATAATAAAGGCCTTAAACTTGACGAAAATAATTTGTATTTGTCTAACTGTTTATGTTATAATAAAGAGGAAAGATCAAAGTATTTTTTGATTATTTTTAAAAATTTTTTTATCATTTTGAGCACGTCCAAAATTGTCGTTTTAAAATCATGTTTTTTTTTCGGAAAAATCGATAGTCAGCCATTTTTTTTCAATTTTATAAACAAAAGTTAATTTTTCCGTTTAAAATTCTGCCAAAAAACAGTTACGTATTTTTAAAAATTTAACTTTACAAAATTTTAAATTTAATTGTTTATTTAATATCTTTTGAAAGAAAACATTACTTACTTTATGCGCTGAAAAGTGTACTTTAAAAAAACAGACAGCGGGTCTTAACAGCAGTGACACATGACGAGGTGTCGATAGATGTTGTCATCAAGTATTGACAGCTTACGCG
Source organism: Acanthosepion lycidas (assembly GCA_963932145.1). Classification (NCBI taxonomy): domain Eukaryota; kingdom Metazoa; phylum Mollusca; class Cephalopoda; order Sepiida; family Sepiidae; genus Acanthosepion; species Acanthosepion lycidas. The sequence continues at coordinate 47,596,413 of OZ010596.1, read as the reverse complement.
ACCTTAATTCATCGTACGGATGTACAAAAGGGATATAATTTAGATTTTTGTTTTTAACCAATTACGTAACCAGTTATAAAGCAAAAATTTCAGCGTTCTAATTTTTAATTGTTTCTTAGCTCTCCCATCGTTACGTGTACAATGCTTTATGGAAATTTTTAAACTGTTGCCAGTGAGAAAAGATTTCATAAGAAAGGTGCATACAAATTAATCTAATTAAATTAATAATTAATATAATTATTAATTTGTATGCACCTTTATGAATTTTTTTTTATTTAGATTATATACTAACTATTATAACTGAGATAATATAAAAATAAGAACATATTAATTAATCTAATTAATCTGTATGCACCTTTCTAATGAATTTTTTTTTATTGTATGTACCTTTCTTATGAAAGGCTAAGTGTAAAATATAAATATATACATTTATTATATTTTATAGTATTTTTTGTATTTCCCTTCATTTTATTAATTTTGATATTTTATATGGAAAAATATAACTGAGATAATATAAAAATAAGAACATATAAATTTCATAAGACAGGTACATAATACTTTTAGGTACCCTTATCATTTGAAATATTGCACAATTTTTTTTTTTTTTTGTTAACTTTTTCAAATTTCTTTAATGTTAAATAATATGACTATTGAAAAGGCCTTTTTTTCTCATAATTACATAAACATATACACTTTATTTTATTTATTCATAGCCAAGTAAGAGAGGTCTGCAGATGCAATGCAATTCGTATCAGACATTTATGAAATATTTGTGGCCCTTAAAAGGGCCTTTGTTTTTGGCTATTTTGCCCATAGCTGGGAGCCTAACATGTGCTACCACTCCGGGCCAGAGTGGACCTGGGAACAACAGCAATTCTGAGGTGGTTCCATGCTTCTCACAAACTTCAACCTAATGATCAGAGTCCTTGCTGTCAGATGTAACAGGACGGCGTTTAGCCATTGAAGAGAAGGTCGTGCATGATATAGTCGGTAGCCATTTCACATTTGTCCAGTTGATAATCTTCATTTTCTTCTTCATAGAAAACGTTGTAATCTGGGTCAGAGAATTCCATGACCCATCCTACAAATGTTGAACACCTTTCAATCTTTTCTGTAGCTGACACCTTTCCTTTTTTTGATGCTGCCTCTGCTTTTCTTCACTCCTTTTGATGATCTCTGCCTCTAATTTTCCTGCTTCGTACATCTCCTCTTGTTTGCTTCTCTGCTATAATGCATGGCAACATCCAAGGAGCGTTGAAGCGTACTGTCGTCCAGGCCATTAATGTAGCTCCATACCTTATTCCTTTTTGCTTAGACAACGTTGCTTATGCTGGAGACATAAGCATTTGGACATCACTTCTTCCTCTCACAGTACTCCCCTATCACACTTGCAACCTCCATGGTATGTTGCCTTAAAAATAATAGCACAGACTCTGTTGAGGTCTCCACCGTCTCAAATGATTTCTTGTACTGTTGCTCCAAAACTTCGATTGTACCTTTCACACAGGCAGTCATCATCTTTTGGAAAAGTTCAGGATTTTGCGGGGGCAACCATCAGTGTTTCTTTGTCAACTTGTGGCAAAACATTCCCAAAGAAGTCCCGCTCAGCCAGTAAGATCTTTTGGGGGTCTCCTCCATTTTTTTCAATTCAGCAATTACCTCTCGAACTGTCTGCATAGTTTTAATTTGATTTACAGTAGATGTTAAATCCGTATAAAACTTGCGCATCCAAGGTCCAGACAACATCTTCGCCAGGTTTGCCAGCACCTGTAATTCAACTACATTATTAGTCCTTTCAATTTCTCAACAACTTTGTTTTTTTTTTAACAGGCCGAGCACAAACCTTTTAAGTTTGGGAAAAATGGAGAAATACACCACACCTAATTGAAAAATCACATGCAACCGGTTCCCCAGGAATCTTGGTATCTGGGATCCTTCTTTCCTGATGAAGTCCCTCACTGGCACCACATGTTTGTACTTGTCACTGAATCTGAGTGAATTCAATACCATGATTATTTTCCATGCATTGCACTCACCAGAACACTTGGTTTGCACCTCCTCACAAGCTTGAAGCTCCTTCTTCACTCTGCTGGAAACTGCTTCTAATGGGTGTACATTGCAATTTAGCTCAGTTAGGTGTGTGCCCCGCTCTTTCTGCAGTACAAAAACAGTCAAATGGTTGACTGGAGGCCGGTCTGTCAAACAACATTTTATTTTAGCGATAATTGATTTCCGGCAGCTGTCAGCATTCAAACCAGATGATAGAGAATATACCTCAGCCAAGGTCTTAATGGCAGTGTTGATATGGCTTCTATAATCTTCTGCAGTCCCACCAGGAAGACGTTCTATCGACACAAGATGAGAAGATTGATAGTGTTGTGAACATCACACAGTTGACATGTATCCCATCTTGTGTTGTGGAATCAAACAGCAGGCTGCAACTTTCTGACCTTAAAATGTATTCAACAGTTTTTAAGTCAGAAAAAAACCCCAGTTCGGTCTGCATGCGGTAAACTGTGGTATCCGAGTTTATGCAAAATTTTGGTTCTTGCAGGACCATAACAAAGTTTTGCAACAGTTTAGGCACATTCTTAGCAGCCACACCACTTAACAAACAGGCATAATGCATTTTCCTAGATGTCAAGTGTGTGGATTTTTTTGTTGTTTTTTTCACTTTCCTTTTCAGCTTCAGGGTCAATCTTTTCACTTGTTCTTTTAACAATGTGATGGTTTTCCTCTGTCTGCAGACTCTCATTTTTAATTTTTAATTTTTTAAAAATTAAAATTGATGCCTGCTTTGGGGTTATTGGTGTCTCCATCGGGCTGGCCGGGGTCTCCTTCGGGCTGGCCGGGGTCTCCATCGAGCTGGCCGGGGTCTGTGAATGGGCAACTTCATCACACATAGTCTCAAATTTTAGAAAATTTTTCCCTGTGTGCCTGCTTTTGTAAATTTTCCTAAGACTCAAAATGCGGGCAAGTGAAACTTTAGGAAAACCATTTTTAGCATTTTCCGAAGATGCCCATTTCATAAGACCCCTTAATGTCATTTTTTCTGCCATTTTCAAAAATATGTGGCCGCACAGAACTGGCGGTCCTGATTGTACAGCACCAGAATTTCTCAGACATTGGCTGACCATGCTCATCTGGAAAAGACAAAAAAAGAAAATTAATTGACAACTAAAATAGATTTAATGGATAAATTAATACTTAAAAAATTGAATGAAAAAACATGGGAATTGTTTGATTTCTATATTATGTATTCTCAATTGAGACAAACCTAATAAGGAGTGAAGTATGACTCACAAAGATCTGTAAATATTCATTGAAACAAAATAAGAAAATACATTTAAAAAATAAGTTATAATTAAAGTAGGTTTATGTAAATATAAATACATAAATTCCAAGAAAACTTGGAGGCATAAAAAAAAAGTATTTGAAAAATGGAGGATGAAAAAGTTCAGGACTGGTTGGGAATGTTTTCTAGATTTTTTTTCTTAATTAAAAAAAATAATAAAATAAATAAAAGAACCAAAACTTCACTAAAAACAAATTCACAAATTGAAAAAGTATTTTGAAATAGGTATAAAAAAAGAAAATAAATAAATAAACAAATAAATAAATAAACCAAATGGTACTTTTACAAAATGAAGGACTGAAAAAAAAGTTCAGAGACTCGGTAGGGAATGTTACAATTCAGTGCTGATTTTAAGGTCAACGGGTTTAAGCTCAAAAAAAAAAAAAGGAAAGATGGTTTACTTTCCTCAAAGCCTTGTGCTTTTAACTAATTAATCGCTATAGGGGAACAAATTAATATTTAATGAGTTTTCATTAAATTAATCATGGGGGTGGTAATATATATATATAAAAAAAATTAGCATGACTTAAAAAAAATTAAACATATTTATAATAATTTCCATCATTTGTGAATAGTTTCTGAAAGTTTCATGAAAATCCGACAGTTATTTTTATTTTTACAAGATTTTCTAAATTAATGACCGCCATTAACAAAAAAATCCACAAAAATCCGCCATGTTATTTAGTAGGACACCTGCTGATGATGAGAAACGAGATTTTTCAATCGAAAGTTAGAATGCTCTAATAAAAATAGAAAAATTTTGAAAAATAATTAAAAATTACTTTGTTCTTTCCTCTTAATGAAAAAATAAACATTTTGACGATAAAATTTTGTTTTCATCAAGTTTAAGGCCTTTATTATTCTGCTATGCTCATTTACCGGCGATCTAGTGCCCGTACCTTATATATATATATATATATATATATATATATATATATTATAATACTACTACTAATAATAATCCGTTGGTATATGATCCAAGTGAATCATATTAATACAATATAAACTATTAAAACCGATTCACACATAGAACACAATATTTTAATTAAGCAGAGCAAAATTTTTATACAAGAGGAATTAAGATTACATTAGGTTGATCATTTTCACCGTGTACAATGAAATAATATTCACGGATTTTTCAAACCAGTCAATTATTGTGATAAAATCTAATAATAATTTATCATCCATTAACTGGTTGGAAAATGCCTTGTAAATTTTATTTCATTTTGCAAGGTGAAAATGATAAATTAACCTAATGTGAAGAGAAGAAGAAGAAAAAGAAAAACAGCAACAAAATGATTATGATGAAGAGGAAACCTATCTGGAAAAGAAACTGAGAAAGAAGAAGAAGAAGGAGAAGAAGAACAACAACAAGAACGACAACAACAAAAACAACAACAGCAAGAGCAACAACAACAAGATGATGAAGAAGTAACGGACTCGAAGAAGAAGAAGAAGAAGAAGAACAACAACAACAACAACAACAAAACAGCAACAACAGTAACAGCAACAACAACAAGATGAAGAAGAAACTGACTTGAAGAAGAAGAAGAAGAACAACAACAAAACAACAACAACAGCAACAGCAACAACAACAAGATGATGAAGAAGTAACGGACTCGAAGAAGAAGAAGAAGAAGAAGAAGAAGAAGAAGAAGAAGAAGAAAAAAACAACAAAAAAAGACAATAACAACAGCAACAGCAACAACAACAAGATGACGAAGAAGAAACGGAGTCGAAGAAGAAGAAGTAGAAGAAGAAGAAGAAGAACAAGAACAAGAACAACAACAACAACAACAAAAACAGCAACAGCAACAGCAACAACAACAAGATTATGAAGAAGAAACGGACTCGAAGAAGAAGAAGAAGAAGAAGAAGAAGAAGAAGAAGAACAACAACAACAACAAAACAGCAACAACAGCAACAACAGCAACAACAACAAGATGAAGAAGAAATGGACTCGAAGAAGAAGAACAACAACAACAACAAAACAACAACAACAGCAACAGCAACAAGATGATGAAGAAGTAACGGACTCGAAGAAGAAGAAGAAGAAGAAGAAGAAGAAGAAAAAAAAACAACAAAAAAAAGACAATAACAACAGCAACAGCAACAGCAACAACAACAAGATGATGAAGAAGAAACGGACTCGAAGAAGAAGAAGAAGAACAGCAACAACAACAAAAACAACAACAACAGCAACAAGATGAAGAACAACAGCAACAACAAGTAAAAGATTATGAAGAAGAAGCCTATTCGGAAAAGAAACCGAGAAAGAAGAAGAAGTTGAAGAAGAAGAATTAGAAAACAACAACAACAACAGCAACAACAACATCAACAACAACAACATCAGCAAGATGATTATAAAGAAGAAACGGATTCGGAAAGACCCCCCCACCACCACCACCAATAAAATTACTCATTTTATAAAAATATCAAATGAAACCCACGAAATAAATAAGGTAAATTGATGCGAATGAAGGGCTGAGAAAAAAAAATCTTTCTTTCGTCCCAATTAATAAACTAGACGCGTGGAAGTGCGCATAAAAGTAAGGCCGATGTACTAAATTGAGGAAACGGCAGCGGATATCACTCAGGCATTCAGTCAATCAGAGCTAACGTAATAATTTAATGACTCTAAAATAGCTACGAGGCTGCGCTGATGGCCGGCTCATAAGCAATAATTGGACCGCTTCATTGCTAGAGAAGGCATCATGTCCGGTATGGATGCATTCATGTAGATTTACACCTGAATGAGAGAATGTGGCTCTTGTAGAAGAAACTGCCGGTTCAATTTAAGAACAGGTAAATTTACTTACAGGTTTAAATCTTTCGAAAATAAAACCAAAAATATTCTGTTTATTTTCTCTTGGGTTGGTGTTAGGTTTAAATATCTTCTTTTTTTATTCTTTCATTTAAATTGTACTTCTTGCTAGCTCTTTACATTTTTTTTCTTTCAGCTTCATTTTGCCGCGTGTGGAACGGTAAGCACTGATTGGCAGAAAAAGGTATTGTTTTAAAGCAATAGAGAAAGTCCAAGATGTCAACTAGGAAATGGGGATATCAAAATTAAAAGGACTACAAAAGAACTAAGAAGTGTTTCAACAGAGGATAGGAAACGTAACAGCAAAATCACAAGGTGCTGTAGCAAAATAATTTATCACATATCCTTAGGAGATTAATAGATAAATACTTTTTTTTTTAAGTCAATTTAATGACTATCGTTTCTTAGGAATCTTGTCTCCAACCTACCTTTGGGTAAATTTGGTTGGTTTGGTTTGGTTTGTTTTATGGTATATCAACCTCTATGGGTTAATTAATGCGGACAATATTTTTATTGCTGGTAATATTTTATTTTTCAAAAATGTGTATTATTATTATATATGTCAATAATTGTAGGGAAGCAAAGTTCTCAATATCTATTGGTTATGTCGGTTTTCTGGTTTCAGAAGTAAGAAATAATTCTAAGAATGGTTATAATGGTCGAGTTCAAGTCAACTGCGTGCTGAGTTGGAACGAACAAATAATTGCTGTACTTACGGTAAGGGTGTGCTGAGTTTGGGGGAAAGCACCTAGCCGATTGAGCTCCCAAAACTACGGGCTAACAGGGAGATATAGGAACGAGACGTGAGGAAACAAAACAACAATGCCTCAGTAACCAAAGCAGAGCGGGTAGCACGCAACTCGAAGAAAAAAATGTCCAAAGGAACGACTGCTCACGACACCGACTCTCGCCACTTGCCCACTGATGACTGCTGGTTTTCGCATCGCTTTTATTGACAGGAGACAAATGACAGAAACCCGGAGAGGCCTGTATCTGAACATGCCAAACTGTTCTTTTGCTAACAGATAAAACTGTAATTCGTTTTATCAGACATGTTCGCACGCGATTTGGGGTCACTTTTGTGCATGTACTGACGCGCATTTGCCACACTTTCTTCATGCGTGGAGATGAAAAACACGTGCGAACCTTAGAACAACCAAAGTAAAAATTATTTGTTGGTGGAGGTTCGGCAAAACACGTCCACACACCATACGTTAGAAAGTTCTGCTCCAGAACTAAGCTCGCACAAGTCATGAGAAACATTGTTATAATGATCGAAATCAAATCAGCCATGCGCAGAGTTGGAATGACCAAAGTCAAGGACATAATTGCTTTATCCGTCAGTCAACTGGGAAAAGGACGTCCTACTTGATCTTGAAGCAAAGAAGGGTGCTTGTCTTTTTATAGAATCTAATCCGGGGTGGTAGCACTTTCTAGAGTCACAGCTATTGGGAAGTGGACGGAGCACTATGAAAGTGTACACTGAATAATACACTGAAAAATACACTGAAAAAAATTTTTAGCAGCAATAAATTGTTGAAAGAAAAAAAAAATTATTACCAGCAACACATTTTTACCACTAATACATTTTTGAAAAAAAATATTACCAGTAATACATTAAAAAAAAAAATATTACCAGCGATAAATTTTAGAGAAAAAATATTACTAGAAATAGATTTTTGAAGGAAAAAATATTACCAATAATGCATTTTTAAAAAACAAAATATTACCAGCGATACATTTTGGAGAAAAAATATTACCAGAAATAGATTTTTGAAGGAAATAATATTACATTTTTGAAAAATCGGCATTAAATAACCCATTGAGGTTGATATATCGTAAAACAAATGAAAACAAACGTAAACCAAAAACTAAACAGTGAACATATAAAAAATACACCTTAGGATCAAAGAAAATTGTACTGAACTGCTATATAACATCAATCCTCAGATATGGCAGTAAATTTCCTCATAAATCTAGAGACAAACCAAGTTAACAGAGATATGGTTCTACAGCTGAATACCGAGGAGACAATGGACAGTAAGTGAAGTAAAGATGACATTTTAAAGGAAAATGAAAACAAAACAGAGGTTTTTATCTAGAATAAGAAAAGAAAAAATTCTGTAGCTAAATGAGTAAAGACGGTTTAACGACTTTAACGTTCATAGAACGTACGAGTCGATCAGAAAGTTCTAAGCCTCACCCAGAAATAAGAGCCATAGCTGAACATTTTTGTCGTGGCAAAACACTACGACTTCTTATAAAACTTTAAAAACTAATTAAGATTTTTGTCTTTTCTGCGCAGGTGAGGTCCATACGAATCTGAGAGGTTTACGACAAATCTAAAAAATATACAAAGCAGAGACCCAAACAGTCATAAATTATCTGCAAAATAAAGGCATGACACTTAAGGAAATCCACGAGGACATGGTATACCCATTTGCTGAAGATTTCTCCTTCCTCTGCAACTGTGAAGGGGAGGATTGCGGAATTTAAGCGGGGATGGGAACACACGGAAGATGAGCCCGGTATTTATCAATCCACCCACGAGGACCGAATGTGGCACAAGACCAGTTTAATGTGGGTATCTCCGAGCCTGTAGGGTCGGCCAAAAATATAGCCTTTGACCCCGCCTAGACGGGTTCAGGCCCTGTCTACCTCCCCGAACGAAACCTTGCCCTTCGGCAAAGCCTCGTCCGGGTTCCTCTCTGCTAATGCAGAGAGTTCGACAGACGCCGACTCGGAAGCTCACAAAAAGCCAAGTCAGCATCACACGGAAGATGAGCCTCGGTTTGAGAGACCAAAAACTTTGTTATGTTATGAGAGAGAGAAGGGAGGTAAAAGATAAGAAGCAGAGAAAAAACAAGTAGAAAGAAAGAAAGAAAGAAAGAAAGAAAGTAAAAAATAACAAAGAAATAAAGAAAGTGAAAAAAGACCAAATGAAGTTATGATATATTGAGAAATACAGATAAAGATAGACATAAAGAGAGAGAGTGAGAGAGAGAGAGAGAGAGAGGGAGAGAGGTGACAAAGAAGCAGAGAAAAAACAAGTAGAAAGAAATAAAGAAAGAAAGAAAGAAAGAAAGATTGTAAAAAAATAACACAGAAATAAAGAAAGTGAAAAAAGACCAAATGAAGTTATGATATATTGAGAAATACAGATAAAGATAGACATAATGAGAGAGAGAGAGAGAGAGAGAGAGAGAGGGGGGGTGGCAAAGAAGCAGAGAAAAAACAAGTAGATAGAAAGAAAGAAAGAAAGAAAGAAAGAAGACCAAATTAAGGTAAAAATATAGAGAAATACAGATAAAGGTAGACATAAAGAGAGAGAGAGGGAGAAAGTAGGCAAAAGATAAGAACAAGAAAAAGAACGAGTAGAAAGAACGAATAGAAAGAAAGAAAGAGAGAGCTAGTAAGTGAGGGCGACATAGAGAGATACAGAAAAAGAGAGAAAGTTAGGGGGAAAAAAATTGGAAGAGAGATAAGGATAAGAAGTGAGAGAGTAAACAAAAAGTGAAAATGAAAGATAAAAAACCGGGATAGATAGATAGATAGATAGATAGATAGATACGAGGGTCTTTCAAAAAGTTCTAAGCCTCACCCAGAAAGAAGAACCATGGCTAAACATTTTTGTTGTGGCAACACACTCCCACTTCTTATAAAACTGAAAAAATAATTAAGATTTCTGTCTTAATCTGCGTGCTGGTGAGGCCCGTATAGGTGAGAGGTGTGCGACAAATCTAAACATAGACAAAACAGAGGTTCAAACAGTCATAAAGAATCTACAAAAGAAAGAAAATCCATGAGGATATGCTACAGACAGGACTCCTCTTTCAATTCAACTGTGAATAATTAGGCTGTGTAAATCAAGCTGAACAGGGACAGCACAGAAAATGACCCTCGGTCAGGTCATCCAAAAACCTCATCCACTGATGAACAAGTCGATGTCATTCGCTGTATGGTTTTGGATAACTGACGCCTTACTGTCTAGAAGATAACTAAGTCCATAGGCATTAGTTCTGTTAGAGTCCATACTGTTTTAACTAAGATCTTGGGGAGGAGCAAGCTGTTTGCAAGATAAGTCGCAAAAATGATGACACCAGAGCAGAAGCTGAAAAGGATTGACAATTCTCTAACAATTACTGGTTAGTCCTTTCTTTTCGCTTTCATTAAATTTGTGTACAAGGATCGTTCAAAACGTTGTAAGCTTCACCCAGAAAGAAGAATTTTTGTTGTGACAACAAACTATCAATCCTTATAATACTAGAAAAAATAATTCAGATGTATGTCTTAATTTCTGTGCAGGTGAGGCCAATACAAATGTGAGATGAGTGCGAGAAATCTTAAAATAGACAAAGTATTAGGTTGGTGCAAAAATAATGTCGTTTTTTCACATATGTTATAATGTGAGAAAACGACATTATTTTTGCAACAACCTTATATATATATATATATATATATATATATATATATATATATATATATATATCATTATTACGTCACTATTTTTGCACCAATCTAATATAAGGTTGGTGCAAAAATAATGACATAATAATGACGTTTTTTGACGTATTTTTAACGTCAAAAACGACATTATTACGTCATTATTTTTGCACCAACCTAATAGAAGCCCGAACAGTCATAAAGTAGCTGTAAATAAATGGTTTGACACTTAAGAAAATCCATGAGGATATGCTTCCGACACTTGGAGAGGACCCCCTGTCTATGCAACTGGGAAAAAGAGGGCAGCGGGATTTAAGAGTGAAAGAGTACAGATGATCTTCCGTCAAGTTGACTACAAATTTCAACCACAGATAAACAAGTTGATGTCTGTATAGTTTTTAATGACATCCGTTTGACAGTCCAGCAGATAACTAGGTCCGTAGGCATTAGATTTGGTTCCATACTGTTTTAACTGAGATTTTGAGGATAAGCAAGCTGTCTGCAAGATGGGCTCCAAGAATGCTGACACCGAAGCAGAAGCTGGAAAATGCCCTGGCATTTCCAGGATACTTCTAACTCGCTTCCAGACTGATCCTGAGAATTTCCACTACAGATTAGTAACTCAAGATTTCTCACACCAAAAAAAAGGACAAAAGCCTTCGTTTTTGAGTTATTAAGTTTAAGGAAAGTTTACGCAAGATGGCGCTGTGTTGTTATGTAAACCCGGTTACATTTGCCATTCGTGTACATTTGTGGCTGGCTAGTCCCTGTTCAACGTTTAAGGTGTGTAGTAGCGAGTTAGCTGATAATTGTTCCGTTTAACAATGGCAGAATATTCTTATCGTGAGCAAGCAGGTACGATTTTTATATACGGCTGCGCGAATGCTAATGGATGTGAGGCTGCACGGCTGTATCAGATTGCGTTTCCAGACCGAATGCAGCTGCGTCATCCAACTTTTATTGCTGTTTATCTTTGTGTTACCGAGACATGATCTGTGGCTGCACAAACTATATATCGAGGATGATCCTCTCTGACAGCTGTCTACGAGGAACACATTTTACAGGCTTTTCAGCGTTTAAGTATCTAAGCTTTTAAGTTTCTATTCATTTACCTTTCTAGGCGTTTATTTTTCTAAACTTTTACGTTGCTAAGTGTTTAAGTTTCTAAGTGATTACGTGTAAAAACGTTTACATTTTTAAGTGTTTATGTTGAAACTGATTATCATTGTAAAATCATCCAAACTAATAGTTCCTGAACCTTGATGTTTCTAAGCGTTTAAGTTCTGATGACTTTTTAAAGCGTTTACATTTCTAAGTGTTTATGTTGAAACGGATTATCATTGTAAAATCATCCACCATAATAGGTCATAAACGTTTAGGTTTTTAAAAATGTACATTTCAAGGCGTTTACGTTTGTAAGCTTTTACTTTTCTAAGCGCTTACCTATCTAAGCGTTTACGTTGAAAACTGTTTAACGTTCTAAACGTTTAACTTTCTAAGCGTTTCAGCTTCTAAGCGCTTACCTTGAAGCGGATAATCGTCGTGAAATCAACAAACCTAACAGTTTTTAAATGTTTACATTTCTAAGCGTTTAAGTTTGTAAACACCTTTAAGCGTTTAATTTTCTAAGCGCTTACCTTTCTAAGCGTTTACGTTGAAAATGATTCTCATTGCGATATCAACCAACCTAACAGTTTCTAAACGTTTACATTTCTAAAGGTTTACGTTTTTTGGGAGCGTTTAAGTTTCGAAGCGTTTAATTTTCTAAACGCTTACCTTTCTAAGCGTTTACGTTTGTATAACGATAAGCTGAAGAGAATTATCGGCGTGAAATCAACTAATCTGTTTCCAAGTGTTTACGTTTCTAAGCGTTTAACTTTCTAAGTATTTCAACTTCTAAGCGTTTACCTTGAAGCGGATAATCGTCACTTCAACCAACCTAACAGCTGCTAAATGTTTACATTTCTAAATGTTTACGTTTCTAAGCGTTTCAGTTTCCGAACGTTTAAGAGTCTAAGCATTTAAGTTTGTAAGCATTTATGTTGAAACGGAATTCCTGAAAACAATCAAACTAACAATTTCGAAATATTTGCATTTTTAATCGTTTAAGTTTCTAAGCGTTTAAGTTTCTAAACGTTTCACTTTCTAAGCGTTTAAGTTTCTAAGCGTTTATTTTCTAAATTTTAAGTTTCTAAGCATTTACGTTGAAGCGTAATTCGTGAAAACAACCAAACTAACTGTTTTTAAATGTTTGCATTTCTAAGCGTTTCAGTTTCTAAGCATTAAGTTTCTAAGCGTTTAAGTTCCTAAGCGCTTACCTTGAAGCGGAAAATCGTCGTGAAATCAACCAACCTAACAGTTTTTAAATGTTTACATTTCTAAGCGTTTATTTTCTAAGCGTTTAAGTTTCTAAGCGTTTAAGTTTCTAAGCGTTTATTTTCTAAGCGTTTATTTTCTAAGCGTTTATTTTCTAAGCGTTTAAGTTTCTAAGCATTTACGTTGAAGCGAAATTCGTGAAAACAACCAAACTAACAGTTTTTAAATGTTTATATTTCTAAGCATTTAAGTTTCTAAACGTTTAAGCTTCTAAACGTTTAATTTTCTAAGCGTTTAATTTTCTAAGAGTTTAAGCTTCTAAGTGCTTACCTTGAAGCGGGTAATTGTCGTGAAATCAACCAACCTATCAGTTTCTAAATTTTCACATTTCTAAGAGTTTAAGTTTCTAAGCGTTTAAGTTTCTAAGCGTTTATTTTCTAAGCGTTTAATTTTCTAAGCATTTACGTTGAAGCGAAATTCGTGAAAACAACCAAACTAACAGTTTTTAAATGTTTATATTTCTAAGCGTTTAAGCTTCTAAGCGTTTAAGCTTCTAAACTTTTAATTTTCTAAGCGTTTAATTTTCTAAGAGTTTAAGCTTCTAAGTGCTTACCTTGAAGCGGATAATCGTCGTGAAATCACCTAACCTAACAGTTTCTAAGCGTTTACATTTCTAAACGTTTACCTTACTAAGCGTTTAAGTTTCTTAATGTTTTAGTTTATACGCATTTACGTTTTTAAGCGTTTACGATGAAGTGGATAATGGTCATGAACTCAACCAACCTTACTAACAGTTTCTTTCTGGGCATTTACGATTGCAGTGGATTATTGTCCTTTCTTACGACGAAACTTCAAGTAAAAGCATTTATATAAGTAATTCTTTACACGTTGTATAAAAATAGATTTCGTTTATTCAAAAACAAATTTGAAAAAAAAATGGCTGTTGTCTTCAGTTTAGTTTTCCAAGGATCGATATGTTGCTCGGGAGAAAACGGAAAAGCTGTCGAATATTTCTTTTCATTTTTTTTTTGTTTTGTTGTTGTTTTCTTTTTCAAATACGAGTATAGATTTTTTTTTAAATATGCTGGCAAGGAAAGGCAAACTAACGATTTTTCCGGAGAGATCGATCCGGTGTTCAAACGGCGCCAAGTCTTCGATCGCTATTTGATTTTACCTTTAAGTCAAGCGAAGAGATATAGGAAAAAACATAGCGTTATTCTCCCTGTACACGAATAAAAAAAAACATATATCCGTTTTTAAAACTTGGTAAGGAGTTAGTGAGATTTAAAGAATGTATAGCTTAAAGGAGGTACGTAGTTCGCATCTTGGGCTGCTTCTTTATCTTGTAATTAATGTCTGGTCCTTTCTTCGGTCTTTTCTTTACAACATTTTGTAGGAGTTCTTGTGGCTTTATTGCTGCATCTGCTATTAAAACACTGTGTCAGCTGCATATTTTTTATTGTTAAAATTGTGGCCACCAATGTTGAATTCTAGTGGAGCTACTAGTTTTCGCAGGATCGCTTTAATGTAAATGTTGATAAGTTTGGTAAGAAGAAATATCCTTGTTTTACGATGCTTGAATTTTATATATATATATATATTAGGTTGGTGCAAAAATAATGACGTAATAATGTCTTTTTTGACGTATTTTTAACGTCAAAAAACGACATTATTACGTCATTATTTTTGCACCAACCTAATACTATCAGTAGAGCCCGGGGTTGCCCGGGGATGTAACAGTAAGAGATAGATCAAGTATCGATCATCATAAAGACTGAAAAATAAAATTATTATTGTTTAAGGTTGACGGACACGCATGTCTTAATTAGTTTTATTTTTTTATTTTTATTTTTTTTTACGAATTGGTCAAACCCAAACTCAAACAAAAACATTGTTTTCAATCGTTATGAGTCTATCGATTGAATAAGATTTTATTATAAACAATTGTCTTGTAAATGAAATTTTTTAAGTATTCTGTATGCAAAAATAAAGAAAAAAGTGTGCAAGACAATAAGAAACACTACCTGCCAAAAAAAAAGTGAAGTTTTGTTGAAATCGGTTGGAAAATGTAGGCAACCCGATCCCAATTATGAACGAGCACACACTGGGCGCCTCGGCGTGGTGTAATGGTTAGCAAGCTTGTCACGCTAGATCAGTTACAACTGAAAAGTGAGTTCGATCCTCACTAGATGCCCCATACTTTCGGCCTTGTACCACATCTAAGCTACGCTTGGAAAATAACTATAAACGAACACACACACAAACAAACTGAGTTTTATAATAAGTATAACTCGATATGAGTTGTCTCCCTTTCATTCTCGAAACAGCGATGCCTGTTAATCGTGTTTTCAAATTGATTTCGTGCAAAACCAATTGTGTTTTTCCAATTTTTGTCACTGTCAGAACTACCGCAAGGTTATTTTACGTAGTCCTGTGAAGTTTTGTTGAAATTGGTTGAAAAATGTAGGAAATCCGATCCAATATATAAACGAACAGACACACAGAAACACACACAAAAAAAACATGGGTTTTATAATAAGTATGATACTGAATTCATTTTCTGTCTGTATACAGACGGTTTGCTCCCAGCAAACGTTTTGGAAGCCAGTCGGAGGACAACAGTCGTCAGAAGAAATCGTTAAAAAAACGTACCATTTGTTAGATCGATCAATGATTAGCGGCTCGAATTTAGGAATCAGAGAGCAGAGTTCGAATTTCAATTGAGTTCATCACATCAAATTACAGACTAATAAAGTTGGGAACGATATGAAACTATCTTTTCTTCCCCGCTAAGCCTATGGTCCTATAGTTGTCGGTGGCAAACAGTCCAGGAGAAGCAATCTTTTAATGAGAAAACCACCTGCTGCCTTGTAGGCAAAGGTTCGAAGAAAGTAACTTAAAAAATGAATCCACATTTAAACGGAGTTTTCGGGTAGCCATGACATCCCCAGTGCAAAAGAAACCACCTGGAATATGACCATAAACCACAATTTTGAGTAAAGGCGGTAACTGAATAAAATGAATGATATATATATATATATATATATATATATATATATATATATATATATATATATATATATATATATATATTTCCCTGACGATCAGAGCTTAGGTTAAACCTGGGTAGGCTTACTAGGTTATCTAGGTC
Organism: Acanthosepion lycidas; assembly: GCA_963932145.1. Classification (NCBI taxonomy): domain Eukaryota; kingdom Metazoa; phylum Mollusca; class Cephalopoda; order Sepiida; family Sepiidae; genus Acanthosepion; species Acanthosepion lycidas. Next base: position 47,580,324 of record OZ010596.1, on the reverse strand, counting down.
TGCTCTACGGTTGTATTGAGCTCTTTTGTTAGTTAGTTGTTTACTCGTCTCGGTTTTTTTTTCTTTGGGCTTTAACCTGTATCTGTGCGATTTTTTTCGACAGACTTTCATGTTTCTAGCACTTTCTTTTTTACAAACCTTTTTTTTCCCTCGGGATTGATTTGATTATTGGCAAATGAAAATTTCGAGAGGTTTTCGAAACGAGTATAGTTAACTATATATATATATATATATATATATATATATATATATATATATATATATATATATATATGTATATGTGTGAAAATATATAGAAAATAGCAAAGAACTGGTTAGGTAAATAATCCAAAGTTCTTTAGTATTTTTGTTATTATTTTTAAAAAATAGTGCTCGATACAAAAGTAGAGCATAAATATAATTATTTATGGCTGTTACCATGGAAATTTTGATTTCAATTATGAATATGCTATTAAAACATGTAAATTTCAAAAATAAGTTATTTCCAAATTTTCGCTTGAAGATGGAACAGAGCTTACTTTAATTCAATTTAATTCAAATAATTATATTGAAGTTTTCGGCTCTTGTTTTGAAACATGAGACCTCTTATGTATCGTGTTGGAATCATATTTTTAAATAAATAATTATATATATATATATATATATATATATATATATATATATATATATATATATATTACATGGGCTCGAGTTCAGTTATGATGGTTTTTACTGTTGCCATAGCAGGATATAACAACACAAATATCAGTTACAAATATATTGCTGTTAGGAACTCAGATTTGCTTGCAGTAGAAGAACAAACTTTTTGATGAACAAAATTGATGCCAATAAATTAAAGGTTAAATACTGCTTAATACGGCTGCTATTATTCGAATGGAGTCATTTTTGCGTTTCTCTTAAGAAACAGCTCTTTCGATAGGGCAACGATTAACATATCAGAAAATAAAATCCGATTACTTTGCATTCATTTTCACACAAATACCTTATTCTATGTCTCCATGATTTTAATATGTCCCATGAGTAATAATTTCTCCACACAATGCTTCCACAATATGCGACGTGGAAATTTCTGTTTTCGTTTTCTGATTCTAAGTATGTGTAATTTGTGTTTATTTTCCGTAAAACTTCCGCGTTGCTCACATGTTCAGACCATGGCATTCTCAACAAAATTCTGTAGAACCACATGTCTGTTGCGTCAAATTCGTTTTTAATCTGTGCAGAGATTATCCAAAATTTACTCTGATATCGGAAAACCGATATTACATCCTAGTTCAGCACTCTTTTCTTTGTTTCTAACAACATTTTCCTATCTCTTAATACTTTGCTTAGTTTATGAAAGGCATGAGGAGATTGTCCAGCATTCACTGCCATATAGGAGATTAGATATTACATAGTAGTTCAGCACTCTCTCTTTTGTTTCTAACAACATTTTCCTATCTCTTAATACTTTGCTTAGTTTATAAAAGGCATGAAGGGATTGTCCAGCGTTCATTACCATATAGGAGATTAGATATTGCATAGCAGTTCAGCACTCTTTTCTTTTTTCTAACGATATTTTCCTATCTCGTAATACTTTACTTAGTTTATGAAAGGCATGAGAGATTGTCCAGCATTCACTTCCATATAGGAGATTAGATATTACATAGCAGTTCAGCATTCTTTTCTTTGCTTCTAACGACATTTTCCTATCTCTTAATACTTTGCTTAGTTTATGAAAGACATGATAAGATTGTCCGGCATTTACTGCCATATAGAAGATTAGATATTGCATAGCAGTTCAGCACTCTTTTCTTTGTTTATAACGATATTTTCCTATCTCTTAATACTTTGCTTAGTTTATGAAAGGCATGAAGAGATTGTCCAGCATTCACTGCCATATAGGAGATTAGATATCACATAGCAGTTCAGCTGTCTTTTCATTGTTTCTATTTTCCTAGCTTAGTTTTTCTTTTAATCATTTCACCTAAAGCTAGGCATTAAAGCCACTGAGCGGAATGGGGGTTACTGATTGTTGGAGAATATTAGAAAGTACTATTCAGGTGAGAGAACGAAAAAGAACTGGAATTTGAAAGGCAGAATTGATATGGTATTTAAATTTTTTGAAGATCAAAGTTGACTAAGAAGCAAGAAGCAGGAAGAGAATTCCCCAAGCAAGAAATGCGATAAAAGAAACTATTTGCGTAGAACTTACGGTTCTATCTAGCCATTACATCTGTAAACGGATGAGACCTTGCCGCCAATCTAGTACTGCGCTTAAATTCAGAAAGTCTGGGTACACTAGAAGAAAATTCATCAGAACAATTAACATGAAAATATTTATACGGGTCTGAGCACCAAATGAAGGCATAAGGAACTTACATTTCGGTGGCAGGAAAGAGACTGAAACTGATATGCCACGTCAGGACCAATAACATTGCAGATTATTCTTTGGATTTTATCAAGAATCTCTATATATATAGCAAGAACAACAGACCAGTTGTGGCAGCAATATTCAAAGTAAGAAAGAATGGTAGACTTATAAAAAATGTAAGATAGATTCTTCTTTGGATTTTATCAAGAATCTCTAAATATATAGCAAGAACAACAGACCAGATGTGGTAGCAATATTCAAAGTAAGAAAGAATGGTAGACTTATAAATATATAAGATAGATTCTTCTTTGGATTTTTTCAAGAATCTCTAAATATATAGCAAGAACAACAAACCAGATGTGGTAGCAATATTCAAAGTAAGAAAGAATGGTAGACTTATAAATATGTAAGATAGATTCTTCTTTGCATTTTATCAAGAATCTCTAAATATATAGCAAGATTACCAGACCAGATGTGGCAGCAATATTCAAAGTAAGAAAGAATGGTAGACTTTTAAATATGTAAGATAGATAACTTTTTTGGATTTTATCAAGAATCTCTAAATATATAGCAAGAGTACCAGACCAGATGTGGCAGCAATATTCAAAGTAAGAAAGAATGGCAGACTTATAAATATCTAAGATAGGTAACTTTTTTGAATTTTATCAAGAATCTCTAAATATATAGCAAGAGTACCAGACCAGATGTGGCAGCAATATACAAAGTAAGAACGAATAGTAGACTTATAAATATGTAATTTAGATTCTGGTGAGAAAAATTGTCTAGCATGACACAGTGAGCCAAGTTTTCTTTCTACAGACATTGCAATTCAGTATAATCTTATCACTTTATATCAGCGGAAAATGTTAGCCCTAGAAGGCGCAACGATTCACTCTCTTGGAGGTTAGCATCAGCCATGCTGATGGAAGGCAGAAAGGGGTCTCTGAGATGATTGAAAAAGAGAAGTTTAATCTTGGAAACATTAAAATTAACAAGTCATTCCTTGCCCCAGTTAATAGCAGACTGGAGGCCATTTTTTTGACCAGATGTCAATTTGACCATATCGATGACTTACTCTTGAAAATTTATTTCGCTATTCTTATACGCTTTCAGATGTTTGTGTCACATTTTCCTATATTTGTTAAATTTCACTGTCTGCTTGATTTTGACTTCTCCGCATGAAAGTGAAAGAGAAGACTAGAATAGGGATGATTGAGGAAAGGACATCAGCAATGGACTGAGCCAGTTGAAACTGTACTGTTTGTCGCTCAAGAGCTAGTCCTTATTCAGGTGATCAACAACTTTCTTATTGATTATAGCTTCAAATGTTTGCTGATGACACTGAGGACGCTGATAGGTCTGATGAGGAACGATAAACGGCATTCAAAGAGACACACTAGAGAAAAATTAAACAGAATTACCATGAAAATATTTATAAAAATATGTACAGCGAAGTAACGGCAGTGGGAAAGTGACTGTACCTGAGACGCCAGGTGAATATTGCAGATTCTTTGGACTTTATCAAGAATCTCTAAACATATATCATGACCATATGTGGCAGCAATACTCTAAGCATGGATTAATGGTATACTTATAGACATGTAAGCTAGGTTCTGGAGAGAAAGGGAACCAGCTTTCTTAGCAGCTGATCCTTCAATGGATTCAATTTAGTCTTTTCATTTTATGTCAACCGAAAATGTTAACCAGAGAAAGAGCTACGTGTTATTTTTCTGGAGGTTAACATTAGCCATGCTGATGGAAGTCAGAAAGGTGTGACTCAGATAGAGATACGTTACGGCGGTGGGAATCTAACTGAAACTATGATGCTTGATCAGGACCAATAACATTTCAAATTCTTCGTTCGGCTTTATCATAACTCTTCAAATACATAGCAGAAGCACCAGACCCGAAAGCTGACACCGAAACCTGAAAGCAGTATTCAATGCATGGGCGCATGATACTTTGAAGGTTTAAGCTAGATAAACGGTATTTAAGAAGACAGTCTCTTGATGTTGCCTTTAGATTTTTAAAAATTGTAGCATGCTAAAATTCATGTATTCAGGGCATCATGGGAAAAAGGCTCGTCAGATTATTTTCCACGAAAATATATATAGAAAAGACAGACGATAGACATGCTATGTCGGTGAGAAAGTGACTAGAATCGAGATAAACTACGTTGTAGATTTTTCTTTGGATTTTCTCAAGAATCTCGAGATGTACTGAAAGAAAACCAAACCAGATATTTCAACAATATTCAAGACACGGACAGATGGTAGATTTCTAAATGTGCAAGATGGATTCCGAGAAAAAAAATTTTTTGGCACGTCATAGTAACCCAACTTTCCTTGCAGTAGATGCAGCTATTGATTCGATGAACCCGCTCCACTTCAAATGATAACAACCATACATCACTGAACTCCTACAGATAATATAATATTGGTTTGTTTTTGCTTGCCATTAAAATATTAAATATTGCCATTAAAATATTACCATTAAAATACTAATATTAATATTAATTATGTAATATTAATACGAATATTAACAACGATGCGTTCTGTATGCTTACAGTTAATATTGGTTTGTTCTTGCTTGCCATTAAAATATTAAATATTTCCATTAAATTATTTCAATTAAAATCTTGACACAAAATACTGCCATTAAAATATTAATATTAATTAATATCAATATTAACAACCATGCGTTATGTATTCTTAGCGTTGATATTGGTTTCTTCTTGCTTGCGATTAGAATATTAAATATTTCTATTAAAATATTGCCATCAAAATATTACTATTAAAATATTAACATATTTATATTAAATTATTAATATTAATTAATTAATATCAATATAAACAAACATGCGTTATGTATTCTTAGATATTGCTTTGATCTTCCTTGCGATTAAAAGATTAAATATTTCCATTAAAATGTTGAAATAATAATAATTAATATAATCGCAGATGTTTTCAACTCTCGTTCTGAATCTCTCATGAACTCAGCGATTATTTCGAGTTGGTATTAGGTTGGTGCAAAAATAATGTCGTTTTTTGACGTTCAACTTTATGTGAGGAAACGACATTATTTTTGCACCAACCTAATAATTTATTTAAGATATGCGGATCTATTAAGCACAAACATACATACATACAAACATAAAAATCACATTTACAACGCCAAGCATTCATTAGTTAATAAATAACCACTACATCTCTACAGGCAATTTACAAATCGCAATCATGCGACAATTTTGTAATCGCTCTATTTTTAAGTCAATTTTGTGCACTTTTGGGAGAAACGGATCACAGAAGCTTTCTTTCTTTTCCCCAAAGCTCACTCTCTGATTGGTCGATGCCAACCAATCAGATCGTTTGCACGCGAAGAATATTTTTTCCCGCGCAACGATTTGGAGCCTATAGTCGCTTATTTAAGCCAAACATTTTTCTAATCTCACTTAGTGAGAACTCAACTGCCAAACGACTCCACGACAGTTGAAACCATACGCCAACCTTTTCACTCACACACACTCACATGCTGAACATACCTTGTGCACACTCACAAAAAACTCTTCTTACACAACAATATCTTTCAAGAACAATCATTACAAGAAACACTCATGAACATTTTTCCAGTGAACTTTAAAGCAAATAACTATCTGAACTCTTGAACTTTTAAAGAGAGGCAACTCTTAGTTAATTCAACCTTTCTTTCATAAATGCATGCTTTCTTTCACATCGTTGTTTGATATTGTACATCTTGTTAAAATACACATGTTTATGTGTAACTGCCTATTGGTTATCCTTCTTGCGTGAGCCTCGTTTCCAAATCAAAAGTTAAATTAATGTGGTAAGTCCGCCACAAAACCAGAGTAGGATTTAGTCATAACCACAGTTTTATACAGAGTAATTCGATCCTTCACTTAAGATTAAACATCGAGTAATTAGAATAGGAATATTCATCTAATGTCATCGGCGGCAAGATGGATAGATTTCAACAAAGACAAAAGATTAAATTTCTGATTTGAATAAGAAAGCATTTCAAATTTCTGTTCTTCATTCGTCTCTTCTGTATTTTCTAAACTCCATTGCCTGTATATCCGCATCAAAGGGAGAGGAAATTTCAAAAAAGCCATATTAATTTATTCTTTTTGTTTCCATTTCTGCAAGAAGATGATGGAAAAAATTTTATAGGTTTCCTGATGACTTAGAAACACAAATTAAAATGTCGGGATAGAACCAGACCAGCACAACAGAAATAGATCTGAAACGACATCTTTATTTTCTATCTCTCTGTCTGTCACCCTTGTTTGTGTCTGGAGGCTTCTAACTCTCGTTTGTGCCATCTTTCTTTAATAAGTGTATTTCTATTTACGTACAGAGTTCAGTCAACTCATAAACAGACAAAAATGCACGCACACACACCCACGCATATATATATATATATATATATATATATATATATATATATATATATATATATATATATTGTTTAAGATTAGTTATATTTATCTGGGGTGAATCATTTATATATGAACAGTCCAGAAATCGAAGTCAAAGCTGCCAGGTAACTGTTTTTTACGATGTTCCTTCTTTCTCCTTATCTCTGTATATATATATATATATATATATATATATAACAATACACATATATATATAAATATGTATATAAATATCTATAACAATATATATATATAAATTATATATAAATATAAATAATATATATATATATACATATATATATATATATATATATATATATATATATATATATATATATATATATATATATATATATATGAACACTGAAATTAACACTTAGAGGCGACACTTTTATGCAAAATGTAATAGTCAGGCAACATGCTTTTTTCTTTTTCCATGACTTTCTTTATACGAATCAGTGGTGCATTGTGAGTAGTCTATTCCAACGATTATTTTGGCGGGAGTGGTTTGTTAATTTGCTCATTATTTACTTTATTTATTTATTTATTTATTTGAATGAATTTATTTTACTTGTTTTTGATTATTTATCTTTATTTCATTTTTTATTTATTCTTTTCAGTTTTTCAATTTTTACGTAACATAGTAAAAAGTTTTTTCGTCGTCTGCATTTTCGCAATCCATCAATCACCCGCATATATATATATAGTCGAAAAAAACAAAAAACAAAAACAGAACGCATGCGGCCTGATAATTGCGTTGATCATGAAACAGTCTGTCGCCTCTAAGTGTTGACTTCAATGTTCACTTTTATATTTATATTTACACACGCCCTATCACATTATTGAGCACTTTATCCCATGAATATATCACACCTTAAACCTATATTTCTTTATACATATATGGCCACTCGTATTCGAGTATAACCGTCTACTAGTGCGGCTAGTCAATCACTATTGCAGACGTTCGCTCAGGCACATTTGCGTTTGTTCAACACCAACAAAGCCCCCCTGTGGTTTATACTGCAACTATACTGATCAGACCTTAGTTAAAGTTTCTGAGAGACAGCGTATTATCTAGCGCGAAAAACCATTTGAACAAAGCCAGCACGCTCAAGCCTTCGACCACGATGACTTGTTCCTTCGTGCTAGCACAGCGATCGACGGTCCTCAAGTGTCCTGTCTACCCAATTTCACTCACAAGGTATATCATCAATTTTGAAAGCCATCCCCAGAATTAGCATGGGATTAGCATGAGAGGGAAAATGAATCAGAGACACTTTGCCGTTTCCACTTAACCAATCTGCCTTAGCTGAACGTTTGCTACTGAAAATATACCTCATATATATATATATATATATATATATATATATATATTGTTGTAGAGTCCTGCCTCTAAAGAATCTATGTTGGACTATTCTGCCTACTATAAGATTAGTAGGAGAGAAGGCCCTGAGGGAACAGTCGAATAGATTGTTCGTTACTGTCAAACTCTTTGCCTTGAGTAGAGAGGAACCTGGACGAGACTTTGCAGAAGGGAAAAGTTTCGTCCAGGGAGGTAAACATACCCTGAAACCGTTTATGCGGGTTCTAAGGGAATATCAATAGTTATCTACTGTCTCCCTGGCTACACTTCTATGGTTCTGGATCAATTTTCGGTTGTGAAACACTCTTCTGTTTTCTTGCTCTCCAGCCAACTTCAAAGATTTAAATGTAATGTCACTTGTTATCTAGTCTATTCCTGATTACTCTGCTATTGTTTTCACTCCTTAATACTGTTTTTTTTTTTATTCTTTCCCAACCAGTAATCCCTTGTGTCTTGGTGGCTTTATTGCCTTGCATTGGGTGAACTTTATTAAGAGAAGATACACCAGCTGCATGTTTTGAAACCTGGCCTGATTCAATGATCAGGGGAGACTACTCTTATATGACTGGTAACGAAAATATCTAAAAGGTATTCATTCGTTACATTTTCTGTGTTAAAATCGATTATAATCACCCCATGAGTCCAGCAATAAATATAAACATTTAAAAAATAATAAATAAATAAACGTGTCATGTATTTTAGAGAATTTACTGTAACTTCGGTCAGATTCGAAACAGTGACTGTCAATATGCGCAACTGCATCAAAATATGCATCTGATTATGACACGGTACCCAACGATTTACTAGTGTGGTAAACGTGCAAATTGATATCCTTTCTGACCCGGAACATTACATCACACTCAAGTCAGCCATAAATATATCGCCCGCTCTTTTCTGGCAGCGAGAACAAAAGCGACATGCTTGGAGATCTGTAGCAAAGAATTTTATCTCGAGCCAAAAGAAACCTTATTTTGCCTCTTAGAAGATAAAGCTTTCAACTTCAATGCTTTTCAAGAGATCTGCTTTCACTTTAGCTTATTAAGTTTTATCCCTCACCCCCAAGCGCTGTTATCTTTTCGGTATCTTATCATTAGATCAATGTTCAAATGTACACAATACGATTTGCACAGTGCGCAAGAAATGGCAAAGAAAGTGAAGAAAGAAAATCCGAAGCGGAAAAAAACAAAAACACGAAAGTCATAAAGAAGGAGAAATGGAACAAGGAAAACACTTAATTTAATTGTTACATAAAAAGAGATGTCTCAAAACTTATATACAGGGTACGGCAGAAATACCTCCTACACATACCTTCCAGAAGTACCACGGACATAATGGTAAGACATTAGATACAGGGTGTGGCAGAAATACCCCCTACACATATCTTCCAGAATCACCCCCCCCCCAAAAAAAAAACAGTGGTAGGAATTTAGATACAGGGTACGGTAGAAATACCTCCGATACATATCTTCCAGAAGTACCACCGACATAATGGTAAGACATTAGATACAGGGGGCGGCAGAAATACCCCTACACATATCTTCCATTATCACCCCCACAAACAATGATAATAATTTAGATAGATGGTGCGTCAGAACTACTTCCGACACATATCTTCCAGAAGTACCACCCACATAATGGTAAGACATCAGACAGCGTGAGGGAGAAATACCCCCTACACATATCTTCCAGTATGATCCCCCAAACAATGGTAAGAATTTAGATAGACGGTGCGGCAGAAATACTTCCGACACATATCTTCCAGAAGTACCTCCCACATAATGGTAAGACATTAGACAGAGTGAGGCAGAAATACCCCCTATACATATCATCCAGTATCACCCCCACAAACAATGGTAAGAATTTAGATAAAGGCTGCGGCAGAAATACCTCCCACGTTATGTCAAGATATTTTTTTAAGCATTTCGCCCTCCAAAAGGGAGTAGTGCCAGTAGTATGCAAGGGGGTTACAGAGAGTGAAAATGAAAGAAAAGACTGGGTATAAGGAAGATTGAGAAAAAAATAAAAGCTGAACGGAGATCAATGAAGATGGCGATTGAAGTTGCATTAAAATTTTTGAAAATTTTAGTAATCAAGGAAGCAAGTAAATTGAAAAAATTTCCACAGGCGGGAAGTCCGTGAAAAGAAAAGTGTCGGTTACATTTAACTATTTCAACAGTAAACGGATGGGACCTAAATTCCAATCTAGTAGCACGTTCAAATTCATGGAGTTGGGGCACCAGGAAGAAAAGCTCGCCAGAGCAATTGACATGAAAATGTTTGTAGAAAAGACAGAGGAAAGGCACATTACGACAGTGCAGAATGTCACAAAAGCCGAGTGGCTAGGTTCACTGGTAGCTTACGACAACATCAGGTTGAAGCACCAGTTCCCTTACGGTCACCCAAGTTAAGCAACATCGAGCTTGTTCAGCACCTAGATGACTGACCGCTTAGGAATACCGGGTGCTATAAGCTTGGATGTGCGGGTGGTGTAATAGATAAAAGCTTGAAATTCTTAATCGGAGAGCATGGTTCCAATTCCCGTTATGTTACTTATATTCACTTGCACGCAAATATGCTTGGGAAATGTATGAATCCGCCTATTCCCCCAGCTATGGGTTAATTAGTAATAATTGTACAACCAAACCATTATTATCTCCAAAAGTTCTTACAATTTAAAAATATTTCTAACCACTTTAACGCAAAATATTTTTTTGAAAAACCTTTCATTTCCAGACGAATATGTGTATTTGTTTTTAACATAGTAACTAAGAAACTGACGTACCTTGAAGTACCCAAGCGGTGGTTAACACCTTTCTACCAGACGTATGAGTTTACAATTGAACTCATTTCAAGCTCGGAATGGTTTTAAAAGAGTTATGATCATCGTATAAACATGTATGTAGCTGTTTTTTTAAACTTTATGTTTTTGACGTGTTTATTCGGTAAAGACGTATATACCCGTCTACGCCAGGGAAAAAGTTTATATAGTGTTAATGTAATTGCAATAAATAAATGTAAAACATGTACAAAAAAACTATAATGTGCTTACCTTCTTTTTGGCCACCCTAAATAAATTCATCCAATTTTACAATTAGATTTAAGTATAAACCCTTCCAATGTTTACCTATAGACAAATGTATGAATCTGAACAATGTTTACGTATAGACTCAAGTATAACCCCAAGCAATGTTTTTCTATAGACATACGTATAAATCTGAACAATGTTTACATATAGACTCAAGTATAAACTCAATGTTTTTTCTATAGATATACGTATAAATCTGAACAATTTTTACCTATAGACTCAAGTATAAATCCAACCAATGTTTTTTTTTTCTATAGATCACGTATAAATCCTAGCAATGTTTACCTATTGCCTCAAGTACAAATGTGGTGAATATCGTTTAAACATGTATGTAGTTGGTTTTTGAACGTTATCTTTTGCGTGTGGTTTTTCGTCTGTGTTTGAAAAAGACACTTTCCGTAAAAACGTATAAACACGTCTACACCGGGAAAGTGTTTAAATAACCTGTAAAAGGTTGATATGCTCTAAAAACGAATCAATCATTAAGTTCACTACGCGCGTGACAGTTTAAAATGTGGGAGGTACTTCTGCCACACCCTGTACTTGTATTTATTAATTCCGTCTATTTATTTTGATGAAAATAAAATAGTGGTCATATTTTCCAAACATTTCTAGATTCCTTTTCCATGTAGGAATTTTTCAAAATATAGATAAACACTTTTAACCTGTCTTGAAATCTCTTGGAATCTATAAAAATATAAAAGCAAACAAACAAACAAAAAAACAAAAAAAAAAAACAAAACAATGATCATTTAATTCTACGTGTTCCCGCCTTTGCACTTTCGTTACGTCCTGACATTTACTATGGATAAATAATGGACCATTCCTTTTTCCTAGAAAGAAATCTAGAAGAAAATATATATATCAGTGACTCTTTCTGATTTTAGCAAGAAAATGAAAGAATACCATTACTATTATTAATAATATTATCATTGTTATATGAGGTATCATCTTGCCAGAGAGTAATTTTACATGTCTAATTATCAAGGCCTCTCTGGGGTCTATGAATAAAAAAGCCACAGTCGGAGATTTTTCTATGCACATTTGGGATGTTTCGTGTTGACGGAGAGAGTTTTGCGGGTGATATGTGCAGTTGCGCAAAAAGTAATCTTCTGTAGATTTGAGTTGCTGACGTGTCCAGAAATTTTACTCACATGATTTACAGTACCTTTTTCTTCTTCTTTTTCTTCTTCTTCTTCTTCTTCTTCTTCTTCTTCTTCTTCTTATTATTATTATTATTATTATTATTATTATTATTATTATTATTGCCGTCCTGGGTATGATGATAAACTACATCCGACAGCAAGGCCTCTGATCAGGAGGTTTTGATGAGGGTAGAACCACCTCTTAATTACTGGTTTTCCTAGGCCCACCCTGAGTGGGGGTGATAGCAGCTGTTATTGCCTCAGCTGTGGGCAAATAGTTGACCACCAAACTGGGGTCAAAACACTATTAAAGTGTAAAAATAAATTTCAATACCAGCAATACATTTCTGTAAAAAGTTATGACCAGCAAAGAATTTTTGAAGAAAAAATTATTACCATCAATACATTTTTAAAAAAAAAATATTAGCAGTAATAAAAATCTTGTCGGCATTAAATAACCCATTGAGGTGTTGATATGCCATAAAATAAACCAATCTTCATCTACTTCATCTTCTTCTTCTTCTTCTTCTTCTTCTTATTATTATTATTATTATTATTATTATTACAGTGTAACCCGGATATAAGAGAGTTGTCGGGACCGGAGAAGAAGTCTCTTATATCCGGGATTGGTTTATTTTATATACATTAAAACAGGCTCCAATTTGGGACCAGATAAAATCTCTCTTATATCCGGGTTACACTGTATTATACTAATATAACTGCTACTACTAATAATAATAATAAGAAGAAGAAGGAGAAAAGAAAGACCGCTTATTTCGATAACTATAAAATTATTGGAAACTTATTTTCAGCATGAAATGAAATATTTAATTCATAAAATATTAATAAATTAAAAAAAGTTTATTCAATAAACTATACGACTTCCCACTGCCTCAGATATACGAATGGCCATTCACTTTTAATGGTGAGATAATAAGTATAAATATAATGTGCAGTAAGATCTGGTGAATTTCGAATCTTTTGTACCCTCTTACTTCTTTTAGATAATAATTAGAAATCATTATTGTTAAAGTCATGCTTTGCTAAGGTTGTTAATCTTTATAAGCTTTTGAGCTTAAATTCTGACACTATCATAGGAATTTTTTCATTGTCGGACACCTATTCAATTATTCTTCTTTTATGCATCTTGTAACTGCAGGATGTGGGTGATTATGGCTCTCCACAGCGTCCTTTCATTTTTGTTCCCAGTAACCTTTTGCGCCCTTTGCTCTTCCCCTTTGTCTCATTTATCGCGCTCTCTCTCTATCTCTCTCTCTCTCTCTCTCTCTCTATATATATATATATATATATATATATATATATATATATATATATTAGGTTGGTGCAAAATAATGTCGTTTTCTCACATAGTAACATATGTGAGAAAACAAGATTATTTTTGCACCAACCTAATATATATATATATATATATATATATATATATATATATATATATATATATATATATATAGTACATGGGATAGAAATTCAAAATTACCGCATGTGAATAACTATTTCACCCTTCAAGAGATTCCTTGCAGGATTTGTCAACATTAAGGAGTTAAGAAATAAAGTAAAATATTAACTTAAAAATTCTAAACTTTAAAGAATCAAGAAAGAAGAAGAAGAGAGAAAGATGAAAGAGTAAAAGAAAAAGGGAAAGAAAGAAAAAGAGAAAGACGAATATAACAGAGGGTACAGCATATCGTCTGAGTAAAGGTTAAACCCAGTGTCATGGTAATTGAAGGGGAGTGTTAGGATTCAGAAACCAGTTAAAATAACCTTGACCTATATTTTAAAATATTAACATCTAGTTTCTATAAGGAAAATTACTTAAAGAAAGATTTAAAAATTATAAAAGATTTATTTTTAATTATTTTCTTAAAAAAATTAAACGAAGAGTAATTAAAATGTAACATCTAAAATATGTAATATGTAAATAATAATATATGTATATATATATATATATATATGTGTGTGTGTATATCTGTATATATTAAAACATTTCTCATTAAAAAATTTAGACAAGTTTTGTCTACTTATTTTTAAAAGGATCCTCTCTAGTAATTACGGACAAATTTCTTAGTATGCTTATTACAGAAAGAAAAAAAAACTACGACGATGATGCATATTCATTTTATTCCAAGTACTTTCGACATTAGCACAATGTCATCATCAGGGTCTTGTTTTTTTGAAGATAAAAAAAAAATGTTGCATTCACCATTTATCTTAGACAAAATTGTGTTCATCTGAAAATTCATTTTTTACGTAGGGTTATGTAACGTAACATTTAATGAAAACATGCGCAATATATATATATATATATATATATATATATATATATATATATATATATATATATATGTATATATATATATATATATATATATATACATATACATATATATATATGTACAGAGAGAGAGAGAGAGAGAGAGATGAATAATCGAGAAATCTTATTACAGAAATATGCAGTCTCCAGAACGATTACTCAAATATTCATACAAGTATATGAAAATAAATATAATGTTTAATAAATAAACGGAGCGTCTATTTAGATACGAGTATCCACTTAAAATAACCTTTAAGTAATAAAAATCTGTGGGATAAATAACATATCCACCCCCTTTCGTTCTATATATATATATATATATATATATATATATATATATATATTTATATATATATATGTGTGTGTGTGTGTGTTGTGTGTATGTGTGTGTTTATATAATATATATGTATATGTGTGTGCGTATATATATAATATATATAATACATATATGTGTGTATGTATATAATATATATTAGGTTGGTTTTTTGACGTATTTTTAACGTCAAAAAACGATATTATTTTTGTACCAACCTAATATATACATAATGTATATATATGTGTGTATGTATACACAGTATATATATATATATATACACACAATACATACACACATAGATAGATAGATAGATAGATAGATAGATAGATAGATAGATAGATAGATAGATAGAACTGAGATAGGTAGATAAGAGCAAACTGGAATAGATAGATAGCCCAGTTATTTTTTAATTCTTTGAAGCAGAGGTGACCTGAAACAGAATAAGATAGATAGATAGATAGATAGATAGATAGATAGATAGATAGATATGAACAAGCCCAATTTTTGAAAATATTCTTGGAAGCAGAGGTGACCTTCAAAAACCCAAACTTTAATGCCATGACAATTTGAATATCGCTTACAGTGATTCACTGATTGGAATTTTACATGATGCCGCCTAAACAGAGTAACCTTGTCAAATGTCTGTTTATTTGTTTTTTCATTGAACAGGTATTGAGCGTTAAATTTCTAAACAATTTAAACCAATCAGTTGAGCTAAAAAGTACAGTTAAACTAATTTACCTTTTATCTTATGACATTCATCCACCTTAACACGATCGGAAACGGCGAACTCATTCTCTCGCTAGAGGAAATACCAGACTTCTCATAATAGAGAGAGAGAGAGAGAGAGAGAGAGAGAGAGAGAAACAGACAGACAAACAAATACATTGAGTCAATTGCATCGTCCACTGCAAGGTAAGTTGGCTCTCTGTGCCGTGCCAGGAAAATTTTTCTCCCCGGAATCGATACTTCAAATATACAAATCAACCATTCGCCTTTACATGGAGTATTGCTGCCATATATGGTCTGGGGCACCTTCTGTTTACCTCGGAGTTCTTGACAAGATCCAGAGACAGATATGTAATATAATTGGCCCTGATCTGGCATCTTGTCTACAGTCACTTTCTCACAGGCGCGCCGTCGCCTCTCTGTGTCTTTTCTACAAATACTTTCATGGTAATTGCTCCGATGAGCTGCTTTCACTGGTTCCCAGACTCCATGAATTCAAGCGTCCTACGAGGCTGGCATCCCGCTCTCACCCTTTCACTGTAGAAACTACTAAATGTAGCCGTCTCTTCTACTCCAATAACTTCATACATCGCACATCTCGCCTGTGGAACAGGCTTCCCAATTACTGTTTCCCTGAGAGCTATAATCTCCAACTATTCAAATGTAATGTCAATCAACATATCCAGTTACCTTGATCTATCCACTATCCTTCTCCTCATCCTTTCCTCTATCACTCCTATCTGCTCTCGCTCCAAATATTCAGCAACCCCCTGCATCCGAGTGGCTTCATGCCTTGCTCGAGGAGTAATGCTTAAAAACAACAGCAACAAAAAACAAAAAACAAAAAAAAAACAGATAGATAGATTTGAACAAAATCAGATAGATATGAACAGAATCAGATACATAGAGAGAGAGAGAGAGAGAGAGAGAGAGAGAGAGAGAGAGAGAGAGAGAGAGAGATGTAAGGAGAGCCTTAGAAGGATAGATAGATAGATAGATAGATAATGAACAGAATGGGATAGATAGATAGATAGATAGATAGATAGATAGATAGATAGATAGATAGACAGATAGATAGATAGATAGATAGATAGATAATGAACAGGCTGAAATAGATAGATAGATAGATAGATAGATAGATAGATATGAACAGGCTGAAATAGATAGATAGATAGAAAGATAGATAGATAGATAGATAGATATGAACAGGCTGAAATAGATAGATAGATAGATAGATAGATAGATAGATAGATAGATAGATAGATAGAAAGAATAAGGAAGCTTTTTGTGCGCTCCAGAATAGAATTTGATATTTCTGTGGTTTAAAGTTCAGTGTTTTCCTTGGTCGTGTGTTTCAAGGCCTTCATTTATAAACAGTAACAGTCTTTGCATTATGAACTTTGTGTGCCACGATCCAGAGTATGCGATGAAAGCCATGAACAGAACAGTGAATTGTTTTCAATATCCCATTCATTTGCTTAAAAATTTTAGAAAAATATATAGACATTTATATATATATAACTATAATTTATTTCTCCACAAAATATAATTTCCTGGTTTAGCAGATCACATCTTTAGTTACAAAATAATTAGAATATATATATATATATATATATATATATATATATATATATATATATATATATATATATATATATTATTATTATTATTATTATTATTATTAATAGAAATCTCTCTCGGAAACCTTCGGTGTTTGCAAATAAACAAGCACATTACCAAAGGATAAAAAAAGTTATAAAAAAAAGAAAGAACCAAGAACATGTACGTTAACCGAAAATAATCGTCCAGCAGACGAGTCCAAGGCCGAAAGAAAAAAAAAAAACCCGATGCGAATACCCAAAACAACTTCCCTGGCGATCCTTGGTAGGCTTCTCTGGCTGTCTAGGTTTAAGTATACACACACACACACTCTCTCTCTCTCTTATATTATATATATCCGTCAAAAATGTGTGAATTTCTTTTCATTTTTCATTTTTCATTTCAATTTTTGGAAGTAAAGTCTGATGATCCAGAGCCCTGTTAAAGGGGTTATGGTGAAATAATTTATTACATGGAGCTTTAACGTGGTCTGTTTTTATTCAAACATATATATATATATATATATATATATATATATAATTGCGGCAAACATATATTATTTAATATAACAGACAACAAATGCCTGTTATGTTTGCTCATGTGTTATTCTAAGCTTCGTATAGTGGATTTAATTTCAGGAAGAAATAGGAACTGTTCAATATTTAGCTATTTTTTATTATGCTTTTCCTCGATCTAAGCTTTAGACTTACATGAGCCACCATCAAAGTGGTTATGTGGACATTACAACAGAGATGTTCACCATTAAAGATGACGTCATGTTATATTAATATAGATGTTTGCTATGCGACGATAATGGTCGCAGAATAGCAGACGAAGGTTGTAAATTCGTAATGTGGTTCTATGACGTCATACATAACAACGTGAGAGAAAAAATGTTATCAACAGAGCTATCTGTTTAAATGCATTGCAATATGTTGTGACTGGTTTGAAATGTAATTTTGCTGAGTGTGGATTTCTTTGTTTTAATGTAGATAGCCTCTAATATCTTAAGTTTTTATTGGGTGTATATGTTAATATTGTTGTGTTTTCAACAAATATCTAATATTAGGTATTGACTTCCTTGTTCAAATATAAATTAAATTTAAATCAAAGGAAAAAATTCAGCTGGGGTTTGTGCCCCTAGGGCACTTCTTTTGATCAAAATGATCTTGCCGATTTGACCGCAATCTTCTGGCTTTCTCCTTCCATAATTTGGATAGGAGTCATTCCCTTGTTAAACTTTAAATTTAATTTAACGAAAAGGGAAACAAATTTCGTTAAATTTAATTTATATCAAAGGGAAAAAGATTAAGTGGGAGGTGCCCACCCTCGGGACCCCATTTAATCAAAATGAAATATCCTTATCATAGTACCCTGAACAATGTACTTTCAGAATATATATGTTTATTGGGGTCTATCTAAACACTAGGACGAGTTCGATGACAAACAGACAGACCACAAACAAATTTATATATATATATATATATATATATATATATATATATATATATATATATATATATATACTAGCAGCATGGTCCGACGTTCCCCGTGCTTGATTAAAAAATCGTACGACTCATACAGCAATCGCTATCACTTGACTTAAAATATTTTTGCCTTTAAAGGAGTGCCCTTTGCCGTGCTGATGTTGCTTTTTGCCTATCTCACACTGCGAATATTTTCTAAGCTCTATATTAAACATTAAATCTGTTACGAGAAAAGTACTAAACAAAATGAACACAAAACGATCAGCTTTAAAAAAAGACTCGTAACTAGAAAAACTGAATGAAAAAAGAATGTTGACAACAACTGCTTTTTCACATCCAACCCAGTTCTGCGGAATCAGAATCAATGTTGAGTTTAAGCAAGCGAATGAGCCAATAGGAGTAAAGTGCCATGCAGATTTAAATTTTTCCCACTTGTGACGAATGCAGCTATCTATTTTTTTTTGTTTTTTGCATGCTAGTTAACATTCGTGTCAGTCAGCTGTTGGCTCTCACGCTGACCAATAGAATCTCCCTGCCTATTCGCGGCAGCCAGCTATAGGCTCTCACTCTGGCCAGTACCAAATGGCCGCAAACTACATGAAAACTGTTGTAGAAGCATGAAAAAAATCGATTATTTCCACTATCGATGGGAGCTGGGAAATGCAAAGTCGGTCTTGGCCTTACCACTAACTTGGAGCATGTGCATGTAAATTTTGGTGCAAATCCGTCGAAAATTGCGGCAGCTCATTCTTTACACACATACACACACACATCCTGCCTTTTACATATATATATATATATATATATATATATATATATATATATATATATATATATATATATATATATATATATATATATATATATATATATATATATATATATAGTGACTATTATAACAGTTATTATAGCTAATATAGCGAGACTCTTCGCAAAGCGAATTGAGTCACTGTCGGTCACTGGGCGCGTTTCTAAAAATAAATACGCTAAAAATCCACCTGCATCACTGCCGTGAGCCGACGGCTTAGTGGTAGAATCTCTGACTAGTACCATCTCAGTCGAGTTTCGATTCTAGCTAGAGGCAACCGGGTGTCTAGCAAAAACTGATGAGCTTCGAAACAGTCTGTCTGTGGGTGACGTTATATATATATGAGAATTTATTTTTAGTTGGATATTCACTGAAATGGATCCTAACAGATGCTACAATTCTGGTAACAACAGCTAAGAGGTGGTTCCACGAGCCTAAAAATCTTAATCTTCCTATAAGTAGCGTTGCTTCCGGATGTAGTTTAAAGACGATGTTTTCCGATTCGACATGTTTTTGTGGTACACGCACTGATTGTTTAATTCATAAATACCCTTTGCACATTATTTAAAGCCAGAAAATATTTTAGTGGCGCGTGTATTTCGGCCAGTGGAAGTATAAAAATACATTTTTATAATAAAAATTACCAACAATTCATTTTAAAATCAAAATCACCAGCAATTGTCTTAATGGCTATCACCCGAAGCAAGGTGTAAAGCCACTAAAACAGAAGGGGGTTACAGTGTGTGGAGGAATTAGGAACAGAAACATTATTAATGAGTAGAAAGTGAAAAGAGCAATCAGGAAGGCAGTAGACAGCGTTTGGCACTGCATTTAAATTTTGGCAGATTAAATTTGGCTGCAAAGTATAAAGCTGGAAGAGAGTTCCACAAGCGAGAAGTGTGAAGAAAGTAACTGTTAGCCTAGAAGTTACGTCTACATCTAGCTAGCTCAACTACAAATTGATGATCTCTCGCTGCCAGTATAAGACATTTTTATAGCAAAAACACCAGCAATACAGTTTTATATAAAACATTACAAACAATACATTTTTAAAGCAAAATGCCAAGCAATGCATTTTTAAAAAATCGGTATCACTCTAAGAAAGGCAGTATAGCCATTAGCTCGAATGGGGTCGCAGGGTGTGGAGGAATTTGGAACAGAAATATTAGTTATGCATAGAAAGAGAAAAGAGCAATCAGGAGGACAGCAGATAGCAATTGACATTAATTTTTTGCAGATTAATGTTAGCTGGATAGCATGGAGTCGAGAAGGAGTTCCACAAGCGAGAAGTGCGGGATAAGAAACTTTTAGTATAGAAGTTACAGGTACATCAATAGCTCAATTGTACATTTTATGAGATCTCGCCGCTAATCTAGTATTGCGCTGAAAATCATACAGTCAAGTTACCATAGCGAATAGAACACCCGAACAATTACCATGAAAGTATTTATAAATTTTATAGCAGAATTTAAAAAAAATACATCTTATAGCAAAAGAACTAACAATACATTTAATCTATAGTTGAAGACCTACAGTTCTGTTCAATATATATTCACTTCTTACTTCATAAAATTGGTCAAAATATTTAGATTGTGGAATTAAATAACCTCTAGTGGTTGATAAGACGTCAAAGAAAATCAAATAACCAATCAAAATTGAAACAACGCTTTTATAATATAAATCTATATAATATCCTATAATAGCTAATCAAACTATTCTAAAATATGACTTCAACAAATTACACCATAAAACACATATATCACTGCCTCTATATCCACACAAAAAAGCCGAGTATCATCTACCATGTATTCAACTGTGAAAGCAGAATAACATATATTTTTATTATTTCAAAGCCCCAAGAAAAATTAATTTTAATGAATTTAAATGACACATAATGTTTGATATAGATTTAAACAAACAAATCAATTAATCATTGTAGTTTTAAAACAAAGAATTCTGTACGATTGTGATTCACGAATAACATTTTTGGAGGCAGCAGTATATGATTGAAAAAATATCATGTCACAAATACCATTGCAACTATTACTGGAACTAGTCGAAATCCGAAGCTTTCTCTTAGATTTCGAAGAAAGATTGTCCATGACCGCAAGAATCTTAACGTTGGTGCTGACAGATATTCATTCAGATTTGTCAAACAATGGTGTAAATGTGTCACGCACGATAAGCGGGTTGCGCAATAAAAAAAAATGTTTATCAATATTTACATTCCAGCTAAAAAGAAAAAGAAAAAAGCACCTTTACTCAAAAGTCATCATTGCACTTACAGTGAAATTTGCCCGTGCCAACTCGTAGAAAGAAGAGAGTGATTTTTCGAACGCGGTTTTATGGAGACTGAATTTAAGCCATTTGAACGGAATCAGACGCGGACTAAGCGGAGGGACAATGGAGAAGCCAGGGACATTAAGAACGATATCAAGGGTGATATCAACCGAGATGCAACAAATCGTATGTTTTGTAAGGATAGCAGTGGAAATGAAACGAGTTAGTTGTAAACAAACTTTAGGACTATTTGTTTATTTTATTTGTCTAGCGGTATATCAACACCTTATGGGTCATTTAATGCCGAAATTTAAATTTCTTGGGAACATTAGTAATGTCTTTTAAAATATACATTTCCGGTAATTTAATTTTCAATTTATTTTTATTTCAGAAAAACGTATTACTGGTAATTGTTTTACTATGAAAATGTATTGCGGGTAGTTTTACTATACAAATGTCCGTACATTCATAATGTTTTAACCCCCAGTGTGTGGGTTAACTATTTGACAATACCTGGAACACTAACAGGAGCTAACACACCGGGTCAGGTTGAACCTATGGAAAATATTAATAGAGCGGCGGCTTTGACCCCAGTTTGTGGGTTAACAATTTTCCCATAATTTGGACCTTAATAGGTTCTATCACAACAGGTTAGAGTGGATCTGGAAACAACAGTAATTAAGAGGTAGCTCCTCAAAACATTCCGATCAGATGGCCTTGCTGCCTGATGTAGTTTATCGTCATACCCAGGACAGAAATTTAGAATTGTAATAGTGTTTGTGTGTAAACGAGTTAGAATGGATTGACAATTAGAGAGAGACATAAATCCCAGGCTTAACCCCATGGGTGTGAAAGAAATGAAAATATGATGAGGATTAGAAAAAAAAAAAGATCTCATATCTTTAAATAAACTCGGCTATCCGAATTGTTAAAAATGTCTGAAATACGGCATATTTGATTGCGTCACTTTAATCACAAATCTTGAAAAAAAAAAAAAAAAAGAAGCAGTATGTGGCCGTGATATTTTATTGGACCGTGAATTAACGAATCAACAACTAGCGAGAAGCGCCAAAAGTTCTTCAGTTTTTACTCTGGTATCGGGCAGATGGTTTGGATAAAAAGAAACTGTGTATGGTAAGGTTTGTCACTCAGAGTACTTTCTCCGTTACTGAGCAATAGTCGGCGACATTTTCCTGTTTCGGGTAATAAAATTGACCTCAACGCGTTGTGCTATTTATTATTCCAAGAAAACATTTTTGACATTCAATGAGAAATCGATACTCCTGGGGTACTGACTTGAAAAGAACAGATACGACCTCCGACAGAACATCGACCGTAGTTCGCCAAACCCCAGCTCGAGTCACATATGAAGTCTGGACAACAACATAGGAATCATTAAAATTGATGTGCATCGGTGTATTTTAAAGAAACGACTGAAAAATTCTGACAGGTACCGATTTGAAAACATGTCATTTCTATTTCCAACGTGATAATGATCTTGAATGCATAAGTGCTTTGTTGAAATATTGGCTCAATCAAAAGAACAAAATCTTACCGTTCTCTACAAAGGCGTTCAGTCAGAGAATACAATAAAAGGTTCTGTGGTGAAACTTTAAAATCCATGTAAGAGAAAATTTAATAAACTGCTTTGGAAGATTACTTACTAGCTATAGGTTGTTGTTGTTGTTGTTGTTCTTGTTGTTGTTGTTCTTGTTGTTGTTGTTGTTGTTCTTCTTCTTCTTTCTCTCACTCTTTCTTTCTTTCTTTCTTTCTTCTTCTTCTCTTTCTTTCTTCTTCTTCATGATTTAGATACTATCCATTTCAATTGTTGCTGAAAGTCCTCAAGTGATGTACTTTCTGTTATCTGGTACAATTATTTGTTCCTGCAAATGGATGGCAGAACAGAGATTATGGGGGATAGTAAAGAAGAAAGCAGTTCTAAGAGTTACAAAGAATAGGAAATTGTAGAGAGCCATGATCAACCACGTTCTGAAGGGGCATGATTCATAAAAGAAGAGGAAGCTTTGGGATTGAAATCTTTTTTTTTATTTTTAATCATTTTCACCCCAAGCAAGGCAATAAAGTCACTAAGATGCAAGGGGTTACTGAGTATATGAAAAGCAAAACATTATTAATGAGAGAGAACAATAAAAGAACAGGAATTAAGAATATGGAAGATAAGGAAATATTTTGAATTTCAATTTTGGAAGATCAAACTTGACTGGGAAGCAAGAAGCTGGAAGTGATCTACAAGTTGGAAGTGCGAGAGAAGAAACTGTTAGCATAGAACCTACGGTTATATCTAGCTATTTCCATTAAAAAAAATTATGAGACCTTGCCGCCACTCTAGTACTGCGCTTAATGTTATAATGTATAGATATCATAGAGAAGGTTATCAGAACAATTACCATGAAAGTATTTATAGAAAAGACACAGAAAAGTAATATTGCGGCGGTGGGAAAGTTTAGCAGCAATAATATGTCTTCTTTCTTTGCTTCTGATTTTATCCCGACTCTCTAAATATAGAGCAGGAGAACCGCGTCATGTGTGGCAGGAATATTAAATGTCTGGGCAAGTGGTAGATTTATAAATATGCAAGATAGATTCTGTAGATAAAATTATCTCACACAACATAATGAACTGACTTTCTTAGCAGCAAACCTAGCAATGGATTCAATATAAACTTTTCATATCAGCTGAGAATGTTAGATGGAGAAGACATATTGTATCACTCTTAAACAATGAGAATCATCTACCATGTATTCAATTGTGAAAGCAGAATAACATATATCATATTTTTAGTACTTCAAAGCACCCAAGAAAATTAAATGTCGGTATGACTCATAAGGTGTTGATATGCCGTTAAACAAATTGATAAATCGAAAAGTCGGTCTGTTTAATTTTTTTTTATATTTTTCCAAATTTCGAATAAGGTGCCCAGTATTGTGCGCGAAATTTTTGATAAGCTGTTTAGAATAATATCAATAGTTAAGATAGCCTAAGTTGAACCTCACGTTTCGTCTATAGCGTGACGTCTATCGCAGCATCGAACTATAATATATTGTGTGTATACATATTTATTTAAAGCTTATATTATCATTTATATACCTGTATCCTATTTATATTTATATTAACGGCAGAGAGGTAAAAATAAACACGCTATCAAAAACATTATATGCATTTATTTTAGCGATAAACACTTCGTATATCTTCTGAAAATGACACGAATAAATGATGGAATTTTTTTCTCATCATCTTCCAGCAAAAATGATCAAGATGTGACTGAGATAGCTGACTACCAACACGTCGCATTTTATTGAGAATCAACATTTTAGTATCCAACCCTAATCGCTCACTTGCCTGATGGCCACGTGGGGAGAGGGACACGGTTGACCTTTGCGCTGCACCTGGGTAGACGACATATTGAAGTAGACATCACGCTAAGACTAAGATTTGTAACTTTGATTAACAACTAGTCCAAGTAGACGAATCCGAATTCAAAACTCCTTGGTTAATCCCCTCCTGTCAAAATCATAACGTATGTTAATTGTTAATCTGAGAGCCAAGTTCCAATTCCAGTCGGGTTCGTTATATTTATTTACATGCAAATAACATTGAGAAAGCTATGAATCCACCTCTTCTCCTTCATATATTCTGGCTTTAAATAACCTGTAAAAGGTTGATAAGCCTTCATAAAACAAATCCTGTAAAAGTGTATTTGCTGGCAAAGTGGACCATCGGAGGGGGCGTCCCTGTACTCACTTTCTAGTCTCCATAGAATACAAAAGTGTTTTCCGACATCTTGTGGTTGAAAAATTATTATCCACCATCCAAGGCCTCTATCTCAGACGGGATGTGGCAAGCCTCTAACTGATCTATCTTTACTTCGATGGGACGTGACTGGACGAGCTGCATTCCTTGTTTCCACAAGTTCTAACCTTCACGATTAAGACCCGCCATGACGTTTAAATTGTAACAAACTGCCCTCATTATCTCTGTACTGGTGAGAAGTTTTGCACATAAGAACCTTTTTTCATACGAATCACTGTTCTGAGGAACTTACTCCCAAGAGGATGTTTCCTTGATAACTAAAATCTTAACTTGTTCAAGTCAAGGGTTAAACGTTATTTTCTCCTTCCTATCTCCATAAGTTGTTTTTTTTTTTTTTTTTTTTTTAAGCGTTTCACCCTGTTATGGTCGGTTTAACGTGGGATCTCCAAGCCCGAGGGATCTCCGAGCCCGTGGCCTCAGCCAAAAATATGCACATTGAACCCGTATAAACGGGTTCAGGGTCGGTTTACCTCCCCGAAAGAGAGTGCGCTCTTCGGCGTAGCCTCGTTCGGGTTTCTCCCCGCCCGAAGACTGAGAGTTCAACAGAACAGCCGGTCAAGACTTGAACGACTGACGATATTCAGTTCCCCCTTCACTGCGGCATCATGTGGCACAAAGCCAGTTATTTAATGTGGGATCTCCGAGCCCGTGGGATCTACGAACCTGTGGGATCGGCCCAAAAATATGCCCATAGAACCCGTATAAACGGGTTCAGGGCCGGTTTACCTCCCCGAACGAGACTCCGCCCTTCGGCGTAGCCTCCCTCGGGTTCCTCCCGTCCGTAGGAAGAGAGTACACCCGAACAGTCGGTCAAAACTTGAGCGAATTACTCCTTGCCTAATCCTGAGGCGCAGTATTTATTAAGTATGGAATAGTCCATTATTATTATTATGGGTAAGATCCCATAACACACCCCAAGCAAGGTGGGAAGCCACTAGCACGCAAAGGGGTTCCAGAGAGTTGTTGCGAGAGCAAATAGGAGTGATAGAGGAAAAGATGAAGAGAAGGATAGGAGATAGATCAAGGCATCTGGGGATGTTGATTGACATTACATTTGAATAGTTGAAGATTATAGCTATCAGGGAAGCAGGAAAAAGGGAGAGATTTCCACAGGCGAGAAGTGCGAGAAATGAAACTATTGCAGCTGAAGAGACGGCTACACTTAACAGTTTGGACAGTGAAAGGTTGAGAGCTAGATGCCAGCCTAGCGGAACGCAGCTCATCGAAGCAGTTACCATAAAAGTATTTGTAAAAAAAAGACAGAGGGAGGCGACGGCACGTCTGTGGGAGAGTGACTGCAGACAAGATGCCAGATCAGGGCCAATTACATTGCATATCTGTCTCTGGATTTTATCAAGGACCTTGAAGCAAACAGAAGGGGCTACAGACCATATATGGCAGCAATACTCAATACAAGGGCGAATAGTTGATTTGTATTAGCTTGCTGCAAAAATAATGACGTAATAATGTCGTTTTTTGACCTATTTTTAACGTCAAAAAACGACATTATTACGTCATTATTTTTCCACCAACTAATAGATCTGAAGGATCGATTCCGGGGAGAAAAATTTCCTGGCGCGGCACAGGGAGCCATCTTTCCTTGCGGTGAACGAAGCTAATGACTCAATGTATTTGTTTCAGCTCAGGTCAACAGTCAATGTGAGACCGAAAAATCGCAGAGGTGCTCTCGTGGAGTTGAGCATCAGACATTCTAATGGGGAGCAGGGATGGTTCTCTCTGGTGAGTAATAGAGAGCAGTTTTGTTTTTGAGCCATTAAAGTTAACCAGCTAATTCTTTCCCCAGTCAACAACCGATTGGAGCTTTCATTTTGTAACCATCTACTTTGGGCGTACAAGGTGACCTTCACTGTTAAAAAAAAAAAAAAAAAAGAGCACATGTCGGATATATAGTGCGGTCCTCTACGTCACAAGGGAATATACAGGGTTATTGAAAAGTAACTCCCTATTTTATTTATAATGGATTCAATTTCTGAGAAGTATGTTCCATTCGAACAGCTTCTTCACGCGAACCACTGCTCTGTGGAAGCGATTGCCAATATGATATTTCCCTGATAACTAAAATCTAACCTGTTCAAGTCTAGGTTTAAGCATTATTATCTCCGTCTATCCACATAAACTTCTTTTTATTTTGTAACCCTCTACTTTGAGTGGCTTCCGGGCCTTGTACAAAGTTAACCTCACTGTTTAAAAAAAAAACAAAGAGCACATGTCTGAGTTAAAGTGATGTTCTATACGTCGCAACGGGATATACAGAGGCATTGAAAAGTAATACCCTATTTTCTTTATAATGGATTCTCTCGTCTTTTAAAAAATATAGTTAGACGAGTCCATTATACATAAAATAGGGAGTGACTTTTCAGTCACTCTGCATATGGATAACAGACAAAATCCACGACTCCTTATCGATACAGGGTTCGGTCGTTAATATGTTAATAAATATAACTTTTCTGATCATGAAATTAATATTAGGTTGGTGCAAAAATAATGACGTAATAATGTCGGTTTTTGACGTTAAAAAAATACGTCAAAAAACGAGATTATTACGTCATTATTTTTGCACCAACCTAATAAATACAGTAATTTTCGAGTGGTCAGTTTATTACATAGTAACAATAGAAAATCGATTCCCCAATTTATCTCCAAAAAACCGTACGAAATATTCTGGTTCAGATTTTCACTTACACATAAATACTCTTGGAAAAAGAATGAATCCACTTCTTCTACCTCCAGCTATGGGTTAATTAGTAAGTCTTGTATCAATAAATCATTATTATCTTCAAAATAATCTTATATTCTCATGATATTTTCTGGCATTAAATAACCTGCAAAATATTTATCTATATTTCTAAGATGAGGTATTTACATTATTTACTTTGTTCGGACTGTTGTCTTCATCTTTAGTGTCATGTTCCCGGCGTTTCGGCCGTTATACGCCACTGCCTTCTTCAGGATCTGTCTATATTTTTGAGATATGTTATTGTAATTATTTACATTATTTACATTGTTCGGAATGTTGTCTTCATCTTTAGTGTCATGTTCCCGACGTTTCGACCCTTGTACGCTACTGACTACTTCAGGATCTGTCTATATTTCTAAGATGAGGTATTGTAATAATTTACATTATTTATATTGTTCGATCTGTTGTCTTCATTTTATTCCCGACGTTTCGGTCGTTGTATTCTCCGGCCTTCTTCAGGTGACTGACCTAGCCCAGTGGATAAAAGCGGTGGTTGCATCCAGTGACTTGACCCAAAGAGTTATGTGCTACGGCAGTAGTGAACAAAACCTTGGAGTGTTGAGTTAAAGGAATTATAACTGAGACATGAGAACGAGGTATCGCACGTGGAACTAGAACAATCTACACCGATCGATCCCCTAATTTATGTCTAAAATGGTGGCATATTTTTCAAGTAAAATGGCCGAAACTTCGGGAACATGACGATTAAGACGATATTAACAGTCCGAATAATGTAAATAATAAGTGAATCCTTTAAAAATCTATTTGCTACGGAACGCGTAGCAACAACACATTACGTGGTAAGAGTATAATCCTGTGCGTGAAAGGGAGTCTAGTGGGATAACTGACAAAATACCCGACTCCCTGACGATACACTGTTCGATCATTAAAACGGTACAAAAATATTCACTGAATATGTTACGTTTAATATGACTGAATTACTTAAGTCACAATCCGCGTCATCAGTGCAAGGAATATAACACCGGTGTAGCTTAAATTACACCTCAAACTTAAAAATAAATTAGGCTTATCATATATACAGATTAATTTTCTCGTAGCGTAGAAATAAAACTGGTGAATTTTTACTCCTTACTTTTATTACATTTCCATATCTGAGTAAATATACTTTTCTGATTATGAGATTAATATATATACGGTAATTCTCGAGGGATCGGTTTATTACATAATATCAATAGAAAATCGATCCTCCAATTTATGTCCAAAAATGATGGCATATTTTTCTAAGCTCTTGCTATTATCATTAGATTTTCACATGTAAGTAACTAAATATACCTTTCTGGTTGTGAGATTAATATATATATATATATATATATATATATATATATATATATATATACACACACAGTAATTCCTGAGGGATCGGTTTATTGCATAATAACAATAGAAAATCAATCCCCCAATTTATGTACAAAAATGATGACATATTTTTCTAAGCTCTTGCTATTATCATTAGATTTTCACATGTAAGTAACTAAATATACCTTTCTGATTCTTTCTACTTCTTTCTTTTTTCCAATTTTTTTCCTCGGATGCCAATTTTTGATAGATTTGCAAGTTGAGCTATCCGGAATTTTAAAGCACAATTAATATAATTAAAGTATTGGTATAAGCACATCTGTAGCTGGATTTTGAGCATTATGTTTTGGACGTGTTTATTCGTCGGTGTAGTAAAAAAAAGAGACGTTCAGTAAACAATTACATACACATCTACGCCGGAGAAGGAGTTAAACCCTTACTATTATTAGAAGTATTTAAATATATTTTTCTGTTGTCATTTTTGTGCTCTTCTCAATCACAGAGTCGAGTTCTTCACCTCTTGACTATATAAATATATATGAACTGTCTAACTTTCTGGCATAAGGTCTTATAATTCTCAGAGAAATCTTTCTCAATGTTAGAAATAAACCTACTGCCCACTGGCCTCGCCAATGCAGCGAAGATGATACTAGCACAGGGAATATATACTTGCATTCAACTTTTATATCCCATTTTCATGCAGGAAGATGGTGATCATGGCTCTCCACAACTTCTTAATTTTTGTAGCTCTAATCAATGTTTGTGTCCTTGCAAACCCCCCCAGACCCTTTTCTAGCGTCTATTTATACATCATTCGCTGGGATATATCCAGCTCCAAAACTTCCATTTTTTTTTTCTAACTCTAATCAATGTTTCTCCTGTCATCATTCTCACACCTTTTCTTTCATAAATTTGTATAAGCTTGTTAATTAGTTTACTCTCTATTTCCCCTCTGTCTCTTTTGCCGTCGGTATGTTCTGAGAGTTTTATTTTCTCCAAGCCTTTTTTCTCATTATGCGTCCCCAAATAGCTCATCTCGAACCATCCGTAAGAACTTTCTAATTATAATCTAAAGAGAAACATTTTTGTTTTCTTATCTGTATACGCAGTGACGATAATACTACTTCCAGCCTCTGATCAGGCGGTTCTTCTTAATTGCTGTTGTTCCCATGCCCACCAAACTCTGGGTGGTAGCACCTGTTAGGGCCCCAGGTATGGGCAATGAGTTAACTCCCCAAACAAAACCAAGACACTTTGAAAGTATAAAAATGTATTTTTGTAGCAAAAATGCATGCAATACATGTTTATATAAAAGAATTAGCAACAGAAGAAAATGACCAGAAATTTATTCAGTAGTAGAATTAGTAGCAATACATTTTATAGTGGAATGACCAACAATACATTTTATCTGTAGTTTAAGACATAGAATTGTGTTCGAAATAAATTTTTTGCAGGTATATAAAAACGACTATCTGCCCTTGGCAGTTTAAAGTTAGCCAATCAGCTTACAGATGCTGATTGGTGCGTTTTCTATCCCTTTTTGAAGACTATTCACTCTTGGTAAGATCTAAGAAATGAACACTTGCAGAATCAGCAAGCTCTACACCGTTATCAACCACAGAGTCCGTAGATGGCGAAAATATCGACTCTTTTTTAACAGATAACTTTGGTCACAGTCCATTAAGTTTACAAGGACTTATTTGCAATATTGTTTAATACAATTTGTAAAAAATCTGAGGTCAATAGCGTTCAATACTTTATTTATTACAACGTATGCATCCGCCATGTGGGCATCTTATATGGGGCCGCTTCAATTCCCCGCAAACCAACTGTCTTTTCGTGATGTTAAGTATAGTTTTTTTTGTGCTTCCATTTTCTCTAAAAATTCGTCGTTGCTCACATATTCGGTCAATGGTATCTTCAGCACCCTTCTTTGGAACCATATTTCTTCATTTTTAGGTGACCGTCCAGCATTCACAGCCATATAGGACGACAGATATCACCTAACAGTTTAGTTACGATTTCTAATTGCTAAACTTTAATATACTAGAATTTTTTGGAACACGCTAACGGGTGTTAAAATTCTCACAGTATTTAGTATTGTTGAAGTTATCGCTAACATTTATTTGACGAGATTTACAAACTCTACGTTTCATTCAATTTTATGAGAAAAGAGATATGATTTATCTGCCCTTGAAAGTTTAAGGTTAGCCAATCAACTTACAGTTACTGATTGGCGCGCTTTTCTACCGCTTTTTGAAGGACTCTCACTCTTGGTAAAACCTACGAAACGAACACTTACAGAACCAGCCTGCTCTACACCGTTATCACCACAGAGTCCGTAGATGACGAAAACATCGACTCTTCTTCAGCAGATAAGTTTCGTCGCAGACACCATTAAGTTTGCAAGGGCTTATTTATAATATTGTTTAATACACCTTGTATAAATCAGAGGTCAGTCGCGTTCTTTATTTATTACAACGCATGTGGGAATCTTATATGCGACCACTTGAAATCCCCGCAAATCAATCGATGAAATTTTAATAAGTTGATTTGTTTGGAAAATTCTTAGACAAAAAACCTATTTCGCGGTTTTTAATGCATTCTAGTAAAACCAACTGTACTTTGTACCTGCTTACATGTTTGCACCTCTCCCCAAAATTTGGTTTTGATCGGTCAATGTATGGCTATTTTAGAGGGTGTGATGGACAGACTAACGGAAGTCACTTCTCTCTTATGAAAAATACGATTATCTACCTTTGGCAGTTTAAAGTTAGCCAATCAGCTTAAATCTGCTGATTGGTGCGTTTTTCTATCTCTTTTTGAAGAACATTCACTCTTGGTAAGACCTAGGAAATGAACACTTGCAGAATAAGCCAGCTCTACACCGTTATCACCGCAGAGTCCGTAGATGGCGAAAATATCGACTCTTTTTTTAACAGATTACTTTGGTCGCAGACATCATTAAGTTTGCAAGGACTTATTTATAATATTTTTTAATACAACTTGTATAAATCAGAGGTCAGTCGCGTTCAATTCTTCATTACAACCTCTGCATCCACCACGTGGGAATATTATCTGTGGACCGCTTCATTTCCCCATAATTTCAGCATTAAATAAGCCATGAAAGCTGATGTTTGATCGATATATAAAAGAAATACTTATTAAAAACTAAAGGTTTATTTATTAAATGATAGCGACATCTATCCGGACAAGATGAAACCCGGTTCGTTCTGCGCAAATATAAACAATTGACAACAATTTCTATGAATTATCCAACAAATCGAACTTATATTAATAGATACGTTTCTAAATTAGTTTTTAAATTAGATCGTAAGTGTGATTTTATGTAAAAGAGAAATATTAAATAACTCCAAACCTTGTAAAAAGTAAAAAAATAAACTCCTGTCTGGGATCCTGTATCGTAGTGATGATGACGCCATATCTGCTGTTGATGTCTTTATTAACCAAGAAGATAAAAGTTTTTTCACCAATGGGGCCCAAGCACTGAAACTCCAATGGTAGAAGATTGTGTATCATATAGGGAAATATGTTGAAAAATAAACCTCGTTTAGTCAGATTCCCTGAGAGTATCTTGGTCAGACTATGAACGTTTCAGTCGAAACTCGTAGTTAACTTTTCCTGTTTGTGTCTAATCGACAGCTCGTCAGGATTCAATGAATGTAAATATCTGAATGCTTCTTACCGTTATCAAAATAAGGCAAACATTATAAGATTTTATTTTTAATTAATTTTAAACTCATTATCTTTAAAATTATGGACAAAGTTGAGGTCATAAAATTGTTTTCAAAATATTTACATTTCGGTATTAAATAACCCATAAAGGTGTTCATATGCCGATGAATCAACCAATCAATCAACAAATATGAAATAATTCTTTCATGATCTTAATCCATATAATATCCTACAATTTATTAATAAAATAAAACCGTATTCCAAAATATGACTTCAAGAAAACTTCAACATAAAACAGACATATCAGCTTTAATACAGTATCAACCAATTAATCAACAAGCTAACCAACCATGTTCATATCTATCTATGCTTGTTATCATTTATCTGAAAATTTTCCTATCTATCTATCTATCTATCTATCTATCTGTCTGTCTGTCTGTCTCTGTTAATCCATCTTTGCCTTTTTATATCTATCTATCTATCTATCTATCTATCTGTTTGTCTGTCTGTCTTTCTGTCTACCTGTCTCTGTTAATCTATCTTTGCCTTTTTATATCTATCTATCTATCTATCTATCTATCTATCTATCTATCTATCAGAACTGATATTACATAATAATTCAGTACTCTTTGTTTCTAACGAAATGTTTTACATGTGCTTAAAATCCATTTTTTCCTCATTCAACTGCAGAACTTAACCTCGGACAGGTGCAGTTTAAATGAACATAAGACATTACTCATGCAATACTTTATTTTGTGTAAAAGTAAATAAAAAATGTTACCTCATATATTTTTAAGTTTTGACTTTATGTATCGATACATAACTGTGCGCATTGCAATGTCTTTAAAATTTGGCTTACAAATATCATCTGACAAAAATATGTATTCATTCACTGAAAGTAAGCGTAGGTTAATTCAATAACCAAGATGGCGTCAGTATTAGATAAGGAAGAGATGCAGTTACTTCCTTTAATCTTTACTTGAGCCTTGCTGGAGATTATCAAAATTATGATCTGTAAAGGAAGACACGTGGATCAAGTTGCGCCCATGATGCAAATTATATCACCTGAAGTCCGATATTGCGTGAAAATTATGCATGAATTATATCTATCTATCTATCTATCTATCTATGACTGTTAATCTCTCCTCTCCTGTATCTATCATTTTCATTCTGTTTATCTATCTATCTATCTATCTATCTATCTATCTATCTATCTATCTATCTATCTATCTATCTATATATATATATATATATATATATATATATATACACACCTATGTAGTTCTGTTTAGCTCTCTTTCTGTATCACTTTATTTAAGTCAGTTAACCTGTATATCCATCTATCTGATCCTATTCATATCTATCTATCTATCTATCTATCTATCTATCTATCTATATATATATATATATATATATATACCTATGTAATTCTGTTTAGCTCTCTTTCTGTATCTCTTTATTTAAGTCAGTTAACCTATCTATCCATCTATCTGAGCCTGTTCATATGTATGTATGTATGTATGTATTTATATCTATCTATTTCATTTCTCCCTCTCTCTTTACATATATATATATATATGACCTGCATGAAACAAAAAAAAATTATATTTATTACCACTCATAATAATTTGTTGTTTTGGTCTGCAGATCTTTGTTGGGTTTTCTTATACATCTGTTTACCGTAAACCGACATTTACCAGTTTGAATACCCGTTGGGACTCATTTTCTCCCGTAAAATGTTAAATTAATTTAATTAAGACCCATACTCAATAGGCTTTAATGATCTGCTCTAAAACCAAAGTTGAATGATGAACTCAACTTTACCACCACTGCCACTATCCCTATCCGTTGGACATCATTTAATCAATACTTATGAACAAAATTGCGGAATTCAATAAGGTTAAACCGACTACAGCACAAAGATGTCCTGTGTATCTGCACCTTCTTTCGCTGGGTAATACTAGTGATAGATAAGCTAAAAGGGATTTCTTGGCGGTTTGACATTGCTGCTAACTCTCGTATAGTCTTTTCTGCCAAGCTTGTCCTTTCATCCAGGCGGAAAGACGTTCTCCTTCCACATCATAATAGTTCTTTGATTTATTCATTTAAATGTAGCTGTGACTACATAGGGAGAACAACTTAAAGGCTGGATGTTGTAATAAAGCAACTTGACCTAACATAAATCCGCCATCTTAAATATAATTCTTCAGACTTCTGGCAAACATATAAGTGTTTTCCATCGCAGAACACCTAGCAAATAGCCATAATTGTGCCACTAATGTCAGTGTGGACTCATTTACTACTCTTAGCAAGTAACACTCGATTTACCACTTAAAGGTGTTGGAGGCCATTTATATTTTCTCTTTGAAACCTTCGTTGTGCAAACAGAAGGATTTCCTACTAAGCCTTCAACTAATTTCCATCTAAGTATTTTCCCTCCCAATTCATACTGTTCGTCTTCTTATATTGACAATTCTATATTTATTAACTTCGATTTAGCTCTATTGAGCGAGGTTCGAAACAAAAAAAAATGTGATAGATAAGCTAAGAGGGTTTTCTTGGCAGTTCGACATTTTGCTGCTAACACCCGTGTAGTCTTTTCTGCTAAGGCTTCGTTTCATCCATGCGGAAAGACGTTCTCCCTTTACATCGTCATAGTTCTTTGATTTATTCATTTAAATATTGTTATCGTTCTCACTACATAGGGAGAACAACGCAAAGGCTGGATGTTAGAATAAAGCAGCACGTCTCAAAAAAGATCTGGAATCTTAAATATAATTCTTCAAACATTCTAAACAATACATAAGGGTCTTCCATCGCAGGTCACCTAATAAATAGCCATAATTGTGCCGCTAATTTCAGTGTGGACTCATTTACTATTCTTAGCAAGTAACACTCGAATTACCACGTAAAAGTGTTGGAAGCCATTTATATATTGTCTTTGAAACCTTCTTTGTTAAAAGAGAAGGATTTTGTACAGGGCCTCCAATTAATTCTCATTTAAGGTTCCTCCCCCCCACTACATATTGTCCATCTTTTTATTGATAATTATATATTCATTGACCTCGATTTACCTCTGTTGAGCGAGGTTCGAAACCGGTTAGCTAGCTCGTTTTTCAGTTTTACCTTTTACTTATTTTCATGAGTGGTAATAATAAATACAAATTTTGTCTTTTCATGGGAAGTCATGGCGATACCTCTTCTACTGCACTGACCTATGGATTAAACAGTAGATTTAATTTGTCTCGCGAGCCTTAAATCTTGAAGAAGGACATCTCTTAATTCAAAACTGTAGAAAAAGCAACAAGAAACCACCATCGGCCCCAAAGAGTCTTGAAAAATCAGAGATTATAAAGAAAAGGAAACCGTGAAGTACTATAATCGCCTATGTCTTAGAAAAACATAGCATTAAAAAATAGATGGTACCATAGAATCCATTTATTTTCTCACAGAACAGTTATGTATAGATCTGATTCTAGCCTTGGTTGGTAGCCGATCTAGGAGAAGGAAATATTTTCGACGTGACTATGCAAATATTATATGATAATCTGAAGTTTAATCCGATTTGAAGTAAAAAGCCAGATATATTTATCCTGCCTCCCAACGAAAGTTGAATGCGACATAAGATTGTTTTAACTTGGGGAGCGCCCTACGCATACTTGTGCATATGGAGCAAGGACAATAACTGGGTTTGTTCCAGCCCCCGAGATCAACCACTTTATTGTAATGAGGAAGGTACTGCCACAGGTTTATGATATAATGGAATATGCATACACCTGTGTTTCCCCTCACTGGAATATGATTGGCTGGTGTCCGTCATAAATACAGACGTGCGTGTAGGTACGACAGAGTTTTGGTCTATGTCGACGTCCATTGGATTGCGCCATTGGCTATCCTATTGGTCTACACCTATTACCTGCGACTACGACGAGTGTAAGTCGATTACTGCTACCATATACTACTTGGTTATAGTCGCCAAAACCACTTAGCTACTTCGATCAAATATATCCCTTTCCGGGACATATCAGTTTAGAATACCCCGGGCTGAGCAACTTCTCCCATTTAAAATGTGCGAAAACATAGCTTCACTTACAGCACAGGAGCGATAACCATGCCTCTTGAAACTGCATTGACAATGGTTAACTCTTGAGTGGACGAGAGTCAAGGAATTTTTTATCACATAAATGATGACAGTAGACTCTTTAAGCAAGTATGACAGTCGCCGACAAATTTGGCCAATGTTTGTGGCTCACGTAAGAACGACTATAGCCCTTGACGTGAGCAATTGATTTAGAAAGATTATTATGGATGCACCAACCTAAGTTATTCCGTAAAAACCCCGGCCTCTTTTGTAAATGTGTGGCTTTTCATCGGACTTGTGCGACCGGTGGCTGTTTCTACAAGTCTTCTGACACACCCCACTTGTTCTTGCGAGTATACAATCGCTCATATATCCTGAAATATACACAAACATATTTCTTCTTGTGGCTAACGGTATCTACCTTGGAGAGACATAGGCTGTCACGTGTCAACTGATACATTGCCAGGTCAATGATTTCCTCATTCCTAGCTGCAACCTTGACATTCGCCCAACTTGTTGCATTTTCTTGGAATACCTTAAGTGCCTAAATCAACTGCACACCTCCATTTATTTCGGTCGAAAGCGGCAGTTTTCACACACAAGATTATTTATATGGCGTATATATATATCTTATATATGAAGCAAACACAAACATATATATTAGGTTGTTGCAAAAATAATGTCGTTTTCTCACATATGTTACTATGTGAGAAAACGAAAATATTTTTGCAACAACCTAATACATATTTGTGTGAGTGTGTTGCCGGGTTTTCGTGCTATCAGTTCAATCAATTATTTTGATGCATATTGTGTTACGGGCAAGTACCAACATATTCTTCTTTGAAAATGGGCATGTTCTTTACTCTAAATGCGTTAGTGTATTTAATTGATATTATCGCCCCCTGGTGGTGCATGTGTTTATTAGATATACAAGCGTGCAATCCACCCAAAATATCTCACGACCCTCACAAACACATCGGCGCTAAACGAAATGCAGGTAAATGGATTTGGAGAGCGGGTGCGAAAATAAACAAGCCGCAAACAACAAATAATGTAATTACTGTCAAAGAAGCACAATAAATTGAAAGAGTTTTCGAGATGACATAAAAAAAAAATGATAGTAGAATTTTAAAGAGAAGGTAAAATTAAACAAAAAAAGAAAAAAGAAAAAAGAAGAAAACATTGGCCTGTAGGTAAGAAGGAATAAATGAAAGTAGTGTAAATTGGATATGAATAGGGTGAACATTTTAAGAAAGGGGTAATCGCAGTATTGGATGAGACTAGGAATGAAAGAGAAAAACTTAAGTTTAAAAGAAATAGAACAAATAAAGGAAGGACGGAAGGAAGGAAGAAATGAACAAAGGAAAATAGGGACGGGAAAAAGAAATGAGTGATGAACGGTATAAAAAAAATGAATATGAAAAGAAAGAAAGAAAGGCAGGAAGGAAAAAAGAAAGAAAAAATAAAGTAAGAAAGAAAAGAAGTAAGGAAGAAAGTAAAGAAGGAAGAAAAGAAGAAAGGAAGGAAGAAAAGAAGAAAGGAAGGAAGGAAGCAAGGAAGGAAGGAAGAAAGGAGAACAAAACAGAAAAAGAAATTATGAGAGTGATAAAGAGTGAAAGATAAATTACGACGCAAAAAAATTTACGAATGAAAGAAAGAAAGAAAGAAAGAAAGACGGAAAGAAAGAAAGGACGAAAGAAAGAAAGAAAGGACGAAAGAAAGAAAGCAAGAAAGAAAGAAAGAAAGAAAGAAAGACGGAAAGAAAGGACGAAAGAAAGAAAGGACGAAAGAAAGAAAGAATGAAAAGACGAAAGAAAGAAAGACAGACGGAAAGAAAGAAAGGACGAAAGAAAGAAAGAAAGAAAGAAAGAAAGAAAGAAAGACGGAAAGAAAGAAAAAAAAGACGAAAGAAAGAAAGAAAGAATGATGAATAAAAACGGAAAATAAAAGAATTGCGGAAGGAAGGAAGGAAGGAAGGAAGGAAGGAAGGAAGGAAAATACAGACAGTAAAAAGAAATGAGTGATGAAAAGTATAAATAAAGACAGTTGAATATGAACACCAATAGAAAGAAAGGACGAAAGGACGAAAGAAAGAAAGAAAGAAAGACGGAAAGAAAGAAAGGACGAAAGAAAGAAAGAAAGAAAGGACGAAAGAAAGAAAGCAAGAAAGAAAGAAAGAAAGAAAGAATGATGAATAAAAACGGAAAATAAAAGAATTGCGGAAGGAAGGAAGGAAGGAAGGAAAATACAGACAGTAAAAAGAAATGAGTGATGAAAAGTATAAATAAAGACAGTTGAATATGAACACCAATAGAAAGAAAGGACGAAAGGACGAAAGAAAGAAAGAAAGAAAGACGGAAAGAAAGAAAGGACGAAAGAAAGAAAGAAAGAAAGAAAGGACGAAAGAAAGAAAGCAAGAAAGAAAGAAAGAAAGACGGAAAGAAAGGACGAAAGAAAGAAAGGACGAAAGAAAGAAAGAATGAAAAGACGAAAGAAAGAAAGACAGACGGAAAGAAAGAAAGGACGAAAGAAAGAAAGAAAGAAAGAAAGAAAGACGGAAAGAAAGAAAAAAAAGGACGAAAGAAAGAAAGAATGAAAGTGATGAATGAGAACGCAAAAAAGAATGATAAAAACGAGAAAAAATGACGGTGAATAAGGAAGGAAAAACAAAAGAATGATTAAAACGAAAAAAATTGAAAAAAAAAATAGAAATTATGAAAAAATAAAATGCTGACAAAGAAACGAATGGTGAATGTTAGAAAGAAAGATGGACGGAAAAAAAGAGAAAGAAAGATGATTAAGTAAAAATAATAATAAAAGGAATGAAGTAATTAAAAACATAATTAAGAACAGAGAAAGAAAGAAACGATGAAGTCTAGAAAGAAATTAATATGAATAAAGACAGGAATAGAAAAGGGTGTTGAAAGTGAACAAGAAAGAGAGATCGTTAAGTTTTTTGTTTTGTTTTGTTTTTTTAAATCAAGTACAAAAGAAAAGAGTAAAAATGGAGATCCAAATATTCCATTTGTATTTTGGAAGCAAATAATAAACGTAAATATAAATCCCAAGAAAAATATATTAAAATGAGGAAATAGTTCTGACGATGACAAATAACTACATCTGGCAGCAAAGCCTCCGATCGGAAGATTGAAAGTTTTGAGGAGCGCGTTACCAACGCTTAATTGCTGTTGTTTCCAGCTTCCTCTGACATTTAGTGGTAGCACTTGTTAGGGTCCAAGCTTTGGGCAAATAACGGACGCCCAG
The DNA here is from genome assembly GCA_963932145.1 of Acanthosepion lycidas. Taxonomy (NCBI): domain Eukaryota; kingdom Metazoa; phylum Mollusca; class Cephalopoda; order Sepiida; family Sepiidae; genus Acanthosepion; species Acanthosepion lycidas. Next base: position 47,539,448 of record OZ010596.1, on the reverse strand, counting down.
ACAAAACCAAGATACTATGAAAATATAAAGGTACATATTTATATTAATAATTACCAACAATAAATTTTATCTACAGTTGAAGATATGGAATTATACTAAAGTTATTGAGAATTCGGCATTAAATAACCCATAAAGGTGTTGATATGCCACTAAAAAATCAAGCAAAAATCCCATATGATAGAAATCTTTCATGACATTAATCCATATAATGTCTTGTAATTTCTTAAAGAAATCAGACTATATTCCAAAATATAACTTCAATAAAACTACATCATAAAACGCACATATCACCAACTGTAGTAATCATGATATATAAAAATGTATCTATCTATATTTAGGCATCGCCCGTGGAACTAGAAGAGTCTACCCCAGCGAGCGAAATAAAAGGTTCAGTTCGACATTCCAACCACCTGAAGAGCGTACAACGGCCGAAACGTTGTGATAAATATGGCAACGAAGATAAAGACAATAGTCCGAATAATGTAAATAGAATAAACATGTATATGCACAGAAGCTGTGTATCATCTACCATGTAGTCAATTGTGAAATCAGAATAACACAAATCATGTTTTCATTACTTGAAAGCTCCCAAGAAAATTAAATTTTGGTATTAAATGACACATGAAGGAGTTGATATGCCGTTAAACAAACAAAACGAACAAAATGAAAAAAAGCGAAGAAAAACATAGACAAAAACAGAAAAATAAGGGTGACATTAACGAGAAGGATGGGGTAATAAGATAGCCACAGTGGTGGGTGATAATATAATTGCATAATCTGCAATTTCTACAAAGGGTCTGGCATCTCGGCTTCACTCTCTTTCACAAAGACGTAACGTAACTTTTCTGTGCCTTTTGTATAAATAATTTCACTGTCATTGTTTTGATGAAAATATGAAATTTAAATTTTAAATGTTTTTTTTTTTTTTTTAACTTTTAAGCGATTAAGACTCATGAGTATATTTGTTTTGAGTTCCGTAGTGGGGTGCATATTACAGTGAATTAAAGATATGTCAAAAGACGGTTTTTCCATTCACACTGACATTATTTTAATTACCTTCACTCTTCGACAAATTTTGTTTTAAAAAGCGACGATTAGAACTGCAATAAAATCTAAACATATAATGTAAGTTAATTTATACATTTTCTTTGTTCTTGTGAATTGACCACAAAAATATTAAACACTATTTATTTGATTGTTTATTTACTACATTCTAAAAAACTAAGAGAATAGTATTAAAACTAATGTAATACTATATTTATCATTTAACAATTTATAAAGAGATAAATATAGAAACAGTTTTTGTTCATAAATTTGTAAACCGTTACTATATTATTAAAATACTAGCCTAGTAGTCGCCCTTCTGGTGGACATTAAGCTAGCTACTGCGGGGGCTTTTGAGACTTTTATATACGTAAAAGTTATAAGAATTTGGAAATAATAAAATTATTTTATCATTATTAATTCGGTATAATCTTTCTTCGTATACGCAACGGATTTCCATTGTTTGTTTATATTTATTTTCCGCGCAATTTTTATTGTCTTTTTAAATCACCATGAGCTCTTGATAATATCACTTTTAGAAAACATTAGCGAACCCGACCTATGTCTTATTTCGTATACGTCACAGTACGCATCCTAGAAAAAGAACGACAAATATGTGGGCAACGTACCATGCCCCGTTTAAATTTTAATTACGTTTTAATTAGACGGTATCAGTCGCAACTGCGAGTAAATGCGACATTAAAGTTAAACTTTTAATAAAGAATTGTTTTTTTTTTAAACAATTCCCACTATTCGATATTTCACTTTAACTTTTAAATGAGTTTAATCGTGTGTAACTACAGTAGTTATTGCCTGTTGTGGTGTTATTTAAGTGAATTAAATTACAGAAGGAAGAAACAAGAGAAGATTAAGTCTTTAATTATTTTGTCGTCCAAACTTGTTAACGGGTAGAATTTAAAATCTCCCCTCTTCATTCATGTTCCGCTTTTCTAGCGAAGGCAGATACCATTTCGTGACAAGGGAGGTAACCGCGGATTACTCCACATCCACCATTTTTTTTAAAGTCCTTCCAATAACAAAGTCAGGGCGAACCTTGCGACTATATCTGGTTTAAACTTACGGGCTGGCGCCATTGGTAATCGGCTTTTCAATTTTCGTTATTTGCGTTTCGAGTTGATCCCTTGACAATTCAGCTGGACACTGTTTCTCCGAGTAAATCTGAAACAGGTCCTGACTGATGCTGCAGTATATTGGAAGTTTGTGGGTTGGTCAGTTCTGCTGACGATGGCTGTTCAATCTTTCACCATAGGTATTTCCTCGTTGAATTTAACGGTCTGTGTTACTAAGTGTTGTGGGGATCTCCCCTTTTTACATAAGATGGACTCGTCCAAAGTATACTTATACTGACAGAGAGAATACCTGCTGTGAGATACGCCGAGATACAGTCTCGACGTCTGTCGAACTCTCTGCTTTGGCAGAAAGGAAGCCGGACGAAGCTTTGCCGAAGGGCAAAGTTTCGTCCGGGGAGGTAGACAGGGTCTGAACCCGTCTAGGCGGGTTCAAAGGGGATACTTTTTGGCCGAGCCTACTGGCTCGGAGAAACCCACTGTAAACTCGGCCTTGTGCCACATATATTCCTCGTGGGTGGGATATTAAACGTGGAGATACGTTGAGACAGGTTGAGATATACGGAGACAGACACGGGGTCTTCTCAGAGAGTTATACAAGTCCAGAGAGAGAGAGAGAGAGAGAGAGAGAGAGGGAGAGAGAGATGATAATGATTACGGCTTTACTTACAGAGACTTGTACATATACTTTCTACTGACCCGCATTCCTGGACTACTAATCTTCACTTCAAGTCTGTATTCTTACGTTTAATACACTTAGTTTTCTATCTCACTTACTGGCGTTTATTTGTGCAGGATTCCATTTACGGAATCCACAACACTAAGAACAGACCTTGATGGAGCAGGTTTTACAAATTCCGGTGAAGTTTTTAGCTTTTTTACCGTACGTATAATATTTTACTTTTTCGAAACGCTGGATGGTCTTCTTGGACTTTTATCTTTATAGGGAGTGGCAAGCGTCGAGCAGTTTCTATAGACGTTGGTTGCGCAGACTCTTAAATATATTTTATACTAGTAGCCATACCCAACTGGTCGATCAGAAAAAGCGTTCAATTAAAATGGAGCAAAAACAGCATCATGTTTACATATAACAGAGTCTATCTTCAATTATTTTAAAGTAGTTCCGTTAAGAAAAAATATTCTGAATTAATGTAGTTACTGATATAACAGAAGTAGTCTGTATTTATTCAGTCGAAGTTAGCCGAGGAAATGAAGGGGTAAAACAGGCAACATGAAAACCCACTTCAAACCACAATCATTTTGGAGTTTTTGAAATTCAATTTGTCAGTGTGCCACCAGGGATGTAAAAGAGGATACATTTATAAAGCAATTGTTATGTTCGATTAAAATTGGTTAAAAGATCAACGAAAAATAAGAAAGAAAACAGTAAAAATCGCCATTTTTCACGATTTACGCGGGTTTTCACTATATAGGTGGACTCAATTATCAAGTTAAATTACTGTTAAACAATCAGCTAATTGTTGGCTACAATTGAGTGAAGTTTGCAGTAGATTGCTTGAAAATCTAGGGAGTTTTTAGTTTAAAATTTGTGCTGAAATCGATTTTTGTTTTTCACGGTTTTTCTCAAATGCTGTGGTGTAGAAATAAAAATGAGTTATAGTTGAGCTCGTTGTGATGTAAGTAGCCTACATAGCAAATTTGAACAAAATCAGAGGAAAAAATTGTATTTATCGATTTTTCATCGGCTTTATCAAATATTGATATTTTAAAAAGAATATTGTACAATGTATGTGTAAAGTTCGGTCAAAATCGGTTGAATGGATCTCGAGTGAAAAGGTATCACACAGACAGACAGGCAGACAACCAGACACAGAGACATCCCCTGTTTTTTATATATAGATATATTTTGGATTCCGCCATATCTGTGAAAATGTCTGAAAATTTTTTTACGTATTTGTGGTCTTCATTTTTTATAGAATTCACGCGCCTCATTAGGTTCAGAGATTTTATCGCTGGCGCCTCCAGTAATGGTTTTCGTAAATTTTCAATAACAAACAAATCCTGTTTTGACTTTCCTTTTGGAGATTCTAAGAAAGCCACCACATGACTGATAACTTTTATCTGGTGGTCACCTTGTCCATCTAGTTATTTGTTACATTTTTGAATAATTGGGGAGTTTATTCGAAAATATCAATTGTAGACTAAAGTTACACCAGTTCCAGTATCCAATTTCAAATTAATTGCTTTACTATATAGCTTTATAGCTTTAGCTTGTTATCTAACACTTTCGCCACAGCCCCTCAACCGCCAACGTCTTATTCTCTGGGTTGAGGTGTCTACTCGGTCCTAAAAGAACTTAAAGGAGTGACAGCAGGCCCCCTGAGAATCCGTAGATTGTTCGAGCGGTCCACTGGTTTGATCCTGCTCCCTGCCCACGTTGTGGTTTTATCCAGAAAGTATAAAGTGATGTTCATCCATTCACGGTCGACAGAAGATGTAGACAGGGCTGGAGAGTCAAATCTAATCTAACTTCAATAAAAAAAAATATATATACGTGTGTGTGTGTGTGTTTTCCAGACTCTCTCTGTCACAGTTAGGCTTCTTCCGTGACCGTGGTAATTCTCTCGCTATTAGAAATAGACCCAAGGATATTGTTCTTTCTCCTCTCTCATGTCTCGAATTTTAGGCCTGCCATTCTTACACTGTATGTCATTTTCTTGAACACTTTCGGCAAATTGCATTTTGGCTGGATAGTCGTTTTGAGTAAGAGATAGAATATTGCTACAGCTTATAAATTTATTTCAACTTCCTTTATGGGACGTAAATTTGTGAAGCGTTCCATAATTTTCCCACTTGACACAGACATACATGATCAAGGCAGAAACTACGTCTCAGTGAAACCAATTTTCCACAGTCAAACATATCTTGATAGAATGTAAGAAGAACAAAAAATACGTAGCAACTATTACTAAACTCAAAATTTTAACATGCTCCTCAAAAATATATCTACTGCCCAAATAATAAGATATCTGAAAATTAGATACTTCCAAATTCTATAGAAAATAGAGCAAGCATGTTGAACTATACAACTTATGTTTTAAAATACTCCTGAACTATGTAGTAATTTTCCAAGCGTAGTTGAGATGTGGCAGTTAATAGTGATCTTCTAAGCGTAGCTTAGGTGTGGCACAAGGCCTAAAGTCGTAATTGTTCTAGCGAGACAAGCTTGCTAACCATTAGACCCCGTCGAGGTGTCCAAGAGATTTTGCAAGCGTAGCTTAGATGAGGCACAAGGCCGAAAGTATGGGGCACCCAGTGAGAATCGAACTCACTACTCAGTCATAATTGTTCTAACGAGACAAGCTTGCTAACCATTAGACCGCGTCGAGGTGTCCAAGTGATTTTCCAAGCGTAACTGAGATGTGGCACAAGGCCGAAAGTATGGGGCACCCAGTGAGAATCGAACTCACTACTCAATCATAACTGTTTTACTGGGACAAGCCTGCTAACCATTACAACACGCCGAGGTGGCCCTCCTGAACTATATAACTTGTGATATTTTAAATTAAATTATTTTAAAACCTCACAACTACTTGAGATGTTCTGAAATATTCCTGAATAAACATTCATTTAACCGTAATTAACCGACAGAGGTTGATATGCTGGTAAAACAAGTCAACAAACCATCCATTCTTTATGGTGTACTGTACCTGGAGATTTCTTTTTTTATATCTTTGGTGTTTCTTTGCTAATATTTCCTTCTGTTGCATTTGTGCCTAAAGAAAGATTTTGCATTTGGTGCTTGCAATTTCATGGTCTACGCCTATGTCTATACATTTCTCTAGGGTAAGCCTTTTATCCTTTAAAAAACTTTTCCCTGACTGTATCATCGTTAACCCCTACAACTATTTGATCTCGAATTAGCATTTCTCGCTAAATTGCAAAGTTTTGCTAACTGTCGGATCGGCGTAACATATGTCTCTTTAGTCTCTGAAGCTTCTTGCTTTCAAATATGAAATTTGTAGGCTTCGTACGCTTCATGGATTTCTCCAACAAACAATTCTTCGAATGTCGTTATTAATACTTCCAAATTTTCTGTCTCCTCTCCATTATCGAATTTCACCCCTCCCCTCGAAAATGTCGTATGCCTCTTCATCTATTATTGACAAAAAGACACACGTTTGGTATGTACTATCAGGTTCATTGTTGAGTCGGCTGGCTTTTGAATAATTTCGAATAAACATTTTCCAGTTAGTTGCCAAATTCACTGGTAAAACCATTTTTATCCAGGAGCTTGGACATTTACTGTAAATTGCCTTTGGTTAACATGTTCTTGATTAGAATTTTGTATAATGGACAAGTCGTCAATTGAGCTAAGCATCATTTTTAACCAAGAACAAATTTGTTTATTTTTTTTACTTTATGAACTGTACTTAGTTTAAATGCAAAGAAAAAAAAAAGTAAAACCTAAATGACTTTACTTACAATTTCTTGTAATTTTAATTTTTTTTAATTCTTTTTTTTTTAGCGATTCAATGCTATTTTTGTGACAGCGTTTTTTTTATTGTTTTTTTTTCTTCTTTCGGACACTATGTAGCGTAAGTATAAAATAAAATTCATTGATTAAGAGGAGACGTTAGAAGTATACAACTTTTTGTGACGTACGCTGGCCGTTAATAATTAAGTATAACTGAAGACTTCAATGTGAAGATAAAACAGTATTTAATTACAACCGCATATAAATACTTAACAAGAACAAAGAAGTAAAAGTCAACGAAAGATAATTAACCATTTCAGTGAATACCTTGTTAGTAGCGCGGATAGGCTTAACGTCCGGTAAATCCTAAATCAAAACCCAATTATCGACGCACAGTAATTCACACTAATTCGACTGGATAGTTCCACTCAATAATCACTACAGTCAGTAGCCTGACACCGCTATATATACACCTAGTGGAAAACATATGTTCATAAGTTCAGAGTGTCACGCTCGAACCTCGGTGTCAGTGGTTACTCATTTGCTTTCAATATGACACAACTTAAGTAGACTTTAAGAGAAAGCGTAAAACTCAATCCTAAATAGAAAACATGGAATTGCCGTCTACTCTTGTTCAAAATAGCAGCGAGGAGTATGTACCGGGCGTTAAGCGTTTTTTTTCCTTTTATTAATCTTCTTCTGATGTTCTTTTTATGTCTTATCTTTCTTTTTATTTTATTTTTTCTCTTCCTTTTCGTTCTCGCTCTTTCTTTCTTTCTTTTTTTCTTTCTTTCTTTCTTTATTTTCCTGCATTTCTTTCTATCTTTCTTTCTTTCTTTACTATATCTAGTGTTTCTTTCTGTTTTTCTTTCTTTGAATTTCTTTGTCTTTCAAACTTCTTTTATCATTTTTTTCTCTTCTTTCTTTCTTTCTTTTCTACTTTTCTTTCTTTCTTTCTTTCTTTCTTTCTTTCTTTCTTTCGTTCTTTCTTTCTTTCTTTCTTTTCCTGCATTTCTTTCTTTCTGTTTTTCTGTCTTTCTTTCTTTCTTTTCCTGCATTCCTTTTTTTCTGTCTTTCTTTCTTTCTTTTCCTGCATTCCTTTTTTTCTGTCTTTCTTTCTTTCTTTTCCTGCATTTCTTTTTTCTGTCTTTCTTTCTTTCTTTACTATATCTAGTGTTTCTCTCTGTTTTTCTTTCTTTGAACTTCTTTGTCTTTCAAACTTCTTTTATTATTTTTCTTTCTCTTCTTTCTTTCTTTGTTTCTTTTCTCTTTTTCTTTCTTTCTTTCTTTTCCTGCATTTCTTTCTTTCTTTCTTTCTTTCTTTCTTTTTTTACTATATCTAGTGTTTCTCTCTGTTTTTCTTTCTTTGAACTTCTTTGTCTTTCAAACTTCTTTTATTATTTTTCTTTCTCTCCTTTCTTTTCTTTTCTTTCGTTTTTTATGAGTTTCTTTTGTTTCTTTATTCCCCCCCCACTTCTTTTTACTTTTTGTTCTTTTACCCTTTTCTACTATTTTTTCGTTATTTCAATCTTTCTTCGTTCTTTCTGATAAGATTCTTTCTTTGCATTTAATTTTCTTTCTTTTTTCTTTCTTTTAATTATATTAATTACTCATTCATTTTATCCTGTATTTTCTCTGACACATTTCTTTTGTGTTATAATTTCATTCATTCATTCATTCATTCAGTTAAATATTATTTTTCTTTCTTTACTTTCTTTTAATACTCACTTTCTTTCATTCTTTACTCTCTTTACACTGTTTCGTTCTTTTCTTTCATTCTTCGCTTTCTTTCCATTTTCTTTCTTTTTCTTCTTTTTTTGCATATTTCAATCCCCTTTCCATTATTTCAATTTTTTTCAATTTATTTTTTTTTTACTTGTCATTTTTTTTCGCTGCTAGCTTTCCATCATTTTCTTTCTTTCTTTATTTCTCTCTTTCTTTCATCCTTTTTTCATACTTTCTTTCTTTCGATCTTTTTATTCTTTCTTCCTTTCATCCTTTCTTTCGTTCACTCATTGTTTCTTTCTTTCTTCCTTTTTATTCATTCATCTTTTCTTCCTTTCTTTCATTTTTTCTTTCTTCCATTTTTCTTTCATCCTTTCTTTATTTCATCCTCTTTTCATTCTTTCTTTTATTTTCTTTCATCCTTTCTTTCTTTTATTCTTTCTTTCATTCTTTCTTTATCATTCTTTCATTCTTTCTTTCACTCTTTCTTTGATTCTTTCTTTCTTTTTATTCTTTTCTTTCGTCATTTTTTTTTCATATTTTCTTTATTTTATCCTTTCTTTCTTTTGTTTCTTTTTTATTCTTTCTTTCTTTCATCCTTGGTTTCTCTCATTCTTTCTTTCTTATAAGTCCTTTCTCTTTCTTTCCCCCTTTATTTTATGTTCTAGTTTATTTTACTCTTTATCATTTATTATTCTTTTATTCTTCTTTCTTTTTTCTTTCTTTCAAAATTACTTTTTCTTCCTTTCGTTCTGATCGGATTTAAATATTTCATTCTTTTACACTTTGTCTTTCTTTCTTTATCAATTCCTTCCTTTTCATCAATTACTCTTTCTTTTTTCATTATTTCTTTTTTTCTTTTTCTTTCTTTCATTAATATCCTTCTTTCATTACCCTCTTTTCTTTTCTTTTTTCACTACTCTCATTCTTTTTCTACTTTCTTTCTTTCATTACTCTCTTTCTTTCTTTCTTTCTTTCCTTTGTCTTCTTGTTTTCATTACTCTCTTTCTCTCATTACTCTCTTTCTTTCATTACTCTCTTTTCTCTTTCTTTACTCTCTTTCTTGCTTTCCTTACTCTCTTTCCCTCATTACTCTCTTTCTTTCATTACTCTCTTTTCTCTTTCTTTACTCTCTTTCTTGTTTTCATTACTCACTTTCTCTTATGACTCTCTTACTTTCATTACTCTCTTTCTTTCACCACTCTCTTTTCTCTTTTTTTACTCTCTTTCTTGTTTTCATTACTCTCTTTCTCTCATTAATATCTTTCTTTTATTACTCTCTTTTCTCTTTCTTTACCCACTTTCTTGTTTTCATTTCTCTTTCTCTCATTACTCTCTTTCATTCCTCTCTTTTCTCTTTCGTGTTTTCATTACTCTCTTTCTCTTATTACTCTTTCTGTCATTACTCTTTTCTCTTTCTTATTTTCATTACTCTCTTTCTCTCTTTCTCTCATTACTCTCTTTCTTTCATTACTCTCTTTTCTCTTTCTTTACTCTCTTTCTTGTTTTCATTACTCTCTTTTCTCTTTCGTGTTGTCATTACTCTCTTTCTCTCATTACTCTCTTTCTTTCATTACTCTGTTTTCTCTTTCTTTAATCTCTTTCGTGTTTTCATTACACTCTTTCTCTCATTACTCTCTTTCTCTCATTACTCTCTTTCTTTCATTACTCTCTTTTCTCTTTCTTTACTATCTTTCTTGTTTTCATTACTCTCTTTTTTCCTGTTTTTCTTTCTTTACTCTATCTTTCTTTCTTGCATTACTTTCTTTCTTTCTGTCTGTCGTTCTTTCTTTAATGTACTTCTTTCTCTTTCATTACATATTTCTTTCTTTTTTCATTACTCTCAATTTTTTCTTTAATTACTCTCTTTCTTTCTTTTATTCTTCTCGTTCTTCCTTTCTTTCTGCTTTTCTTTCTTTCTTTCTTTCTTTCGTTTTCTTTATGTCATTAATCTTTCTTTCTTTCGTTCTTTGTCTCTCTTTACTCTCCTTTCCTTATTGCATTTGTTATACACTTGCTTTTGGAATCTTCAATTTACCTCTAATCATTTCATTCCTTTTTGTCTCTCTTCCATTTTTAATAATTCATTCTCCTTCCCTTTGTACTTTATAATGACATCATCCGTTTAAAAGATCTTTAACATCACTTCTTTTCGCACCCGGCTGTCTACCAGATACACTTTTACCGACTTAGCAACGATGACTCCAGACAGTCAACATCGTCTCTTCTCCAGTAACAACGCCGCTCGCCTCGTCTACGCTCAGATGACTAAACACGCGAGTCCAGTAATCATGCCTGATAAAGATTGATTGCCGTGTAATCTGATAAACTTGGCCCCGGCCACTGATCAGCTGACGGTAGAGGTTTTCTCACACGTTATAAATAATGAATCAACTGCAGGAGAAGTGTACTAATGAAGGTAGGAGAAGTAAAGGACAAAAAGAATAAACAGAGGGAAGTTTGAAAAAGAAGGAAGGGAAAGAGAAATAAAGACAGAAGTGGGGAAAAGAGATTTTAGGGTGAGAGAGGGAGTAGTTGTTTTGACGGATGAATAGAAAAGGTAGAAGAAAAAGCGTGCGAAATGGAGAAAACATTAGATGTATTTCCGGAAGTAGGGGAAATGATGGGAAATATGGGATTGGATTAAAGAGTTTAAATATTGTCGAATAAAGAAAAAAGGGAGAAAGAAAGAAAAAGTGAATGTGTTTACAAATACATAACAGAAAAGAAAGAAACGAAGAAAGAAACACTTTGTGTTTTTGAAAAAGAAAGAGAAAAAGAAAGTAAGTCATTATGTTGGCGAATTCATAAAAGAGAAGAAAGAAAGAAAGAAAGAAAGAAAGAAAGAAAGAAAAAAGAAAGTGTTTCTGAATATATCAGAAACAAAGAAAGAAACACTTTGTGTTTTTGAAAAAGAAAGAGAAAAAGAAAGTAAGTCATTATGTTGGCGAATTCATAAAAGAGAAGAAAGAAAGAAAGAAAGAAAGAAAGAAAGAAAGAAAGAAAAAAGAAAGTGTTTCTGAATATATCAGAAACAAAGAAAGAAACGCTTTGTGTTTTTGAACAAGAAAGAAAGAAAGAAAGAAAGAAAGAAGAAAAGAAAGAAAGTGCATATGTTTATGAATATATATGAAAGAAAGAAATAAAGTAAGTGATTATGTTGGCGAATTTATAAGAGGGAAGAAAGAAAAAACAAAACGAAAGAAATAAAGAAAAAAACGCTTTGTGTTTTTGAAGAAGAAAGAAAGAAAGGAAAGAAAAAAGGAAGAAAGAAAGAAAAAAGAAAGTGATTATGTTGGCGAATTCATAAAAGAGAAGAAAGAAAGGAAGAAAGAAAGAAAGGTGTTTGTGAATACATCAGAAACAAAAAAAAGAAACGCTTTGTATTTTTAACAAAGAAAGAAAGAAAGAAAGAAAGAAAGTGTATGTATTTGTGAATATATACGAAAGAAAGAAAGAAAGTGATTATGTTGGCGAATTCATAAGAGAGAAAAAATAAAAAAAACAAAACGAAAGATTTAAAGAAAGAAACGCATTGCGTTCTTGAACAAGAAAGAAAGAAAGAAAGAAAGAAAGAAAGGGTATGGTTTGGGAATACATAAAGAAAGGAAGTGCTTATGTTGGTGAATTCATAAGAGAGAAAAATGAAAGAAAAAAGGAAAGAAAGAAAGAAGGAAAGAGAAG
>OZ010596.1:47517469-47524969 GCA_963932145.1 Acanthosepion lycidas | reverse complement strand
ATGGATGAAAAACAGAATGAAAGAATGGGATTGTGTTTATAAGTATATAAGAGACAATTAATGAATGAATGGATGAAAAACAGAATGAAAGAATGGGATTGTGTTTATAAGTATATAAGAGAGAATTAATGAATGAATGGATGAAAAACAGAATGAAAGAATGGGATTGTGTTTATAAGTATATAAGAGAGAATTAATGAATGAATGGATGAAAAACAGAATGAAAGAATGGGATTGTGTTTATAAGTATATAAGAGAGAATTAATGAATGAATGGATGAAAAACAGAATGAAAGAATGGGATTGTGTTTATAAGTATATAAGAGAGAATTAATGAATGAATGGATGAAAAACAGAATGAAAGAATGGGATTGTGTTTATAAGTATATAAGAGACAATTAATGAATGAATGGATGAAAAACAGAATGAAAGAATGGGATTGTGTTTATAAGTATATAAGAGAGAATTAATGAATGAATGGATGAAAAACAGAATGAAAGAATGGGATTGTGTTTATAAGTATATAAGAGAGAATTAATGAATGAATGGATGAAAAACAGAATGAAAGAATGGGATTGTGTTTATAAGTATATAAGAGAGAATTAATGAATGAATGGATGAAAAACAGAATGAAAGAATGGGATTATGTTTATAAGTATATAAGAGACAATTAATGAATGAATGGATGAAAAACAGAATGAAAGAATGGGATTGTGTTTATAAGTATATAAGAGACAATTAATGAATGAATGGATGAAAAACAGAATGAAAGAATGGGATTGTGTTTATAAGTATATAAGAGAGAATTAATGAATGAATGGATGAAAAACAGAATGAAAGAATGGGATTGTGTTTATAAGTATATAAGAGAGAATTAATGAATGAATGGATGAAAAACAGAATGAAAGAATGGGATTGTGTTTATAAGTATATAAGAGACAATTAATGAATGAATGGATGAAAAACAGAATGAAAGAATGGGATTGTGTTTATAAGTATATAAGAGACAATTAATGAATGAATGGATGAAAAACAGAATGAAAGAATGGGATTGTGTTTATAAGTATATAAGAGAGAATTAATGAATGAATGGATGAAAAACAGAATGAAAGAATGGGATTGTGTTTATAAGTATATAAGAGACAATTAATGAATGAATGGATGAAAAACAGAATGAAAGAATGGGATTGTGTTTATAAGTATATAAGAGACAATTAATGAATGAATGGATGAAAAACAGAATGAAAGAATGGGATTGTGTTTATAAGTATATAAGAGAGAATTAATGAATGAATGGATGAAAAACAGAATGAAAGAATGGGATTGTGTTTATAAGTATATAAGAGAGAATTAATGAATGAATGGATGAAAAACAGAATGAAAGAATGGGATTGTGTTTATAAGTATATAAGAGAGAATTAATGAATGAATGGATGAAAAACAGAATGAAAGAATGGGATTGTGTTTATAAGTATATAAGAGAGAATTAATGAATGAATGGATGAAAAACAGAATGAAAGAATGGGATTGTGTTTATAAGTATATAAGAGAGAATTAATGAATGAATGGATGAAAAACAGAATGAAAGAATGGGATTGTGTTTATAAGTATATAAGAGACAATTAATGAATGAATGGATGAAAAACAGAATGAAAGAATGGGATTGTGTTTATAAGTATATAAGAGACAATTAATGAATGAATGGATGAAAAACAGAATGAAAGAATGGGATTGTGTTTATAAGTATATAAGAGACAATTAATGAATGAATGGATGAAAAACAGAATGAAAGAATGGGATTGTGTTTATAAGTATATAAGAGAGAATTAATGAATGAATGGATGAAAAACAGAATGAAAGAATGGGATTGTGTTTATAAGTATATAAGAGAGAATTAATGAATGAATGGATGAAAAACAGAATGAAAGAATGGGATTGTGTTTATAAGTATATAAGAGACAATTAATGAATGAATGGATGAAAAACAGAATGAAAGAATGGGATTGTGTTTATAAGTATATAAGAGAGAATTAATGAATGAATGGATGAAAAACAGAATGAAAGAATGGGATTGTGTTTATAAGTATATAAGAGAGAATTAATGAATGAATGGATGAAAAACAGAATGAAAGAATGGGATTGTGTTTATAAGTATATAAGAGAGAATTAATGAATGAATGGATGAAAAACAGAATGAAAGAATGGGATTGTGTTTATAAGTATATAAGAGAGAATTAATGAATGAATGGATGAAAAACAGAATGAAAGAATGGGATTGTGTTTATAAGTATATAAGAGAGAATTAATGAATGAATGGATGAAAAACAGAATGAAAGAATGGGATTGTGTTTATAAGTATATAAGAGAGAATTAATGAATGAATGTATGAAAAACAGAATGAAAGAATGGGATTGTGTTTATAAGTATATAAGAGACAATTAATGAATGAATGGATGAAAAACAGAATGAAAGAATGGGATTGTGTTTATAAGTATATAAGAGAGAATTAATGAATGAATGGATGAAAAACAGAATGAAAGAATGGGATTGTGTTTATAAGTATATAAGAGAGAATTAATGAATGAATGGATGAAAAACAGAATGAAAGAATGGGATTGTGTTTATAAGTATATAAGAGAGAATTAATGAATGAATGGATGAAAAACAGAATGAAAGAATGGGATTGTGTTTATAAGTATATAAGAGACAATTAATGAATGAATGGATGAAAAACAGAATGAAAGAATGGGATTGTGTTTATAAGTATATAAGAGACAATTAATGAATGAATGGATGAAAAACAGAATGAAAGAATGGGATTGTGTTTATAAGTATATAAGAGAGAATTAATGAATGAATGGATGAAAAACAGAATGAAAGAATGGGATTGTGTTTATAAGTATATAAGAGACAATTAATGAATGAATGGATGAAAAACAGAATGAAAGAATGGGATTGTGTTTATAAGTATATAAGAGACAATTAATGAATGAATGGATGAAAAACAGAATGAAAGAATGGGATTGTGTTTATAAGTATATAAGAGAGAATTAATGAATGAATGGATGAAAAACAGAATGAAAGAATGGGATTGTGTTTATAAGTATATAAGAGAGAATTAATGAATGAATGGATGAAAAACAGAATGAAAGAATGGGATTGTGTTTATAAGTATATAAGAGAGAATTAATGAATGAATGGATGAAAAACAGAATGAAAGAATGGGATTGTGTTTATAAGTATATAAGAGAGAATTAATGAATGAATGGATGAAAAACAGAATGAAAGAATGGGATTGTGTTTATAAGTATATAAGAGAGAATTAATGAATGAATGGATGAAAAACAGAATGAAAGAATGGGATTGTGTTTATAAGTATATAAGAGAGAATTAATGAATGAATGGATGAAAAACAGAATGAAAGAATGGGATTGTGTTTATAAGTATATAAGAGACAATTAATGAATGAATGGATGAAAAACAGAATGAAAGAATGGGATTGTGTTTATAAGTATATAAGAGAGAATTAATGAATGAATGGATGAAAAACAGAATGAAAGAATGGGATTGTGTTTATAAGTATATAAGAGAGAATTAATGAATGAATGGATGAAAAACAGAATGAAAGAATGGGATTGTGTTTATAAGTATATAAGAGAGAATTAATGAATGAATGGATGAAAAACAGAATGAAAGAATGGGATTGTGTTTATAAGTATATAAGAGACAATTAATGAATGAATGGATGAAAAACAGAATGAAAGAATGGGATTGTGTTTATAAGTATATAAGAGAGAATTAATGAATGAATGGATGAAAAACAGAATGAAAGAATGGGATTGTGTTTATAAGTATATAAGAGAGAATTAATGAATGAATGGATGAAAAACAGAATGAAAGAATGGGATTGTGTTTATAAGTATATAAGAGACAATTAATGAATGAATGGATGAAAAACAGAATGAAAGAATGGGATTGTGTTTATAAGTATATAAGAGAGAATTAATGAATGAATGGATGAAAAACAGAATGAAAGAATGGGATTGTGTTTATAAGTATAAAAGAGAGAATTAATGAATGAATGGATGAAAAACAGAATGAAAGAATGGGATTGTGTTTATAAGTATATAAGAGAGAATTAATGAATGAATGGATGAAAAACAGAATGAAAGAATGGGATTGTGTTTATAAGTATATAAGAGCGAATTAATGAATGAATGGATGAAAAACAGAATGAAAGAATGGGATTGTGTTTATAAGTATATAAGAGAGAATTAATGAATGAATGGATGAAAAACAGAATGAAAGAATGGGATTGTGTTTATAAGTATATAAGAGAGAATTAATGAATGAATGGATGAAAAACAGAATGAAAGAATGGGATTGTGTTTATAAGTATATAAGAGAGAATTAATGAATGAATGGATGAAAAACAGAATGAAAGAATGGGATTGTGTTTATAAGTATATAAGAGACAATTAATGAATGAATGGATGAAAAACAGATTGAAAGAATGGGATTGTGTTTATAAGTATATAAGAGAGAATTAATGAATGAATGGATGAAAAACAGAATGAAAGAATGGGATTGTGTTTATAAGTATATAAGAGAGAATTAATGAATGAATGAAAAACAGAATGAAAGAATGGAATTGTGTTTAAGAATACATGAGAGAGAATGAATGAATGGCTGAATGGCTGAATGAAAAAAGAAAGAGAGAAACTGTGTTTATGAATCTATAAGAAAGAATGAATGAGTGGATGAATGAAAGAAAAAGAAAGAATAAGATTGTGTTTATGTACACATAATAATGTAGAAAGAAAAAAGAATGAAATACACTAAGATTAGAACGTATTAGAAAAATAGAATGAAAGTCAGGATGGAAAACAATAAGAAAAAACAGAAAAGCGAAGAAAAATAGAGGAAAATAAAAGTAAAAAAGAAACAGAAAAGAAAGAAGAGAAATTAAAAAAGAAAGAAAAAAAGGATGAAGGAAAAGAAATCACTAAGAGGAAAGAAAGAAAGAAAGAAAGAAAAATGCTCTAAAGAAAAATATCAGAAAGAAAAAGGGTGAAGTGAAAGAGAAATAATCACATATGTTAAGAAAGAAAGAAAGAAAGAAAGAAAGAAGGAAAGAAGGAAAGAAAGAAAGAAAAAGCGAAAGAACTAGGTCTAAAAGAAATATTTGCCTTATATTAAAAAGCTTTGTACAAATGAATATTTGTCTACGCTTTCCCATGTCAGTTATCGTGGCATACTAGTGACAAGCTGATTAGCGAAGATTGGATAAAAGGTATTTCTACAAACTGAAAATAAAAAATTTGAAAGTCGGGCGGTCGCGGAATAAAGAAAAGAAGTAAGCAAGAAAGAAAGAATGAAGGAAAAAAGAATAAAAGAAATAAATAAAGAAAGAAAGAAAGAAAGAAAGGAAGGAAGGAAGGAAGGAAGGAAGGACGTAGAAAGACGAAAGAGAAAGGTGGAATAAAGAAAAAGAAGGGAACAAGTAAGAAAGATGAACAAAAAATAGAAAATAAAAGAAAGAAAGAAAGAAAGAATGAACGAATGAAAGCAAGAAAGAAAGTGGAGAAACGAAAGATGGATAAAGAAGAGAAGGAAAAAGAGAAAAGGAAGAAATGGTAAAAGCAAGAGAAAGACGAATAAAGAAGAAAAGTAAAGCAGTAAAGTAAGGGCGTGAAAAAATGAAAGACAAAGAAAATATAAAGAGAAGGAAAAAGAAAGAATAAATTAATGGAAGCAAGAAAGAAAGTTGAAAAACGAAAGAGCCCAAGAGGGATAATGAAGAGAAGGAAATAAAAAAAAAATAGAAAAGAAAGAGAAACGAGGAATAAAGTAGACAAGTAAAAGAAAGAAAGAAAGAAAGAAAGAAAAGAAGGAAGGAGGGAAGGACGTGGAAAAAACAAAAGACAAACTAGGTATAAAGCAGAGAAATATAAAAAAAAAAGAAAGAAAGAAAAGAAGGAAGGAAGGAAGGAAAGAAGGACGTGGAAAAAACAAAAGACAGACGAGGTATAAAGCAGAGAAGTAAAACGAAAGAAAGAAAGAAAGAAAGAAAGAAAGAAAAGAAGGAAGGAAGAAAGGACGCGGAAAAAACAAATGAAAACGAGGTATAAAGCAGAGAAATATAAAAAAAAGAAAGAAAGAAAGAAAAGAAGGAAGGAAGGAAGGAAGGAAGGACGTGGAAAAAACAAAAGACAGACGAGGTATAAAGCAGAGAAGTAAAAAGAAAGAAATAAATAAAGGAAGAAAGAAAGAAAGAAAGAAAGGAAGGACGTGGAAAAAACAAAATACAAACGAGGTATAAAGCAGAGAAGTAAAACGAAAGAAAGAAAGAAAGAAAGAAAGAAAGAAAGAAAGAAAAAAAGAAAAAAAGAAAAGAAGGAAGGAAGAAAGGACGCGGAAAAAACAAATGAAAACGAGGTATAAAGCAGAGAAATATAAAAAAAAGAAAGAAAGAAAGAAAGAAAGAAAAGAAGGAAGGAAGGAAGGAAGAAAGGAAGGAAGGGAGGAAGGAACGAACGAACGAACGACGTGGAAAAAACAAAAGACAAACGAGGTATAAAGCAGAGAAGTAAAAAGAAAGAAAGAAAGAAAGAAAGAAAGGAAGGAAGGACGTGGAAAAAACAAAAGACAAACGAGGTATAAAGCAGAGAATTAAAAAGAAAGAAAGAAAGAAATAAAGTGGAAAAATGAAAGAGCGAAGAGGGATAAAGAATAAAAGGAAAGAGAAAAGAAAGAAAATAGTAAAAAAGATAGAGAACAAGGGAATAAAGAAGACAATTAAAAAGGTAAGAAAGAAAGGAAGTAAGTAAATGAAATGCCCTCTACGTAAATGACCGAAGAAGCGTGAAAACGAGGAAAACAGTCAGATTACCGAAATGAATAAAGTTAATTAAAAGAGAGACAAAAAGAAAGAAAGAAAGAAAGAAAGAAAACGTCGTAAAAAGAAAAAAACAAAAAAAAAAGAAAGAAAAAAGACGATCAAGACAGATGAGAAAGGAATTTCTTGAAAAGATTCACGTGACACAAACGGAAAAGAAGAGTCAAGAAATCGAAGAAAGGTGGTAAAAGTTATGGGCATTGGATGCTGAATTGGTAAGAGCAAGCGAAGAAGCGAAGCAGAAGGAATTTGAGAAAATATTTGGCAACCCAAGAGGACGACAGGAACATGCCAACTTCTCAAAGAGGTAGTGCAAGAACCTATGTAAGATGCTCGGATTTCGTTTTACGCTCCGAAACTCTCATTAGAGATCTGACCACCATTGGCGAAATAGCGGAAACGGGGTGGTTGCTATTCATGTGCTGGTCGGGAAGAGTTCGGGGTACACGCCTTGCTTTGCCCGATGGCAAACGGCTGCAGAAGTCATTGGAAAGAACGATGGGTGTGGAGTCGCGGGAAGGGAACGATTGAAGATGATGGATTGGGTAGGGATCGGGTAGAAATCACCATTTTTATGGACAATTAAGTTGAAATGTTGTAAGT
>OZ010596.1:47504969-47512469 GCA_963932145.1 Acanthosepion lycidas | reverse complement strand
TTTTTTTATGTTTCCCCTAACACCTGACCCGCCATAAATTTACTTAAGCCCATCCAGTATGTCATGCGCTGTTTTCTTCTTTCCCTCAAATCTGACCTCTGAGTATCATGTTCTCCAAGCCCTCCTTCCTCTTTGTCCCAGAAATGTCAACTGCCTCTTCCTGATGTTAAGTACGTTTCCTTTTTGTTTCCGTTTTCCCCAAAACCTCCTTGTGGATGTTGACGTCAGTAGCGCTAAATTGGAATTTAAATAACCTCATGAATTTTGCAAGAATCTGAACTCGATCAAACAGAACGAAGATCAGATAGTGTCTAGCTTGTTTTCCTGTACGTCATCTCGGGTGACAAATGATTTTTCACTCTACAAAACCCTTTCCGTCGATGACACAAACCTCTCATTACCCTATCGCTATTTACATGGAACTTCTCACCAGCGGAATACGAAGGTCTGTAGTATGCATAATATAGCAGGTCAGCCGTGAAGGTCAGAACTGGTCCAATTAAGGAATATTAGATACGCAGATGACACAATATTTTCTTTCTTTTTATGTACCGTCTTCTTTCAGGACGCAGGCGATCATGGCTCTTCACTTTTCCCTATCCCTTGTATCCATCAATAAGCTCTGTCATCTACTAGCTCAAGCTCGCCAAGTATGTTACGTGCTGCTTTCTATCTTTCTTTCTATTCGAACTGTGAGTACCAGATTCTCCAAGCCCTCATTTCTCATTACGCGCTCCAGAAATTTCAGCAGCGTGTTCCTGATGTTAAGTATAAGCTTCCTTCTTGTTTGCATCCTTTCAAACACGCTTGGTCCATGATATCATCATCCTTCTGTAGATCCATATCTCTGTCGCTTCGAGTCTCTTATTCATCTTTGAGGAGACCGTCCACCATTCGCTACCGTAAAGGAGTACATATTTTGAACAGAATTTCATGTCTGTCAATATCTCTGATAGGAGGTATTATAATTACTTACATTAACCGGAGTGTTATCCTCACCTTCATCGCCTTATTCATAACGTTTCGGCCGTTGTACTCTGCGGCTTTCTTCATGTGATTGGGATTTATTTTGTCCACATGACCCAATGAATAGAGGCGTTTGTTAGATCCAGTGACTAAACCCAAATAGTTGAGAGTTCAATGCCTGGCTGTGGCAGCGGTGAACAAAATGGTGGAAAGATGAGTTAAAGAGAAATAACTGAGACACCCGGAAGAGGCATGGCGCGTGGAACTAGAACAATCTACTCCGATGGACGAAATAACGGTTTCGATCCTTAATTCCATTCAGATGAAGAGGGATGGAGTATAACGTAGCAGCTCAGTACTCTTCCCTTTGTTACCAAAGAAATCCCCCCTGTCTTGCAATACTCTGCCCAGCTTTTGGAATGCGTCCTTGGCCATTCCAATAGGTCTGCAGAGCTCAGTGCCACACATACCGTCCTCTGTCAAAACACTTCCCAGATATTTAAACTCTTTCAACTGCTTGATTTTAGTGCCCCCCCTTCCTGTAAATTGCATTTCGGGTACATCCTATTACTAATGATCATACATTGTCTTCTTGTAGTTTTGCTTAGTTCTTTCTTCTCGCTGTCTTTCGCTACCTTCAGTAAGAGGTTTAAATTTCTTTTCCGTGTCAGCTATCAGTACTGAGTCATCTGCGTATCTTACATTCCTTTATTCAACAAGTTCTGACCTTCACGGCTTACCCGCCATACTATACACATTACAGCCCTTCGTATTAGGCTACTAGAAGTAAGTTCCACTCGAGCATGCTCCTGTGAACTAGTGCTCTGTGCAGCTGACTTCCAAGAGGGCGCTTTCCCGTTTAATACAATCTTAAGCTGTTCAAATCTGGGTTAAGCGTTAACTTCCCCAGCTGTCCGCATAAACTGTTCCTGTCACACTGTGACCTTCTACCTCGATTGAATATCACTGTATAAAACAAATGTAGTGAAATACATAATCAGGTACCCCGAAAAAAAGTTCGTGTTTTGTGTGCGATCTGCTGAAGAAAAATTACCAAAAAGTAGTCAGCAAAAATCTACATCAATGACTAGAAGCTATGCTAATGTTCTTCCCTCCCCTGAATGGCGTGACCAATCAGAAAATTCTCTCAGTGAACAGAAGTCGTTGTTTTTCGCTTATAAAAGGAGATGATTTATTTGAGCGGTGAGACGAACACGCGTTGTCACGCGTTGTCGAACTCTCTGCATTAGCAGAGAGGAACCAGGACGAGGCTTTGCCGAAGGGCAAGGTGTCGTCCGGGGAGGTTGACAGGGCCTGAACTCGTCTAGGCGGGTTCAGAAAGGCCATATTTTTGGCAGAGCCTACGGGCTCGGGGATACCCACATTAAAACAGCCTTGTGCCACATTCGATCCTCGTGGATGGATTGATAAATACCGACGAACACGCGCTGTTGTTGGCGAGAAGTGAAGGTTGGATTTGTGACCCCATTTTCTCGTGGCGGTGTGTGTTACGTCGGACTATCGTGTGAACTGCGATTTGGCTACAAGTGTTGCGGCCGAGAAACAAGAATTCTATTGCTGTTGCTACAATCAGTTAACAGTCTTTTCTTTACCCCAACAACAAATAAAAGAAAAAACAAAAATATGAATAGAATCTACACTCTAAATGTTCGTTATTCACAACAAAAATAATGACCCGTTAGACATTTGGTTACAATGTGTTGCGGGAATGCTTCTTGTGTTTGTGTAGAAAAAAAAAACATGTTCCCTGGTATTATTTTTCCTGTAACAAATATTGCCGACTCGAATGTGAGTCCAAGTAAAAAAAACGGATAACAGAAACCAATAAGACATTGAATAGGAACACGTCCAGTGGGGGACAATTTTTTCCCCACATGCGACTACATCATATAGATGGAGTTGTGAAAACGTTTTAAAAATATGTTTCCATCCTGACACAGAAATTAAGTTTCGAAACCAATTCTTAAATTAAACTTAAAATTAGAGTTTCACCCCATTTTCAAGCGATGCTGTGAATAAATTTATTTATTCCCAAGTACTTCCTATCGCAGTAATGTATAACTACACATAGTTTTTGCCTTACCAGTTGCACTCCTGGTGATGATATCAAAAAGAGTTGGAAGGTAATTGGGAAATAAAAGTGATTTTCACTGTTACAGTGCATTTCTTGCCTCTTTTGATTGTAATATACGGAAAAATATTCGGGAATATGAAAGGATTAGGATAAAAAGAGCAGACATAATGTTTGTAATTTATTAAATCACACACGCCTAAAAGAGAATTTGCTGCCTACATACATACATACATACATACATACATATATATATATATATATATATATATATATATATATATATATATATATTAGATTGTTGCAAAAATAATGACGTAATAATGTCATTTTTTAATGTCAAAAAATGACATTATTACGTCATTATTTTTGCACCAACCTAATATATATATATATATATGTATATATATATATATATATATATATATATATATATATATATATATATATATTAAGGCATTAAAAACAACCAGTCGACCGGTTTCGTCCCCTCTCACCAGAACTGTTAACGGGGAACTAGAATTATGAGGAAAAGAAAAAGAAAAAGTCTGTTATGGATGACATGAATGATTGGACAGAGAGAAATAAATTATTATAAAAATTATACCAACAAATGAATGATTAAACCGGTCGACTAGTGTGTGTTTTTGTTTTAAATCTATCATGGCCTACAATATAAAATTTCTTGTTTTTAATGCCTTAATACGCTTCTGTACTGTTTCAAATAAATATATATATATATATATATATATATATATATATATATATATATATATATATATATATATATATATATATATATACACGTATATATTACAACAGTTGGTATTTGTTTGATTTCATATCATCCCAGTCTGAGTAGATCTGTATTTTTTTACCCTACTAGTGTTACATACTGCATTGTACGACTATTTATTTTATATGATCCTGGTCAAATAATTCAGTAAGAAGAAAATGCATTTAAAGCGTATTAATCTAACAGTTCTAAACAAGAAATTATTGGCCAGGACCATACATAATATCACCAATTATCGTAATAGCAGCACAATGTGATAGACCTAAAGTCAAAAAATTTCAAATTCAACAGATATCAATGGTTCTATTATACTGTGACAAGAATTCTTATTTTGTTTATGTAGAAAAAACATGTCTCTTGGTATTATTTTTCCTCTAACAATTATTGTGAACTCGAATGTGAGTCCAAATAAAAAAAATAGAGACACAAAAACAATATAAAATAAACGACTACGCATGAATTAACAAAAGAATTACAAGAAACGAAGAATACATTTTATGCCTCGAGAATGTGTTTTTTTTTTTTTTTTTGTGGCGGCCTGCATTATAAAGACGTGTGTGTGAAAGAGTATAAAAAAGGCATAAGAAAAAAATAAGACATTGAAAATGAACACCTCCCAGGCCATTTTTTTTTTTTACTAGACTAAATCTTACAGGCGAATTTGTGAAAATTTAAAAGAAAATGAGTGACAATGTCATTTCCTATTTATAAACTTAAGGCTCGTACCCTGGCGACCTTTTTTTACGAAAATCAAATGGAATAAACCATAATATATTATCAGAAACGCAGTTGAACTCTATCAAAACTGGAAAGTGAGGACTCGGCAGCTCCCACCCAAATATGACAACAATACTTATATATATATATATATATATATATATATATATATATATATATATATATATATATGTACATGGTGTCCATAAAGTTCGTGTGCACTTTAAAAAAATATAACTATTTGTATTTGCGAGAGAAATAATTTGTAAAAAGGATTAGAAAGAAGTAAATCTATATTTTTTAAGGTATTATTGAAATTTTATTTAAGTTTCCACATATCTTCCATCATTAGCAATATACGATTTTCCAGTTCACGGAAAACATTTTCCAACTGATTTACAGTAATGCCTGAAATCACATTAGTTATTTTAGCTATACTTAAAAGTAGGTACATTAAACTTTATAACATCTTTTACAGATTATTTCTATCGCAAATACAAATAAAATTATAAATTTTTAAAGTGCACACGACCTTTATGGACACCCTGTATATATATATATATATATATATATATATATATATATATATATTTAATTTCTACGCCCCATCTTTCTCCTCCACCACTTCTTTCCTTACCTCTCCCTCCTTCTTATTCTGATCTTTAACATCAGATCGTCCATGGTATGTGTATGTCACCACGAAATGTATCTTTAATGTATTTGACATCCGACAACATTCATTTTCCCCCTTCCACTCACACCTAGTTGTAAAAAATCCCTCTCTGTTAAGTTTTAATCTCCCAAATGTTACCCATCCCTTTAGAACTAACATTCGTCCCACACTCTCATATTCACTCTCTCTAAATTCTATTTTTATTTCCGGAGTTGTTCTTTTCCGTTTTCTTTTTGAATTTGTAGGTCTGATGAATTGGATCGTATTTACGATTCCAATGTAATAAATTATGACCATGGAATATTAGTGTTTAAGCCTTTTTATTATATCCTTACTCTGTCCTGGACATTGAGTTCTATCCTCTCGGAATTTTTTATTCAAAAAATATACATGTACATGCACCTGTGGATTTTGCATATATATGTATATTTACCACTAATATATATATATATATATATATATATATATATATATATATATTTATATATTACAAAAGTTGGTATTTGTTGGATTTTAAATCCGCCCACTCTGAGTAGATCTGTTATTTTTTTTTCCTGCTAGCACTGTATATTGCATTGTACTATTATTTCTTTTGTATGATCCTGGTCAAAGAAGTCAAGAAGAAGAAAATGCATTTAGAGTGTACTAATCTGACAATTCTTGACGTAGGCGATCATGGCTCTCCACTTCCTCCTATCCCTTGTAGCTCTCAATAAATTTCGTCGCTCTGCCGCCTCTGTCATCCACTTGCTGAAGCCCGCCACTTATGTCTTGCGTTGCTTTCCCTTGTCTCTCTTTCCCTCTATTCGACCTGTGAGTATCAGATTCTCCAGGCCCTCCTTTCTCATTACGTGTCCCATAAATTTTATCTGCCTCTTCCTGATGTTAAGTATAAGCTTCTTCTTTACATGCATCCTCACCAAAACCTCATCTTTGCTCACACGCTCGACCCTTAGCATCCTTCTGTAGAAAATTACATTCTATTAAATTTAACCAAACTTTTCATTGAATTTCTGGGATAAAGTGTCATCATAATCTACACTATATATATATTGGCACTATTGTCCTCATCTTTGTTGTTGCTATCACAACGTTTCAGCCGCTGTGCCCTCCAGCCATCTCCCGGTTTATATTGATTTGGTTAACAGGGAATTTCGTACTGAACTCATTTGTTTTAAGGTAGTCTGTTATCGTTCCACTATCTATATCTAGGGATATATTAAAATCGCTTCAACCAAAGCAAGGTAATAAAGGCACTAAGAGGCAAGGGGTTACTGAGTTTTAGAGAATATGAGAAGAATATCATTAAGAAGAGAGGACAATAAAAGAATAAGAATTAAGAAGACAGGCGATAACGATTGGCATTGCATTTAAATCTTTGAAGATCTAAGGCAATAAAGCGACTAGGAAGCAAGGGGTTACTGAGTATTAGAGACTATGAGAAAAACTACTATTAAGGAAAGAGGAAAATAAAAGAATAAAAATTAAGAAGATAGAAGATAACGATTGACATTGCATTTAAATCTATGACGATCAAAGGCAATAAAGCCACTAGGATGCAAAGGGGTAACTGAGTATTAGAAAATATGAAAAAAAAACTATATTAAGGAGAAAGGACAATAAAAGAACAAGAATTAAGAAGATAGGGTATAACGATTGGCATTTTATTTAAATGTCTGACGATCAAAGGCAGTAATTTGAAGCCAGAAGACAGATCTTCGTAAATTTTTCCAAGGAGATTTGATGTAAGGTAGCCAGACCCTGGCAATTTTCCCTTGTCCCTTTTGTTGCTGCTTGTAAAATCGAACGGAAGACGGCAAGAATCGAATACAGATTAAATAGAATGAATGAAGATCAGTAATTATTTGTCAGCCAAATATAAAGGACAATTTGACATTTTTAAATGTCAGGGAAGTGCTGAATAAAATTAAAAAATCCAAAGCACGATCATAAATCTTTGACATCATCAACAACATTAGCCACATGACCGGGTAGAGTCGTAGGGTCTCTGTATCATTGAACACTTGACAAGCTCTGTCCACATTTCTCGGTTGCGTGCATGCCTGAGTCTCCATAAATGATCGTCCAGTCGACTCAGTGACGTCGGCAGGCTATTTGCCACTCTGTCTAACGCCTTTTTTTTTGCTGACGATCCTTTCAATTCAAGTATAGTTGGGGAAATAGTGGTGGCTCTTATGACGTCTTCATACCATGTCACAATTTGTTCACCCGATGGTTGACATGAGGACTTACAAT
>OZ010596.1:47497469-47502469 GCA_963932145.1 Acanthosepion lycidas | reverse complement strand
AATTTTAGAATTTATTTTCTTGATCTAGATGAATTCATTCAGTGTCTTTTCCCTTTTCATTTCACCACTTTTGCACTTAGATATTCCACACTATGGTATTAGAAGATCAGCCAGGAATGTTTAAAAAGCCAGAACACAAATTTACTGTAGATGACTTTGCGATTAAGGCACTCTCTAGATATTGACGTCATAGTGACCAGAGTAACGTTCTTTATGTCAAAATTGTGCTTAGTCTCGTTAAGGTCGACAATCAACACATTTGACGTATTATTTAGTAAAATGTACTCTTTTATTTAATTTTCTTGAGGTTTCTTCTATGTATATTCGTGACAGTTATTACAGTAAACTCTACCTTCAGGTTTTAGCTAATTTGTTTGGTTTAGTATCGACTAAGTCTTTTGTTGTTTTCGAAGTAGTATTAACAACTTTTATGTTGAGTTTCGATAGGTTCTTTTCGATTGTTGATGTCATACAATTAGTCGGCAGGATAGTATAATTTTTTGATTCATTGGTTTTCTCAGGAGGAGCTCTCTTTTTGTTTTGGAATATTTTATGGGCTTTTTGTTTCACAGTGAATATAAAGTAATTAAGGTACTTTAGAAGTTTGAAAGTCTTTTCAATGAATTTCTATTCTTTGTGTAAATAATTCGAGTTGCATGTTATTCCACTTCTTATACAGAGTCCGATGACTATGATGGATTTTATTTTATTGTTATCCTGGGAACAGAAATTTTTTATTTCGTTTTTATTGGTTGATTTCTGATGGACCCCGAGTTTTAAACTGTTGTTAGCCCCGTGTAGTTTGATATCTATAAAGGGTAAAGGAATTGTGCTCTTCCAATTCGTATGTAAATTTCATTGTGACTTCGAATTTGTTTAGCTTATCTACTGGGTCTGGTAAATTGTCATCACGAGGATATATAAATAGAGCATCATCAATATAACGGAAGTATTATTGATTGTTTGGGTAAAATGTTTTGGAAAGAATTGAATTCGAGAAGTTCTAAGAAGATACATGTCATCACTCCTTTGAGAGGCCATCCCATTGGTAATATTAATTTTTGTTTGTAAAAATCATTATCAAATGTGAATTAGTATTGATTTTTGATGATATGGCTGATTTTTAGCTGTTGGTAGATAGAGGTTTATCTTTGATAGTGATAAATGCTTTTTTTAGGAGATTTATATATTTTGAACCGACAAACGTACGCCAGACTAGATATGACTTTTTTTTTCTGGCGTGTTAAACACTTTTTTTTATATATCTTGGCTGTTCTTAGTCCAATGTGTTTTCGGATATTGTATATCCCCAGAACTGTTCCTTTGTGGAACCGAGAGAATTCTTTCCTGACAACTGCACTCTCGGTCTCTTTAAATATTTTTATAGATACAAATATCAGAGTCTGTCTATATTTCTGAGATGAGGTATTATGTACAGTATTTACATTATGCGGACTAGTGTCCTCATCTTTGTCGCCATATTTGTCACAACGTTTCGGCCGTTGTACGCTCCGGCCTTCTTCAGATGGTTGGAATTTCGAACTGAACCCTTTATTTCGATCCCTGGGGTAGACTGTTCTTGTTCCACGTGCCATGTTTGATGGATGTCAGTTATCAGTTATCTCCTGATAATTTTCCCTCTGAAAGTTCTCCAATGCCTTAACCGGGTATTGAACTCACTCTTTTGGGTCTTTCACTGGATCTAACCAACACCTTTATCCACTGTGCCATGTGTCCTTGAGGATACAAATATTTAAGTAAATGCACTGTTTATTGTTGAGGGGTCCTCCTCTTTTTACACAAATGGACTCACCCAGTATATACATATACTACTGCTACGTGAAGACCCGAGAGCAACATCGACAGACCGAAGAGGGAGAGTGAAAGGTTGAAGGTAACAGACAGACTGAACGAACGTAGCGAGCAAGAGTCACAGTGAGCGAGCACGTAAACTCAGTAAGAAGTCATACAGCGATACTTCAATACCAAAGACTGTATATATATTTTGCTACTAGCCCGTATTCCTGGAACTACTAACCTGCATTACTAGTTTGTATTATTACGTTAATGCATTATTTTCATATAGTCATTCCTGGCGTTTGTTATTTATTGGTACCGGATTTCATCCCGGAATCCACAACAATAATAAACAGCATTGATGACATTTACCGGCCTATGGAAATTTCTCGGACATTCAGGCAGGTAAATGTCGTTAATACTGTTTATTATAAACAGAGAATTTACTTAAATATTTGTATCTATAAAAAGAACGTATAAACATAAAAATGTCTTAATATATATATTAACAAACTACAACAATCAACCCCCAAATCGAATAAATAGCTTTAATTAAATTCTCAAACCAAAACAAAACTATTAAATAAGTGACATAAACAAATTTTTACTACGTTAATATAAACATCGATTAAAAAAAAATAAATAAAATAAGAAAAATAATTTAACCCAAATAAATTAATAAACGACTTCCGGTAAAACAACCGCCATAATAGACTTCCCACAATGCATCACTGACCCGTATATATATAAATAGCCGAGAAGAATACCGGCACATGTGGCCTGACGATTGCATATAGCAGGAAACAGCCTGTCGCCTCTAAGTGTTGACTTCTATGTTCACTTTTATATTTACACACGTTCTATCTCTGATATTGAGCACTTTATTCCATAAATATAGCACACCTTACGACTATATTTCTTCATATATATATATATATATATATATATATATATATATATATATATATATTATTCAAGATGATCTTCCCCTCTCTAACCTTCTAACTTTCTGTCCTTGAGTAAAAAGTTACCTCACAGCTTTCACGTACGATTTCATTTTCAAGTCTTTTTTCACTACTCTTTAGACTTTTGAAGCTGAAACTCCTTTCTCACATACCAATAGTCTTGTGGATCTTTTTCTCAAATAAGTCCATCCGTAGCATCCTTGGAGCAACCATCGCTTTAGGGCGCCAAATTTAAATAAGTAAGTTGCTCTACCCCACCATATATATATATATATATATATATATATATATATATATATATATATATATATATACCTGGTGAACAGCAAAATTGTCCAGATCGTGTAACAGCAAATTTGTCCAATTGTTAAATTAATCTTTGGAGTTTTGTATATTAGAAATGATTAAATATATCTTACTGGAATCTCCGAAGTTTTTATGACACTATTGGATTCTACTTTGAATATTAACAATATATTTAGATCTTAGTTGAAATGATGAATCCACTTCCCATTGTGACCTCCAGATCCAGTTTTCCTCTATACTGTTCCATCTTTTACAACTTTTTCACCGTTTTCTTGATGGTTCATGAATGCTTTTGAAGATGAAAACCAGAGTATGTATGTTGATAGAATCACTGAAAGCCTGAATTATTTTTCCTCTCACCATTTCTCAGCTGGGAAGATGGTGAGACTGACGCAAAACTATTTTACAATGTTATATTATTAGCTGAATAACGCAAAGCATTTTTCAGTGATTCTTACGATAAATGGTATCAAGATGGCTAAATGTCTTATCTGAAAACTCGGAAAAACTCAATTAGTTTTGTGTATTTATAGATGTTAAACATTTTGTGGGATGGACAATTATACTGTTGCACAATTTGGACAATTTTTCTGTTGCACCATTCAAAAATTATAACATAAGCATGATACAAGATCACCACAAAAATAGCCACTTTATTTCAGCACTTCCGGTGTCTTATCAAATGATGGTATTGAATGTAGAATAAAATTAATGAGTTAGAATGATTTCTATTTTAGTCTAACACTAACATTAAGACATTAATAATTAATAATTATAAACAAGGTTCGCTGTCAAGTTTTTTGAATTTTCATATACTTGTATTTTGATTGGTCAATGCAGCTTATGTAACAACGTTTCCCCTAATAAGTTGTGTTTGGTTGATTTGAACATTTTTGAAAATCTTTATTCTACATTCAACACCCTCACTTGATAAGACACCAGAGGTCTTGAAACAAAATGGCTATATTTATAATTTTCGAATGAATAACATTTGCTCTACTCTGTATTGAGCACTCTTTTAAGAATAGTATTTTTGTTTGTTGAAATTTATTCCGTCTACCCCAATTCTCTCTCTCTCTCTCTCTCTCTTTATATATATATATATATATATATATATATATATATATATATATATATATATAAAATTAAATGAGAACAGTTGGGATATAATTCCACTGTACGTAACATTTAATTTAAAACAGGGCTCACTACAGGTTAGAGCTAAATATTATTTATTTTAGTTTATTAGAAAAAAAAAAACATGTTAAAAATCGCTAAAGGATTGCAATGATGTTTCAAGACGACAAATGTGTTTCTTCAGGCAATGTCAAAGCACATGCGAGCGTGAGTTTAATTTAATTTCAAAAGTAGAATAATTTAAAAAATAAGCTTGTTGGCTTTACGTGACTAACCAATTAAATTTGACCTACGCTAAATTCAAACTCACCGGAATTTTTTTAAATATAGGTCATCAAACGGAGTTGTCTGCATATAAATCCTAGACAAATAAAGAGCATGCACATCAGATGTTAGCAATACCAACTAATCAATATATATATATATATATATATATATATATATATATATATATATATATATATACTTTAAAAAACAGGAGGTCAGTTCAATTCACTACCTTGGTTTCAAACTGATGCTATTCTCAGGTGATTTTTATCAAAGACTTCTTAAAGCTTTATATTCTTTCAAAAAACACTAATGAACGCTACACTATTATTTTCAAAAATAAATAAACAAATACAAGACGTTGGGTGTAATAGAAAGGAAGGAAGGGGTGTGAATAATAATAATAATAATAATAATAATAATAATAATAATAATAATAATAATAATAATCACGAAGCCTTAAGACCTTGCTTTTAGAAAACTTTTCTTAATCGCATATGAGGGTGGATGAACAAAAAATAATGTATA
>OZ010596.1:47449969-47492469 GCA_963932145.1 Acanthosepion lycidas | reverse complement strand
AAGAACCACCTCTTAATTGCTGTTCTTACCAGTTTTAGCCTATCGGTAGCTAGGTCTCTGATCCGGAGTTTTGAGATTTTGAAAAGCTTGCAATCATCTCTTAATTGCTGTTCATTTCAAGGCCACTTTCTGCCAGCATGGCCTCTGATCGAGACATTTGAGGAGCGAGGAAACACCGCTTAATTGCTGTTCTTTTTAGGTCTACATTTCCGGCAGCAAGGCCTCTGATCAAGAGATTTGAAGAGCGAGAAACTACCTCATTTTCTGTTGTTCCCAGGTCTACCCTTCTGGGAGCAAGGCCTCTGATCAAGAGATTTGAGGAGAGAGGAACTACCTCATTTGTTGTTCCTTCCAGGTCTACCCTTCTGGGTGCAAGGCTTCTGATCGAGAGATTTGAGGAGAGAGGAACTACCTCACTTGTTGTTCCTTCCAGGTCTACCCTTCTGGGTGCAAGACTTCTGATCGAGAGATTTGAGGAGCGAGAAACTAGAACAATTGCTGTTCTTCCCAGGTCTACTCTTCTTGGAGAAAGGCCTCTAATCGAGATATTTGAGGAGCGTGGAACTACCACGATTGCTGTTCTTCCCAGGTCTACCATTCTGGGAGCAAGGCCTCTGATCAAGATATTTGAGGAGCGAGGAACCACATCTTAATTGCTGTTCTTACCAACTTTACCCTATCGGTAGCTAAGCCTCTGATCGGGAGATTTGAGATCTTGAAGAGCTTGCAATCATCTCTTAATTGCTGTTCTTTCCAGGGCCACCCTTCTGCCAGAAAGGCCACTGATCGAGACATTTGAGGAACGAGGAAACACAGCTTAATTGCTCTTTTTATGTCTACATTTCCGGCAGCATGGCCTCTGATCAAGAGATTTGAGGAGCAAGGAACTACCTCAATTGTTGTTCTTCTCAGGTCTACCCATCTGGGAGCAAAGCCTCTAATCGATAGATTTGAGGAGCGAGGAACTACCTCAATTGCTGTTCTTCCCAGGTCGAACCTTCTAGGAGCAAGGCATCTGATTAAGATATTTGAGGAGCGAGGAACAACCTCTTAATTGCTGTTCTTCTCAATTATACTCTATCGGTAGTTAGACCTCTGATCCGGAGATTTGAGGTTTGGAAGAGCTTGGAACCATCACTTTATTACTGTTCTTTCCAGGTCTACCCTTCTGTAAGCAAGGCCTCTGATCAAGAGATTTGAGGAAAGAGGAACCACCTCTTAATAGCTGTTCTTTTTACGTCTACTTTTCCGGCAGCAAAGCCTCTGATCGAGAGATATGAGGAGCGAGGAACAACCTCTTAATTGGTATTCTTAACCGTTTTCCCCTATCGGTAGCCAGGCCTCTGATCAGGAGATTTGAGGTTTTGAAGAGCTTGGAACCATCTCTTAATTGCTGTTCTTTCCAGGTCCACTCTTCTTCCAGCAAGGCTTCTGATCAAGAAATTTGAGGATCGATTAACCACTTCTTAATTGCTGTTCTTCCCAGTTTTACCCTCTTGGTAGCTGGGCCTGTGATCGGGAGATTTGAGGTTTTGAAGAGCTTGGAACCATCTGTTAATTGCTGTTCTTTCCAGGTCCACTCTTCTGGCAGCATGGCCTCTGATCAAGAGATTTGAGGATCGAGGAACCACGTCTTAATTGCTGTTCGTCACAGTTTTACACTATCGGTAGGTCAGTCCCTGATCGGGAGATTTTAGGTTTTGAAGGGTTTGGAACAATATCTTTATTGCTGTTCTTCCCAGGTCAACCCTTCTAGGGGCAAGGTTTCTGATCGAGAGATTTGAGGAAAGAGGAACTATCTCAATTGCTGTTCTTCCCAGGTCTATCATTCTGGGAGCAAGACCTCTGATCGAGAGATTTGAGGACCGGGAAACTACCTCAATTGCTGTTCTTCCAGGGTCTACCCTTCTGGGTGCAAGGTCTCTGATCAACATTTTTGAGGAGCTAGGTACCACCTCTTAATTGCTGTTCTCTCCAGATTTACCCTATCGGTAGCTAGGCTACTGATCCGGAGATTTGAGGTTTGGAAGAGCTTGGAACCATCACTTTATTACTGTTCTTTCCAGGTCTACCCTTCTGTAAGCAAGGCCTCTGATCAAGAGATTTGAGGAAAGAGGAACCACCTCTTAATAGCTGTTCTTTTTACGTCTACTTTTCCGGCAGCAAAGCCTCTGATCGAGAGATATGAGGAGCGAGGAGCCACCTCTTAATTGGTATTCTTCCCCGTTTTCCCCTATCGGTAGCCAGGCCTGTGATCAGGAGATTTGAGGTTCTGAAGAGCTTGGAACCATCTCTTAATTGTTGTTCTTCCCAGGTCCACTCTTCTTCCAGCAAGGCTTCTGATCAAGATATTTGAGGAGCGAGGAACCACTTCTTAATTGCTGTTCTTCCCAGTTTTACCCTCTTGGTAGCTGGGCCTGTGATCGGGAGATTTGAGGTTTTGAAGAGCTTGGAACCATCTGTTAATTGCTATTCTTTCCAGGTCTAACCTTCTGGAAGCAAGGCCTCTTAACAAGAGTTTTGAAGTGCGAGGAACCAACTCTTAATGGCTGTTATTTTTACGTCTACCTTTCCGGCAGCAAGGCCTCTGATGAAGAAATTTGAGGAGCGAATAACTACCTCAATTGCTGTTCTTCCCAAGTCTAACCTGCTGGGAGCAAGGCCTCTGATCGAGAGATTTTAGGAGCGAGGAACTACCGCAATTGCTGTTCATCCCAGGTTTACCCATCTGGGAGCAAGGCCTCTGATCAAGTTTTTTGAGGAGCGAGGAACCACATTTTAATTGCTGTTCTTCCCAGTTTTGCCCTATCGGTAGCTAGGCCTCTGATCGAAAAATTGAAAGCTTGGGACCATCTTTTAATTGCTGTTCTTTTCAGTTCCACCACTCTGGCAGCAAGGCCTCTGATCAAGAGATATGAGGAGCGAGGAACCAACTCTTATTTACTGTTCTTCACAGGTCTACCCTGCTGGGAGCAAGGCCTCTGATCGAGAGATTTTAGGAGCGTGGAACTACCGCAATTGCTGTTCATCCCAGGTTTACCCTTCTGGGAGCAAGGCCTCTGATCAAGTTTTTTGAGGAGCGAGGAACCACATTTTAATTGCTGTTCTTCCCAGTTTTGCCCAATCGGTAGCTAGGCCACTGATCGAAAAATTGAAAGCTTGGGACTATCTCTTAATTGCTGTTCTTTTCAGTTCCACCACTCTGGCAGCAAGGCCTCTGATCAAGAGATTTGAGGAGCGAGGAACCAACTCTTATTTACTGTTCTTCACGGGGCTACCCTTCCGTCATCAAGTCTACTGAACGGGAGAATGGAAGTTTTGAGGAGCATGGAACCACCTTTAAGTTACTATTTTCCTCATATCCATCCAAACCCGTGGCGCTCTGCGTAAGACGAAAAACTAGATCTGACAGCAACGCTTTTGCTGCCTTTCCCAGTTCCACCTTGAACTGGGTTGGTGGCATATGTTAGGGGTTTCAGCTATGGGTAAAGAGTTAAACCCACAATACGAGTAAAAAAAAAACAAAAAACTATGGATTTATAAAAATATGTTTTAATACCAGCAATACTTTTTTGAAAAATTTTTTACCAGCAATACATTTTTGAAAAAAATATATTACCAGAATTGCATATTTGACAAAAAATATGACCTGCAATACATTTTTAAAAATCATTATATTGCCAGCTATAAATTTTTAAAAAGCCAATATATTAGGTTGGTGCAAAAATAATTTCGTTTTCTAACATATGTTACTATGTGAGAAAACGAAATTATTTTTGCACCAACCTAATATTACCAGCAATACATTTTTCAAAAAAACGATATATTACCAGCAATACATTTTTGAAAAAAAGTATTACCAGCAATAAATTTCTGAACAAAATATTACCAGCAATAAATTTAGAAGAAAATTATATTACCAGAAATACATTTTTGAAAAAAATATATTAGCAGCAATATATTTTTAAAAAAATAAAATATTACCAGCTATACATTTTTGATAAAACAATATATTATCAGCAATAAAAATCTTGTCGGCATGAAATTGATGTTGATATGCCGTAAAACAAAACCAAAACCAAACACAGGGTAATAGCACCAGTATTTCGTTTTTTACCTATTTAAATGATAATTTTTACATGTTTAAATTGTAATTATATATATATATATATATATATATATATATATATATATATATATATATATATATATATATATATATATATATATATATATATATATATATATATATATAATAAAAAGGCTTAAACACTATGGTCATAATTTATTCCATTGGAATCGTAAATACGATCCAATTCATCAGACCTACAAATTCAAAAAGAAAACAGAAAAAAGAAAACATGTTTTTTTTTGAATTTGTAGGTCTGATGAATTGGATCGTATTTACGATTCCAATGGAATAAATTATGACCACGGAATATTAGTGTTTAAGCCTTTTTATTATATCCTTACTCTGTCCTGGACATTGAGTTCTACCTGGATTTTATCCTCTCGGAATTTTTTATTCAAAAAATATACATGTGTATATATGCACCTGTGGATTTTGCATATATATGTATATTTACCACTAATATTATCTATCTATCTATCTATCTATCTATCTATCTATCTATATATATATATATATATATATATATGATGCTCACGATATTGATGCTTAAATGATATATACTTATATATCTTCAATAGGTTACTATTTCATTTTCTTATTTGTTTGGTCGTATCTTAAGTATTAATTGTAGGAGGTTAGATTTATAATGAATTTTTTATTTATTTTTCTTTGAATTTATCTCCAGATTTTCTGTCTTTATACGTTTTTGGCTAAGTACAGATGAACATTCATGCATGTACATATGTAGGTATACGCACGAGCACATATATACATATAAACGCGCCTACACATTCATATACACACTTATAAATAATGACAGACAGTACGTTTTATAGCAAAATGAACACCAATACAATTTATTTTTAGTTGTAGCCATGAAATTGCGTTCAATATATTTAAATTTCGGTATTAAATAACCCATAGAGGTGTTGATATGACGTCTACAAAATCAACCAACCAGTTATGTTGAATATATTAGGTTGGTGCAAAAATAATGACGTAATAATGTCGTTTTTTGACGTTAAAAAATACGTCAAAAAACGACATTATTTCGTCATTATTTTTGCACCAACATAATAATTGCCGTCCTGGGTATGACGGTAAACTACATCCGCGTCCTGGGTATGGCGATAAACTGCATCCAACAGCAAGGTCTCAGATAATGTTTTCAGAAAATAATGTTGCCAGCTCTAAGTTTTTGAAACAATAATGTTGCCAGCTATACGTTTTTTATTCTATACAAAATAGGCATTTAAAATTCATATAAACTGGATTTGGCATTAAATAACCCACAGTGGTTGATATGCCAAACAAACAAACATAATAATTGCTTACTGAGGGTGAGTCTAGCACAATAATAGGTAATCGTATCTTATTTAAATTATTAGTAATATTTAGTTACATATAAGGTTACATATGGCACAAGGCCGGGTTTAACGTGGGTTTTCTGAGCCCGTACGCTCGGCCCAAAATATTCCCTCTTTGAACCCGCATAAACAGGTTCAGGAGCAGTCAACCACCCCGAACGAGACTCTGCCCTTCGGCGGAGCCTCGTCCGGGTTCCTTTCCGCCTGAAAGCAGAGAGTTAGACGGTTACTTAGCCTGGAGGCAAGTTAAATTATTAGTTGTTACTCTTGTATTTTCTCTGAATATATTCTTCATTCACTTTATTATTTAGCATTGTGCTTTTGTTTATCAAATCTATTTAATCAGCTGGCTTTTTCAAGTCTTTGTCTTCTTTCAGGATAATGGAGCCGGTTAAACGAAGTCAAGTTTAAATTTCCAATCATTGTAAAAAAAAAAAATCTCTATTATTTTCATTGCGTAACATGGTCAGACACATTCTACATACCAAACTGCATCGTCATGTTTTCTTTTTTGGAGCGTCAGAACAATTTCGTTTGTTTGTGCCAAAAATACCCCACGTTAAGAATGGTTGCTTTGGACGAGAAAGAAAATCAGTGGCCTACCATTAGAAACGCTGTTATTTTTGGTTGAAAAGCAGTCACCTCTAAATAACAACAATGATTATTATTTCATTTTATCTCTCTCCCTCACATACTCTCTCTCGCTTTCTTTTTTATTATATATATATACTAGTGTACAGTGCCGAATGAATGCATTACAAATATTTATTATATTGTAAGTTATTTTCGTTTAATCCAAGTACAATTTTGTAATTTAAAATACTTCGTTGTTAACGGTAATAATTGAACAGTGTACAATTTATAAACACCTCAAGAAAGATATCCGTATATCATCACCATAAATGTTACATATTTACAACCAAAATATTTACTGCAAAAGTTCCCAAAGTATAATATTTTTCTGGAAACTTTGGAAGGTCTGAGTAATCCTTGACAATTCGTAGATTCAATCTGTAATTACAGAGTCTGCTTACTTGTTGGTCTACTACAAACGACACATCATCAGTTAATTTCTTTTAATTTATTTCTTTCTCAATCTATTACCAAATTCAGAAAGATATGCTCCGAATTGTAACATAAAACCTGCATTAAACCTATCTAATTATTTAATTGTAATTGCTTTCATGAATAATAATAAATAAAGGTTGTAGAGTCAATAAAAATGGTTTAATGAATTAATACAATATATATATATATATATATATATATATATATATATATATATTTATATAAATATGTATATATATATATATATACATACATATTCATATAAATATAAATATATATATATATATATATATATATATATATATATATATATATTCTTGTACTAATTCATTAGTCATCGAAACCGTCTTTTATTAATAAATGAAGATTTTAGAGTCAATAAAAAACGGTTTCGATGACTAATGAATTAATACAAATATATATATATATATATATATATATATATATATATAGATAGATAGATAGATAGATAGATAGATATATATACTTGTATTAATTCATTAGTCATCGAAACCGTTTTTTATTGATATATATATATATATCAATAAAAAACGGTTTCGATGACTAATGAATTAATACAAGTATATATATATATATATATTTATATATATATATATATTCTCGTATTAATTCATTAGTCATCGAAATCGTTTGTATTGACTGTACAACCTTCATTTATTATTATGCATATATATATATATATATGTGTGTGTGTGTGTGTGTTTGTGATTCGCAGACAGTACAGTTTCTATGTATCACAGCTCCTCAGTCCGACTAGACATCCGAATGCATCAAGCCTATCTTCACTCAGTAGAATCAAGCAGCTAAATCTAACGTATTCTTTTTACGATTGCAAACAAATACCAAACAGCCGGAGTGCTCCATTCCCTTTACTGAAGAGCTTTGCATTAGGGCAGGTGGCTGTTGTTTATAGAATCAGCTTGTCACTCAACAGTGCTCAATTGAAGTATCAAATTATGTCACCCACAGAGAATATATATATATATATATATATATATATATGTGTGTGTGTGTGTGTGTGTGTGTGTAATGAATTCCCTTTACCTAATTTCACTCACAAGGCTTGGGTAAACCCGTTGTATGGTTTTTGAGGTACTTTGGAATGGTGCCGCTGGAGTCGACCTCGGTCCAGTCCGATAACATCAGGATGCCACCTTCCTGACAATCAAACATTGTGAGAATCGAACCCGAATCTCATGGGCAGAAAGCGAACGTTCTAAGCACTCGGCCAAGCAGCCATACACGGAACTCTTCGGGGTCGTCGATAGCTGTGCTAGCCACAAGTTATCGTGGCCGAGGCCTTGAGCGTGCTCGTCTTGTTCAAACTGTTGATCAAGCTAAATAACACGGTCTGTCCCAGAAACTGTACCTAACGTCTGGTCAGCATAGTTGCAGTGTAAACCACAGCTTGGCTGTGTGGGTGTTGAGCAAACACAAATGTGCCTGAGCGAGCGTCTCCAGTAAGGATTGGCTAACCGCCCTTGAAGACGGGTATCCAAATACGAGTGGCCAGCTATTAAATAATGAATATAGATAATAGAATATATATATATATATATATATATATATATATATATATATATATATATATATATATATATATATATATATATATATATATATTAATCCAAGTATAGGATTAGTGTATATGAAAGAAATTCCAATAACCAAAAAATACTATTCTTAAAAGAGTGCTTAATACAGAGTAAAGCAAATATAATTTATTCGAAAATTATAACATAAATATGTTGTAAAATCACTACAAAAATAGCCATTTTCTTTCTACACTTCCGGTGTCTTATCAAGGGGTGTTGGTTTGATTTGAATCTTTTAAAACTCTTTATTCTATATTCAACTCCATCACTTGATAAGAGACAAGAGGTGGTGAAAGAAAATAGCTATCTTTGTTGTCATTTTATAGCATGTTTATGTCATAATTTTTTAATAAATCATATATATATATATATATATATATATATATATTTATATATATATATATATATATATATACATATATTAGGTTGGTGCAAAAATAATATCGTTTTTTGACGTTAAAAAATACGTCAAAAAACGATATTATTTTTGCACCAACTTAATATATATATATATATATATATATATATATATATATATATATATATATATATATATATGTATATATATATATATATACACTAGTTATAATCTTATAAATATAAGGAATTATACTCGTACGGAAAACCTTCGGTGTCTTCATTTGAAAATAAACAAGCCAATACC
Organism: Acanthosepion lycidas; assembly: GCA_963932145.1. Taxonomy (NCBI): domain Eukaryota; kingdom Metazoa; phylum Mollusca; class Cephalopoda; order Sepiida; family Sepiidae; genus Acanthosepion; species Acanthosepion lycidas. The sequence goes on along the minus strand of OZ010596.1, from coordinate 47,483,622 downwards.
AAAGGGAAAAAAAGGTACAAAAAAAGAAAGCACAAAGAACATGTACGTCAGCCGAAAATAATCGTCTAGCATCCAAATTCAGAGTTCAAAGACAAAACCCCGATACGAGTAAGTAAAATAACTAATTAAAGTGCTCAACACGCTAAGTAGTGCAAACCTAATTAAACCTAAAGAGCCAGACAAACCAACTAATGTTTCACCTAAGCGGATCGTCAGGGACTGCTGACGATCTGCTTAGTTGAAACCTTGGCAGGTTTGTCTGGCTATTTTGGTTTATATATATATATATATATGTGTGTGTGTATATATATATATATATATATATATATATATATATATATATATATATATATATATATATATATATATAATCCATTAATACTAGAATTGTTACACCACCTCATTTTTTTATTATATTTCTTAAAGTGTAAAAGAAATTTCCAAAAACGAACAAAGCATTCATGAATATCTATGTAGCGTATTATGCATACGAATACTCTTCGATCCCAATATTATTACACCTCAATTGGACCAAGTTAGCATGGCACCGGGTAGCTGATCATTATTTTGCACACTGCCGCTCAATTGTTACGCACACACGCACAAAACCCTCCAAATATATGTGTGGCGTATTATATATATATAAGTATATATATTATTAATGATATCCGATGTTATGTGGTTCAAAATCTCTTCCTTTGTTCCGCACTGCTTTCAAATGATAAAAGACCCAAGAGCCAGATGGTTAGTATGTGGCGTAAGAAAAATCCATAAGCGACCGGAAAATAACGGTAAAATATAACGGTAAAATATAACGGTAAAATATATCGGTAAAATATATCGGTAAAATATAACGGTAAAATATATCGGTAAAATATATCGGTAAAATATAACGATAAAATATATCGGTAAAATATAACGGTAAAATATATCGGTAAAATATATCGGTAAAAAATATCGGTAAAATATAACGGTAAAATATAACGGTAAAATAACAAGGTAGGACTAAATGGAATGCGAAGGCAATGTGGATGATTCACGCTTATGTACGTGGCAATGCGGGGCCCAGGTTTAACCCTTTGAGCCCTGCTTTCACGAATAATTTTTGCCATTCTGCCTGGGCTCTTGATTCAAAATTCGCAAATAATTGGTATGTAATTGTTCAGGGGAGGTATGAAAATAGTTACAAAATATATAAGCATTATACTTAGAAAGAGAGTTAGAGTTAATAATAGAGAGAGAGAGAAAAACAGGAGAGAGAGAGAGAGAGAGAGAGAGAGAGAGAGAGAGAAGGACAGGCAAGGACAAAAAGAGAGACAAAACGAAAAACAAAATGAGAGACACTAATAAGAGATAAAGACAAAAAAGTAAAGAGAATGAGAGAGAAGGCGAGAGAGAATTAAGGTGAGACAAAGAAAAGACAGCGACAACATAGAGAAAGAGAGAGAGTGAGAGAGAGAGGGAGATAGAGAAGAAGAAGAAGAAGAAGAAGAAGAAGAAGAAGAAGAAGAAGAAGAAGAAGAAGTATTGTATGGGAAAGGAAAGATCAAATCAAGGAGAAAAAGGATGGGTTTATAGAAAGAAGGAAATAATTCATTAACCCTTTGAGCCCTGCGTTGACGAAAATTGTAACCCTTCTGCCTGAGCTCCTGAGTCAAAATTCGCAAATAATTGGTATGTAATATTTCACGGTAGATATAAAATAGTTACAAAAAATATAAATTTATTTCCTGACGGTCCTGGTTGAGACTCTGCATGCTTCATGGTGAAATCGCATATATTTCTCCTAAACGCATGCACAAAACACAATGAAGGCGAGGACATGTTGGTACAACGTTCGATGACATCAGAATAATACGGCCTTTCTGATTGGCTCTTAAAATGAGACAACCAATAGCCAAATACGATGAATGTGTTTACCCGCCGGTGGCTGGGCATTACGTCATATTACACTATTACCTGTAAAGCGGTGGTCAGGGTTAAAGGATTAAATATCATGGCTGATGGGGCCAAGGAATGGAACTCGACAGTGCATATGCTATGCCGATAGCGACAAAGTAGAGAGAGGTATGGTGGCAAATGGGATTGTACGGAAGAAAATTATTCACTACGCAAAAGGTAGAGAATTTTGAACTCAAGTCAGACGGGACTGGACTGGACAACTGGCACAAATGCGACTGCAATATTCGGGTGTTTTTGCTCTTGTGAAAAAGCAATATATCAGGGGTGGATTCGGATACATATGGAAAGTATATTTATTATTTATTTATTTTTTTTACAGTCAGGTTAACCCTGTACAAGATCCTGGACCACTTGATGTAAAGGGTTAAAGTTTAACCGTCGACTTGAACAGGTTAAAATTATCGATATCGGGGTAACATTCTTTTGGGAGTCGGTTCAACAGAGCAGTTGTAAAGAGTTATATTAAGAGGAAGTTTGTGCGGATAAGAGGTTGTTAACCGTAAATTTAAACAGGTTAGCATTATAGTGATCTGGATAACATCCTTTTGGGAGTCGGTTCAAAAGAGCAGTGGTAAAAATTGCAGTAAGAGGCAATCTGTGTGAATAAGAACCTGCGATAACGGTTAACTGTAGATAGAAGAGGTAAAGATTATAGTGAGCGGGCTAACATCCAGTTGGGAGTCGGTTTCAATGAGCAGTGGTAAAGAATTACATCAAGAGACAGTTTGTGCGGATAGAACCCGTGATAACGGCTAACCCTAGATTTGAACAGGTTAAAATTATATTGATTGGGATAACATCTACTTGGGAGTCAGTTCCACGGAGCAGTGGTAAAGGGTTACATTAAGAGGCAGTTTATGTGGTTAAGAAAGTTTGATAGCAGTTAACCCTAGATTTGAAAAGATTATGCTTATAGTGATGGGGTAACTTTCTCTTCCGAGTCGGTTCCACTGAGCAGTGGTAATAGGTTACATTAAGAGGCAGTTTATGTGGTTAAGAACGTTTTTATAGCAGTTAACACTAGATTTGAAAAGATTCAGATTATATTGATCGGGGTAACATCCTCTTGGGAGACGGTTCCACACAGCAGTGGTAAAGGGTCACATTAAGAGGCAGTTTTGTGGTTAAGAACGTTTGATAACGGCTAACCCTAGATTTGAACAGGTTACGATTATATTGATCGGGGTAACATCCTCTTTGGAGACGGTTCCACACAGCTGTGGTAAAGGGTTACAGTAAGAGCCAGTTTGTGCGGATAAGAACGTGTGATAACTGCTAACCCTAGATTTGAAAAGATTCAGATTATATTGATCGGGGTAACATCCTCTAGGGGGTCGTTTCCACTGAGCAGTTGTAAAGGTTTATATTAACAGGTAATTTGTACGGATGAGAAAGTGTGATAACGGTTGAGAGAGCAGTGGTAAAAAATTGCAGGTAAGAGGCAATCTGTGTGAATAAGAACGTGCGATAACGGTTAATCATAGACTTGAACAGGTAAAGATTATAATGATCGGGATAACGTCCTCTTGGGTGTCAGTTCAGCAGAGCAGTGGTAAAGAGTTCCAGGAAGAGGCAATTTGTGTGGATAAGGACGTGTAATAACGGTTAAACGGTTAAAGATTATTGTGATCAGGGTATCATCATCTAGGGAGGCGGATCCAATGAGCAGTGGTAAAGGGTTACATTAAAAGTCAGTTTGTGTGGATAAGATCGTGTAATAACGCTTAACCATTGACTTGAACAGATTAAGATTATAATGATCGGGTAACATCCTCTTGGCAGTCGGTTCCACGGAGCCGTGGTAAAGGGTTACATTAAAATGCAGTTTGTGTGGATAAGATCGTCCAATAACTATTAACCATCAACTTGAACAGGTTAAGATCATCCATCGGGGTAACATTTACTAGGGAGGCGGTTCCACTGAGCAGTGGTAAAGCGATACATTAAGAGGTAATTAACTGTAGTCTTGATCAGGTTAAGATTATAGTGATCGGGCTAACATCCTCATGGGCGTCGGTTCCACTGAGCTGTGGTAAAGGCTTACAGTAAGAGGAAGTTTGTGCGGATAAGAACGTGTGGTAACGGTTAACCATAGACTTGAACAGATTAAGATTATCGTGATCGGGCTAGAAAATTCTCTTGGGAATCGGTTCGACAGATCAGCCATGACTGTCTTTTCCTTCCTGTGTGGCATTGTGCAGAGTCTTATTGTGAGACACAGGGTATTACAGCAGCCATCCTCTTTACCAAGGGAAAAACTACTTCCCCAAGTCACTTGGTGTAGGGCTACGTGTTGAGTATGAGGCTTTTGTAGGAAGGTGAATGGAGGCATGACGTCGCCATCAGTAGTGATCACTACAAAAACCTTTGCACTGTTCTCTAATTGACACTCAGGCATTCTTAGATGTTCTTATTGGAGCTTCCGTTGCGAATGGCAGGCAGTACAATATATAGAAATTTCTGGCGGAATGAATTGCGTCATGGTGCATTTACACACACACACACACACACACACACACACACACATATATATATATATATATATATATATATATTGAACAATAAAAAATATTAAAAATTTAAAATCTTCAGGCACACTGGTTTATAGATTAATATTCTTTCGTTCTTTATATATATATATATATATACATATATATATATATATATATATATATATATATATATATATATATATATATATATATATATATATATATATATTAATTCGCATAATACGCATTTTTTCTAAAAATAATAAGCGAAATCATGGGTACTTATTATGCACAGATACAAAAGAATTTTATCAAATTTTCGTAAAATAAAATAAGAATTATCATAAAACTAAATTAGTATAATATTATTCAATGTATAAAACCATTTTTAATAAGAGTAAGGAACACTGGCCATAATTAAGTTGGAGAGGTACAATTTATAGGGTTTGATTACAAAACAAGGGGTGCGTATTATACATAATTAGGAGCATTTTCTCACTCTTTCAGAACGATTTTATGTGTGCGTATTATACATGGAGAATTACGGTATATATATATATATATATATATATATATATATATATATATATATATATATATATATATATATATGAAGAAAAATGTACGGAAAAAACAAGCAAAAATCCTTATATGCAATTATGCTGTTTTAATGTTAATATGATGTCAACGTCGGACGTTTCGGTCTAATAAACCATCTTCAGGACATATTCATAAAATATAATTAACATTATCAATTCAACATGACATTATATTTTATGTCCTGAAGATGGTTTATTAGACCGAAACGTCCGACGTTGACATTATATCAACATTAAAGCAGCATAATTGCATATAAGGATTTTTGTTTGTTTTTTCCGTATATTTTTCTTCATACTGTCGTATCTATATCCATATATTTGCTTACACACACACACACACACACACACACACACATATATATATATATATATATATATATATATCGACTCATTTTCATGTTTTCTTTTCCACCCATAACTCTATCGTTCTTCTTCTTCCTCTTCTTTTCCTTTTCTTTTTCTTCATCTTCTTCTTCTTCTTCTTCTTCTTCTTCTTCTTCTTTCCCTTATTTTTTTCTTTTTCTTCTCGATCCTCATATACGTAAATCCACCCCCAGCTGGACTTATTGATCATTTACAATGAAATTTAATTTTTTTTTTAATTATTTTATTTGTTTATTTTACGTTATTTTCTTACCCACGCACTATTTGTTGCATTTATATGTCGATATTAAATGATAATTATAATAATTTTAAACGTCGAATCAATATACAGTATACATTGCTCCCCGGAATCTTCGAAATCACCTATATTTAACAGTTCATAAATATATTGATACTTGACGATACTGAGTTATTAATATATATGTTAACGCCATTGAGCACTCTTTTGATTACACCAAAAACGAAATGAATATCTATTTGCTAAGCCAAACGTAATTACACGCATGTATTTTTTTAAAAGTATTTCAACCCTAGCAGGGCGGGAGTAGTACTAGCTTCGTGAGGGGTTACAGTGAGTGAGAAAAAGAGTAAAGAGGCGTGATAGGGGAAAGGGTGAGGAGAGGGACGGGTATCAAGATCAAAGCATCTGGAGACGTCGATTGACATTATATTTAAATATTTGAAGATTATAGGAAATAAGAGGAAAGGAGTTTCACAGATGGGAAGTGCGAGACATGAAGCTATTGGAGTAGAAGAGACGGCTACATTTAACCGTTTCAAATGACTTCAGTTCGAACTCGACTCTCCGATTCTCATTTAATGGCATTATCCATTACACCAATCGCAAATTCAAGTTCATAGCACCTCGTTTTTCCTAGCGGTCACCCATCTAGGTGCTGAGCAAGTTGAATGTTGCTTAACTTCGTTGATCGTAAGATTTGTCATTTAAAAAAAGTTAGGAGAAAAGACCATATAGATTATAGGACTAAATAATGTGTCACCTTCTTCTTCTTCTTCTTCTTCTATGTGATATATCTCTTCAAGACCTGGATGATCATGGCTCTCCACAACTTCCTGCCTTTTGAAGCGTTTAATAATGTTTTTGTTATCGCACCTAAACCTTGTTCTATCATCCATTTATTCAAGCTCATTTTTCTGCTATATACAGTGTCCCTTCAGGGCGTAGATGATCATGGCTCTCCACAATTTCCTGCTCTTTGAAGCGTTGAATAATTTTTACCTTTTTGTTATATCTCCTAAAATTTCTTCTGCCATTCATTTACTCAATCTCATTCTTCTGCTATATATAGTGTCCCTTCAGGACGTAGATAATCATGTCTCTCCACAAGTTCCTGTTTATATGGAAAAGCAGCACACAAACCTCCAATATTTGAGTGATTCTTCCGAACACAGAATGTTTTGCTAAACATTTATTCCCTGCCGACCAGGGCTTAAGTATAGGCCGACTGCACCTCTGCAGAGAGGTAACACCTCACCCCCAATGAGGCGTCCTGGGTATGACGATAAACTACATCCGCATCCTGGGTATGACCACTGACCAGAAGGTTTAGAGATGCGTAGAACCACCTCTTAATTGCTGGTGTTCTCAGGTCCATCCTGAACCGAGGTTGTAGCACCTGTTAGGGTTCTAGCTATGGGTAAATAGTTAACCCTACAAAAGGGGTCAAAGTAGTATGAAAATGTTAAAAAATAGGTTTTAGTAAGTGTTAATTGGACAAAAAAAAATACCAGCATTTTTGTTAATTAAAAATAGTGACGGCATTTAATAACCCATTGAGGTTGAAATGCCGTAAAACAAACCAAACCAAACACATTTTAGCGTTATCGTAACTTAATTTAGCGGTAGATTTGGTTCACTAGTAGCCTACCGTTTGTTTTGTGGAGAAACTGTATAGATCTAATGTTACAATGGAACACACCAAATCTATAGTCAATAGACTCTCCCACCTATAATAAGTCGGAGTATTAGTAGCAGTCGCGGAGCAAGTAGCTGTCGACAGAGAGATGGTCAGTCAGTCGATGCCAGACGACCGTTAATCGGATACTAAAGTATCAGCGACCACAACTAGATTTCTCTACGTCATTACCTATTATATCAAGTTCCTAACGTTTTGTACGTCGAACCTATTTTAGGACAGACTTAGTACAAATACAAGCCTCCACTGTGAAACCACTCCATAACACCGAACTTAAAATTAGAGCTAAAATAATTTTCGCGTTATCTCTATCTATAAAAGGCAGGATGTGTGTGTGTGTGTGTCTGTGTGTGTGTCTGTGTGTATGTGTGTGTGTGTGTGTGTAACGAATGCACGGCCGCAATTTTCGACGGATTTGCACCAAAACAGCTGACTTACACGAATGTTAACTAGCATGCAAAAAAAAATCGATAGCTGCATTCGTCACAAGTGGGAAAAATTTAAATCTGCATGTCACTTTAGTCCAATTGACTCATTTGCTTGCTTAAACTGAACGTTGATTCTGATTCCGCAGAACTGGGTTAAGTGTGAAAAAGTATTTGTTGTTAACATTCTTTTTCCATTCGGTTTTTCCAGTTACGAGTCCTATTTTAAAGCTGATCATTTTGTGTTCATTTTGTTTAGTTCTTTTTTTCGTAACAGATTTAATGTTTAGTATAGAGCTTCGAAAAAATTCGCAGTGTGAGATAGGCAAGAAGTAAGGCATGTAGCAACATCAGCACGGAAAAGGGCACTCCTTTAAAGACAAGGAAGGACAAAAATATTTTAAGTCAAGTGATAGCGATTGCTGTATGAGTCGTACGATTTTTGAATCGAGCACGGGCAACGCCGGGCCATGCTGCTAATCGTACATTATTATTTACCGGTAGATTTGGTTCACTGGTAGCCTACTGTTTGTTTTGGAGTGAAATTCTATGGTAGGTATAGAACTAACTTAAAATTAGAGCTAAAATAATTTTGTTGGACTTCTATATCAGATCGACTTTTACGCAATTGTTTTCTTCTTTGTTGCTTCGGTTGTTGAACTTCTCCAAGTGTTGTGGTTTTTGTTAGTTGTTAAAGATCTTTGCTTGTGATTATGTAGTGCTATATGTTCCAATTAGCCGTTACTTTATAAGGAAAAAATTAGCCTTTAACGACACAACATTTTGGGTGAATCGTTTTCTGAATTTCTGGGAAGAGTATTTAGAATTTTTACACTACTCGTATTCGGACTATTGTCCTCGTCTTTTGGCGTTATTATCAGAACTCTTCAGTGTCTGTGGTTTTGAACTTGTTCATTATCCACCCTATTTTCTCTATTTGGACCCATTTGACTATCATCAGTTCCCTAACATGAAAAGAAAAACACTTGATTGGGAAACAGTAGTGCAGTGTTGATGACGTCATATCTGCCTATGATGACTTTTCTTTACCAAAGCAAAGCAAACCATCTAAACATTTATTCTATAGTGTAATCTAGTTGGAAATGTGTATCGGGCATAACACAGGTGGAATAACAAAAGCATCTTACTTATTACAACAAGTTTACATGAGAATCTTTTCAAAATTGTACACACACACACACACACACACACACACACACACACACACACACACACATATATATATATATATATATATATATATATATATATATATATATATATATATATATATGTATGTATGTATGTATGTATGAGCGCATATGTCAGCAGACGATTGTTTTTCTTAGTTTATCTAATTTACAAACTGGAAATTGTGCTGTCACTTTGTGGTAAAAATAAAAAAAATTCTCCGGCCGGATTTTTTTCAGTTATACGCCATTCTCTAAATCATTCACAATGCTACTCTCTGTTCCGCCATGTTATTTTGGGCTTGTTTGCTGATGCAAGAAGTAAGAAACAAAGAAACAAAGAAACAAGCAAACCACACAAACATTAGTGAATCATTTCACAATTTACTCAGGGATAATTACTTCTTCCTTATGACTATATTTAGGCCCACGCCTTCATTACTTTTTGCTATCCTTGCACTTGTTTAGGGATTTTTTTCCCAGCCCGAATATCATCATTCTCCTTGTAAAAACGATTCTTTATATTGGCCAACTGTAGGTATTAGGTACTGAATTATAGACTTCTACACAAACCTTCGCCGTTTTATTTTTGGTCATTGTAACTTACACGATTTTTAAATTTTTAACATTATTAATGCTTGTTTCCAAGTAACAAGAATTGTCTGGATGTTGATTTTCCAGGTAAACGGAAGCTCCCTCAAATAAAGATGTGTACGTACATCTATCTATCTATCTATCTATCTATCTATCTATCTAGTTAGGTTGAACAGTATTTTCACTATCTATCTATCTATCTAGATAGATAGATAGATAGATAGATCAGTCTAATCATTCAACCCCGTGTCTCTCTCTCTATATATCTATCTATTATTAAAGTAGCTCAGTCTTGTTGCTATCCATCGTTCTATTTTTTATTTATTTATTTCTCTCTCTCTCTCTCTCTCTCTCTCTATATATATATATATATATATATATATATATATATATATATATATATATATATATATATATATATATGAACTTTACCGTGTGCCTTATTAGAAATATTTATAATTAGTTTAAAAGCCGCCCTATAGGGCGGTATTTAAGCTAGCTACTTCGGAGATCTCTTGTTTGGGCCTCCTGCTAGTTCAGTATTTGGAGAGTCCCTGAGTTTTGAATATTCTCAGGATTTTTTTTTTACTTTAAAAACGTTTTATTTTTATTAATGATTAATACAATTTATTGAAACAAAGCAAGTTCAATTGACCATTGATGACAATTCCAGAATTTATAAACAATATTTTTTCTATCCTCTCCCAGCCACAATGATGGAGAAAGCTTTACCTTGAACCATCGCCAGTGAGATATGCTGCAAGAGCCACTCCGTTTCACGAGGCTCGTTTCTTAATCGAGACGCAATCGCGTCATTCCTCCGAAGGAACGCCATCGAACAAGGGTCAATAATCCCTGATGTCTCCACTGCAACAGGAGTAAGCTAACTTTGCTACAGTTTGATCGGGATTTTCATTTGCATGGGACTTTATTTTACTCGCCCTAGCTTTGGCGCTTTTCATTGTAATTTAGTCCTCTGTCGTCAGAGATTTTTTTTTGCGAGGCATACTTCTGCCCTATGCAACATACAACTATAAACTACAGAAGAAATCAACTTTGATCGCTGTATTTAAGTACTGCATTAATATTAAAGCTTACCTTTTAAGAGTTCAACGATAATTTTTTTCGCCGCCATTTTAATTTGAAGTCAGTTTGATTTCCGCAAGTTACTTTTATTTTTATGGTTGACTTTCGGTAGATTTCGCAATTAATTTCGATTATTCCGAAATTCTTAACCTATTAGAAATGCATCGCAAACAATCATCTAAAAAAACAACAAAAAAACAAAAACAAAAAAAAATCGAAAACAATCGTTGTGATTAAAACTTGGGAATTCAAAATTTCTGGAATGCAGCTCCGGATCCGGCCCGAAATATTTTTAATTTTCTCACGAAGGTCGGCCTGGTTCTAAAATGGTATGGTATATTGGACTATGGGCTCTAGGAGTAAAAGTGGCATAAATGTGACATGCTGACTTTCGCATTTATTTATGTAGAATATATTTAAAATTTGAGAGTTATGGCCCTTAAATTGAAAAGCTCTGACTGTGGCACAAACATTCGCATTTATTAGGTTAAGAAAATAAAATATTTAAAAGGTAGGAAGTTGTGTCCCTTGACTTGAAAATCGTGACACACAGATATTCGCCATTGTTATATAGAAGAAGATAAAGCTATTGAAAGTTAGAGAGTTGTGTCACATTAAAAAAAAAAAAAGTTTGACACGGAGATTCTGAAAAAAAGAGTTTGAAAAAGTTTTAACACAGATTTTCACAGTTCTTTTTGTAGTTAATGTTATATGATAAGTACAATTTTATAATGCTACCATTTTATATTGAATATATATATATATATATATATATATATATATATATATATATATATATATATATATATATATATATATATATATATATATATATATCGAGACTCTTCGCATAGCGAATTGAGTCACTGTCAGTCACTGGGCGTGTTTCTAAAAATAAATACCCTAAAAAGCCACCTGCTTTCCTGCCGTTCGCCGACGGCTAAGTGGTAGAATCTCCGGCTGATACCAATTCAATCGCGTTTCGATCCGAGCAACCGGATATCTAGCCACACTGATGAGCTGTCGAACAGTCTGTCTGTGGATGACGTTTTATATATATATATATATATATATATATCAATTATACTTTAAAAGTCAGGCGGTCAGTTGAATCCACTACCTTGGTTACAACCTTTTTTTTAATACTACGGTTTAATGGTCTTATTGAACTCTGTACCTTAACTGGGATTTTTGAAGAGCCGAATAGAGAGACTCCAAACGACTATCCGCTGTTGTACTTCTCCTAGATCTATTGCCATCCAAAGCTATAGAACCCAGTCTATCCTTATATTTACGGGGTTGGGGTAATAAGAGGATCCATACGATTCTCAAAGCGTGTTAGTACGTAAGTGAATTGATTCAGCTGGAATTCGAACTCAGCTCTCCGATTCCTCAATCCGTCATGCTATCCATTAAACTACCATATATATATATATATATATATATATATATATATATATATATATATATATATATATATATATATATATATATATATATATATATATAATTATTTATTTAAAAACGCTACATAAGAGTTCGCATGTTTCAAAACAAGAGCCGAAAACTTCAATATAATTATATTGTGGGTAAGACCTTAAACTACATCCTCCGTCCAACAGCAAGGCCTCTGATCAGGAGGTTTTGAGGAGCGTAGAACCAACTCTTAATTGCTGGTATTGCCAGGTCCACTCTGCCCGGAGTGGTAACACCTGTTAGGGTCCCAGCTATGGGAAAATAGTTAACTATTACCAGCAATACTTTTTTGAAAAAATATTTACCACCAATACAATTTTGAAGGAAAAATATTACCAGAAACAGATTTTTGACAAAACAAAATATTGCAAGCAATAAATCCAAACCAATCTAAACCAAAGAATACATATTCTATTCATGCGAATCTATCCAAAAAATGTTGTCGGCATTAAATAACCCATTGAGGTTGATATGCCGTTAAACAAAATAAACGAAACCAATCTAAACCAAATAATACATATTCTATTCATACGAATCTATCCTAAAAATGTTGTTGGTATTAAATAACCCATTGAGGTTGATATACCGTAAAACAAAATAAATGAAACCAAATAAACCAAACTAAAAAAAGCCAGAAAACAATAGTTAATTTGAATATAAAATTAATAATGAAAAACACTGCAACTTCCAAAATTAATGATATTAGTTTGAAATGCTCTGTCTCATAAAAATGATGAAAATAAATCATTGTCAAAGATTAATAATAACGGCTGACAGTATTTCATCCAATAAAAATGATGAAAAAATACTAGTCGAAATTATTTTCATGGCAATGTGTAAAGAGCTTTTTCCTTTGTGCCGCGACAATATAAACTTAAGCTTGCTACTACACTGGCATTAAGCTTCCACCAGTTTACTGTGGAAATTGCTAAATGCAACTGCAAACTTCTCCTTCAAGAGTTTCTTTTCTCGCACTCCCCGGCTGTGAAACGCCCTTGCTTTCCTGATAACTACAATCATCAAAAATGTAAAAGCAACGTCAATCCCCATTTTAAATCTTCGTGAATCCCTTTTATCTTTTGTCCTTTCATCAATCCTTCCTATATGCAGTCTTTTCTATCACTTTCACATTCTGTAACTCCTTGCATCTTAGGTTGAAAATATTAAAAAATAAAAAAAGATAATAATGGTCGATAATTATTTCTATAATGAAAATGGGGATGAAAGTTGACACTAGAAAAATACTAATAATAGTTGATAGTGCTTCATATAAAAATTGAAATAATTAAAAATGGCTGACAATGCTTCATCCAATAAAATTGAAGATGAAAGCAAATACTAGTCAAACATTAATAAAAATGGCTGACAATATTTCCTCTAATAAAAATGAAAATGGAATTAAACGCTAGTTAAAAATTAATAAAAATGGCTGACAATGTTTCATCTAATAAAAATGAAGATGAAAGCAAATACTAATAAAAATGATTGATAATGCTTCATCTAATAAAAAATGAATATGAAAGCAAACAGTAGTCAAAAATTATTATTTATGTTTGCCAACGCTTTCTCCTGCACTAAATGATGATAAAAGTAAATTCTAAGCAAAATGCAATGTCGCTCGCTATCTACTGTCCTCCTGACTATTCTTTCCTCTTCCCGCTCATTATTAATGGTTCTGGTCCTAATTTTTACACACCCTGTAACCCATTGTGTCTTAGTGACTTTACTACATGTACAGAGTGATACCGATTAAAAAATTATAAACAATACGAACATTATTAATTGTTATGGTCCAAGTTCGTTGTACGACGGTGATGGTCCAAGGTTAGAACCAATGAAATAATAACACGAACACAGGTATGGAATACAAAGATATATTACAACAGAAATATAATACAAAGAAGTAGAAGTATTAGTAATGACTATCAGATTTGATTAGAGTGAACTATGTTGTCTCGACAAGTATCACTATTCCAATGTCCTTACAATATGCTCTCAATTATCTCTCCTCGTCTTACAATCTCCGCCTATACCTCTTGAGAGGCGCAGTATTTATAATGCCAGGAATAGTCCATTATTATTATGGGTAAGTTCCCATAAAATTAATAATGGTTGACACTGCTTCCTTTGTCTAAAAAGATATAGAAAAGAACCATTGATGTTATAAAGATCCAATGTTTTTTTGTTTGTTTTTTTAAATAGGATGCATGAAACCTGAACAAACGAAAATCTTTTCAAATAATACTTTTTATCTTTTATCTTGCTCATGAAATGTTACTGTAAATTAAAGTGCTGCTTCCCATATCTATCCCTTATGAAATTTGCAAAACATTAATTTATAAACTTATAAAAAATAACGTCGACCCTGGGCTGGACTTTTTTTCCTTTTTTTTAAGCAAATTACACCCCAAGCAAGGCGAGAAGCCCCTAGCACGCAAGGGGTTACTGAGAGTTGGAGCGAGAGCAAAGAGGAGTGATAGAGGAAAGGATGAAGAGAAGGATAGCGAATAGATCTGGAGATTAACATTACATTTGAATAGTTGGAGATTATAGTTATAAGGAAAATAAGAAATGGGAAGGGAGTTCCACAGGCGAGAAGTGCGAGACATGAACCTATTGGAGTAGAAGAGACGGCTATATTTAACAGTTTTGACAGTGAAAGTGTGAGAGCGAGATGCCAGCCTAGTGGAACGCTTAAATTCATGAAGTCTGGGAACCATCGGATGAGTTACCGTGAAATTATTTGTAAAAAAGATAGAGGTAAGCCACGGTACGTCTGTGACAGAGCGGCTGCAGAAGAGATGCCAGATTAGGGCCAATTACATTGCATATCCGTTTCTGGATTTTATCAAAGACCTTGAGACAAACAGAAAGGGCTCCAGACCATATAGGGCAGCAATATTCCATGGAAGGGCGAATGGTTGATTTGTAGATTTGAAGGATCGATTCCGGGGAGAAAAATTTCCGGGCACGGCACAGGGAGCCAACTTTCATTGCGGTGGACGAAGCTATTGACTCAATGTATTCGTTCTATCTGAGGTCCACAGTCAATGTGAGACCGAGCAGTCGCAAAGAGGTGCTCTCGTGGAGTTGAGCGTCAAGCATTCTAATGGTGGAGGGGCAGGGATATTTCTCTGTGGTGAGTAATAGAGAGCAGTTTTGTTTTGGGGGCATTAAAGTTAACCAGCCAATTCCTGCCCCAGTCCACAACCGATTGGATGTCCTTTTCGAGACAAACGGCCAGGTTAGTTTTGTCGGCGACACTAGATTTGTTTTTGAGGCAGGAGTAAATAGTAGCGTCGTCCGTATAGATGACTACTTGGGAACCTATGACATCAGGAACATCGTTGACTGCTTTTAAGTTTGTACAAATGAAACATATTTTTGAGAATGAATCATTAATATTGCAGATAAAACGAAAAAAAAAAAAGAATTCATATATGTTAGGTTGATCTATTGCAACATAAAGGAATTGTAGATCTAAACTGCGGCTTGAATTAGAATGAAAATAGACAGCACAGGGCCGAAGGTCTGACACGCCCTTTAGAGATATCAGGCAGCTAGAAGTGAGAAGGGCGAATTCAATGACGTGGTCAATTATGTAAAAGGTCAAGCAAAAAAGTCAGAGGTTCATGTAAGAAGACACAAAGTAAAAAAAAGAAAGCGTGGAGATCTGCACTGTTGGGTCAGATAACTTTATTATTTGGTCGGAAAAACAAACTTGTCAATGGAAAATGATTGGAAACTATGGTGTCTGCGCATGCGTGACTCCGTGAAGAAAATGGCTGTTCTCTTTATGTTTATATAATTCCGATTTTATATTATTTTTCTTAATATTTTTTCTCTTAGAAGTATGCAGTTTCGATGTGTTAATAGTTTCGCCGATATGATACGGCTTGACGTTAGGTGACCACCGATGACGAGGTCTGACGTGATGCGTAATACATTCGAGGGGCCGTTCAAAAAATAGCCTTTCGTGCCAAAGGAGAGCTGTCAGATATTGTTAGGTGTGTTGAAAAGAAAAACGGTAGATGGTCTTGGAATAACATTCTTGGGAGGATTGGCCGGGCTGGTATTAGTAAAATTGATGCAGAGCTTCTGGCTTTTTGTTTTTGTCTGCAACATTGAAGGTTGGAACGAAAGCTGAAACGAGAAGTTGTTATCACGTTACTTTGAAGAAATCGACTGCTCAAAATTTCAGAAAAACAATGCTTTAGATTAAAAAAAAACACGTTAAATGCTTAACATTTAAACAATGCATTTTTAGCTGACTTGAAATAAAATAAGAATGTATGTATGTATGTATCTATCTATCTATCTATCTATCTATCTATCTATCTATCTATCTATCTAAGCCTTCTCATGTCTATAGATCTCAATTTGTTATCTATCTATCTATCTATCTATCTATCTATCTATCGAAGCCTTCTCATGTCTATAGATCTCAATTTGTTATCTATCTATCTATCTATCTATCTATCTATCTATATATATATATATATATATATATATATATATATATATATTAGGATATTACATCGAAAACCTCTCAAAATAACTACACAACTCTAGTCCTGTTTCGATGCGTATCAAATACATCTCATCAGGCGATTGTAAATTACTGGCGAGTGAACGATTTATTTTGATTTAAAGGCACAATACAGCCTCTTTGACGAAAAAAAGAATATAAGATTCGTGGGATTTCCTCTGATCAACCAATCAAACATGTCCTATGTTATATTTAAACTAAGCGAAAAAGCATTACATTATTCGGACTATTGCCCTCATCTTTCTCACCATGTTTATCACAACGTTTCGGCCGTTTTAAGTTCCGGCCTTCTTCAGGTGATTGGAATGTCGAACTGAACCGTTTATTTCGCTCACTGGGGTGGACTGTTCTAGTTCCACGTGCCATGTCTAATGGATGTCCGTCATCTACTGTTAATTCCCCTCTCAAATTTCTCCACCGCCTTAACCAAGTATGAAACTCACAGTCTTTGGGTCCTGTCACTGGATCTAACTGACATGACACAGTGGATAAGAGCGTTAGTTAGATCCAGTGACACTACCCAGAGAGTGTGAGTTCAATGTATTTATTATTTTTATTCCAGCATATTTTTATCACTCTAAACGTTTACAGGATATTTTTAAAAAAAACGGGACGTCTATGTAACTACAGTTATCCACCAAAATAAGTTTTGAAGTCATAAAAATTTGTAATAATAAATAAAATCTCATTGTTTCTTTATAAATTACTTTGTTTACGATTCCAAAACTGAGCAGAAACTTTTGAAAATCGTTTGATCGGGACGTTCTCTCGTAGCCATGTCGGTTAAATCACTGCAAAGGGGGACCCCAGGTCACACATTTTTTTTTCCTTAATAAGATTTCTCGAATGTTTATGCCGGTAGAAATAAAAAAAAAATACTGCTTAAAATGAATACAGAAATTACTCAAATATGGGAATCCAATAAAAATATGTTTTAAAGTGATCATTTTTTAAATATTTTTCATGCTTATGTTCTCAGATAAATGGTATCTCGTAGAATTGACGTTTCCATTGATCTTTGTGATTTCTGAAAAGTTCCAAGAGATTCTCTTAGTTTCCATGTTTTCCAATGTTGGCATTCTCGATTCATTATATATTTTGCATCTTAAGCATATTGGCAAGGTGTGTTTCATTTTGCCTCTATTTTGAGTAAATGCTTACCAAATAATTAATTTCCAATTGACTTTTCGTCTTCAACATATACGTCTATATATATACATAGATATGCATACAAACATACAAACATTAAGTTCACCGTAGAAAAGGAGTCCAATTCTTGTCTTTTCTTTTTGGATGTTCTTGTCCATAAGATTATTGACAAGTTTGAGACTTCTGTATTTAGGAAGGCCACTTTTTCGGGACTTTATACGCGTTGGGAGTCTTTTTCTCCCAGACAACGTAAGATTAATTTGATTAAGGCCTTAATTCACAGGGCACTTAAGTTATGTTCTGGGGGACTTCTCTGCGGGTAAATTGAATTTGTTAGAATGGCACTATCAAAAAACGGATATCCGTTGCATGTTTTAGACTCCGTTATTCAAGAGGTCATCAGTAAATTCCATAGAGTGAAGCCGCAATTAGCTGACAAATGCCCTGTTTATTTGCGTCTTCCCTATATTGGTACAGAGGGTGAGAGTTTATCGAAACGTATTTCACGTTTTGAGTAAATGCTTACCAAATAATAGTTGTTATTTTTCGGCGAATGTTAGGGTAATATTTGTTACCCGTCCTGCTTTCTTTTCCATTCGTAAGGACGTTCTCCCTCCCCATCATGTTAATTCAGTGATTTACCAATACAAGTGTAGTTGGGAACACGACTATATAGGGAGGACGTCCCAGCGTTTGGATTCGAGAATAAAACAGCATTTACCCACCAGAATTTTAAATCCGTCCTCCAGGAATAGCCAACTGACTAACAGTTCTGGTTCTGCTATTGCTGAACATTTAATAAATAGAAGGGAATGTGTGGAAAATTTTAGTGGTGATGGATTTATAATTTTATCTAGGTCCCACTCCACATTTCACCTCAATGTTCTAGAGTCCTTGTATATCAGATCCCGTGAGCCTTCCCTTTGTAAACAGAGGGAATGCTTGCTGGGTCTGAATATTATTGGACTCTAGTTTCCAGAAATACATATTTTTCCCCCATTCGATTACATTCATTAATTAAAATTAATTTACACGCTTTTTTTAAATTCCCAGAATAAATAAATTTGATAAGTCCTGGGACGAAACCGGTTGCTTTTATTTTAGCTTTTGCTTTTAAAAATGCCTTATAAATATTGTCTTTTCCTATTTATTATATATATATATATATATATATATATATATATATATATATATATATATATATATATATATATATATATGTATATATATATATATATATAATTATATTTACACATGTCTATGTAGAGATATATGTATACATACAAACACACATATATATATATGTATGTATTTGTGTATATCATTACACACACACACATATATCTCTCTCTCAATCTCTCTCTCTCTCTCTCTCTCTCTCTATATATATATATATATATATATATATATATATATATGTGCCATTATATCAAGACATATGTTTTCTATTCAATGATTAACGCCTTGCGAATTACTTTTGAAGATAAGTCCGCAAAAAATGTGCAAAAAAAGACAAAAAGGAGAAAAATTAACAAAAGAAATTATTGAAAAATGTCCGAAACTTTGAAATGCTGTACCGTAAACGGTTTGCAATGTGACTGTATACCGTGTACTTATCAGTGGCTAAAATCAAAATGTACCAAGGAAAACAGAGATTTTCTAGCTACTTTAGAAAACAGGTGTGGTCGGAACCGAAAATCTGCTGATCACTCATCATATATATATATATATATATATATATATATATATATATATATATATATATATATATATATATATATATAGTTATTTATTTGAAAATATGATTCCAACACGCTACATAAAGGTTCTCATGTTTCAAAACAAGAGCCGAAATCTTCAATATAATTATTTGAATTAAATTGAATTAAAGTACTAAGCTCTGTTCCATCTTCAAGCGAATTTTTTCTTTTTTTGGAATAACTTATTTCTGAAATTTACGTGTTCTAATAGCATAATCAATATTGAAATCAAAATTTCCATGGTAACAGCCAGCACGATTGTTCATATAGAAAGGGGCAGGGTATATAGATATCTATATACAATATATATATATATATATATATATATATATATATATATATATATATATATATATAGTCGCCATCTTCTTGAATAACATTCATCTTTTGCTCTTTCCACAATCCTCCATATTTTCAGTCTTTTCTCTCAAATTCACCCCTTGTAACGCTCTACGTACTAGTGTCATTTCTCCTTTTATTGGGGTGAAATGATTAATATATATATATATATATATATATATATATATATATATATATATATGATTTAAACGAAAAGTGGGCATGTCTGCTTTGAACTATTAAGTTCGGATGTTTTTTCTATGATTATTATATCTATCTATCTATCTATCTATCTATGTCTATCTCTATCTCTCTCTCTATCTCTCTCTCTCTCTCTATATATATATATATATATGTGTGTGTGTGTGTGTGTGTGTGTGTCTGTGTGTGATTTAAACGAAAAGTGGGCATGTCTGCTTCTAACTATTAAGTTATTGTCCCGGATGTTTTTTCTATGATTATTATATCCATCTATCTATCTATCTATCTATCTATCTATCTATCTATCTATCTATCTATCTTTCTCTCTCTCTCTCTCTCTCTCTCTCTCTCTCTATATATATATATATATATATATATATATATATATATATATATATATCAACAGGTAATAAGTATAGGTATAAATACAAGCGAATCCTATTAACAGAATATAAAATATTAAATATTGAAACTGGTTCACACATAGCTCAAGAATTTTATTTCATTAATTCATCATCCATTGACTGGTTTGAAAAATCCTTGTAAATTTGATTTCAATTGGAAATTAATCAGGAAAGCCCGGGTCATGTAACTCCCTATATGTCCCATGTTATCTTTGTCTTAACGAAAAATTTGAAATAATTAGATTTAAAAATAAGACCCATCTCTTAAATCAAAAATATGAACTAACACTTAACTGTAAACACCTTTATAAATTTAACTTATTATAGTGGTTGTAATACTTTCATTGACAATGATATGTCATTGTAAATTTAATAGGTTATTATTTTTATTACCTGATGGTCCTCCTGTTGACATGGATGTGTGCTGATGTACGTATACTGTGTTGTGTATATCTGGATGTGTATATATGTATATATATGTAAGTTAGTTTTTATATATTAAATGTAAGTAGGTAAAAAGTGGAGAAAAGGAGGATAAAATATATGTATATATAGGTATATCTATCTATCTATCTATCTATATCTATATCTATATCTATCTATCTATATATATATATATATATATATATATATATATATATATATATATATATATAAGAAATATAGTCTTAAGGTGTGCTATATTTATAGAATAAAGTGCTCAGTATCAGAGATAGAGCGTGTGTAAATATAAAAGTGATCATAGAAGTCAACACTTAGAGACGACACTCTATTTCATGCTATATGCAATCGCCAGGCTACATATGCTGTTATTTGTCTCGGGTATTTATATATATACGGGTTAGTGGTGCATTGTGGGTATTCTATTATGGCGGTTATTTTACCGGAAGTCGTTTGTTTATTTATTTGGGTCAAGTTATATTGCTTGTTTTTATTTTTTATTTCTTTTATTTTTGTTTCTTATTTTATTTATTTATTTATTTATTAACGTAGTAAAAATTTGTTTATATCACTTATTTAACAGTTTTGTTTTGGTTTGAGAATTTAATTAAAGCTATTTGTTCAATTTTGGGGTTGATTGTTGTAGTTCATTCTAAGTATTATTTTGGCGGGAACAGTTTTTAATTGATTATCTTTATTTGGGATAGGTTTGTTTATTTATTTGGATGAATTTAGATCAATTTATTGTACTTGTATATTTTCTCTTTATATATATATATATTTTCTCTTTATATATATATATATATATATGTCCAGATGTATTGTGTATATATATATTTCTATTTACGTATATATTTATTTTTACATGTACTTCTGTATGTATGTATGTTCTTATGCATGTATGTAGGGATACCTGTATATATGTGTATGTATGTATATGTATATATGTTTATGTATGTATATGTATGTATATGTATGTGGAGTATGTATGTGTTTATGTATATAGACGTATATATATATGCTTGTAATTATAAGTATGCGTGTGTATGTATATATATATGTCTATATATATGTGTGTGTATATATATATATGCGTGTGCATATCAAGGCACCTTAGCGTAAATGACGGTTCCGTATAGGGTGCAGGTTCGAATCCTGTCCAAGGACGAATATTTTCTATGAAAATTTCTCGGACATTCAGGCCGGTAAATGTTATTTAATACTGTTTATTATAAACAGAGCATTTACTTAAATACTTGTATCTATAAAAAGAACGTTAAACATAAAAATGTCTTTAATAAATAAATTGTCGGACTTTGTCCATTTCGTTATATATATATATATAAATTGACAAAGTGAAAATTTCTATGTATGTATATATATATATAAATAGACTTCCGGTGAATGTTATTGGTTAGAGGTCTCAATGCAGAAATTATACTCTCTGACTAAATCGAAATCCCTGTTTAATAACTCAATATTTCAATTTATTTTGAAAACCAATTTCAACTCCGAATTGTCCTTTTTTTTTTCGCTTGTTGAATGAAAACGATGTAAGGACGCATCTGATGTCATCAATGCTATGAAGCGGTTTCTTGAAGTGTACAGCGAAAGGATATTGTTGTTATTGTCCTGGATATTTTTTTAATGATTATTGAAGCAAAGACTGTTCCAGCTTATTCAATATAATCTCCTTTTTTTTCTTTCTTTCTTTTTTTTTTTTTTGTATTTTTGGCCGAAAAGGAAATATATAAGAATTGAACTGTCACAGTTTAGAGCCGGGAATTTGAATCCTACGAGTGTCGGGGTGTGAAATCTCTATCAGTGATGATATGTCTACAGACTTGGCATCAGACTTTATTGCAGGTTGTATCCCCTTGGTGATGTGGTGATTAATCTATACCAGATGATGTTAAGAGGGTGCGTAGATTGGGTGACGCTGACGCTTAGCGTTAAGTGGGTTTTTGCTGAATATTTTTCCAATTGTTTGGTTGAGTTTTAAATACTGCAACATTTTGTTAAGATATGGCAAAGCTTGTGAATGTTGTAATTGACATAAAAAAGCTATTAGAATTCTGGAATCATTCATTTTTGTTACATAAGTTAAGAGCGTAGGCCTATCTTGTTTGGAAGGCTTAGTAATTGATTTTTTTTATAGTTTTAAGTAGGTAAATCCTATTGTGAAAGTAACTGAATAGTTGTCCTATGTATTTTTGTAATTCTCGTTTTATGAACCGTCCATTTTATGCGTAAACATTGGCTGCAGATTATTGAATTTTCTAAGTTGGTTGGTTGGGTATCAACTATTGAAATTTACGTAGCAATGACCATCTGTGGATTTCGTGTATAGTTTAGTGAAGATATGTCTATTATTTAGACGAACCAGTACATCCAGAAAGGGAATAGAAATGGCGGAGTATTTGATTGTGAATTTTATATTGTGGTGAGGTGACCATATAAAGACGATATCATCTATGAATCTGTGACAATGTAGGGGTGCTATGTGGTAACTAAACATATCTAGTCCAGGGGCCTCGATGAATATGTTCGCATGGCTGTGCCACTGACTTAAAGCAAAGGGTCCCCGTTGGACTCAAAATTGTTTCAAAAATGTATTGCTGGTAATATTTTTTTCAAAAATGTATTGCTGGTAATATTTTTTTTTTTACAAAAATGCATTGCTGTTAAGAGTTTTTCAAAAATGTATTGCTGGTAATATTTTTTTTAAAATGTATTGCTGGTAATATTTTTTTCTTTTTCGAAAATCTATTGTCGGTAAAAAAATTTTTAAAAAATTATTGCTGGTATTAAAACCTATTTTTTATACTTTCATAGTGTTTAGACTCCATTTATGAGAGCTATTTTCCCATAGCTGGGACCCTGAAAGGTGCTACCACCCTGGGTCAGAGTGGACCTGGTAACACCCCCAATTAAGAGGTGGTTCCATGTCTCTCAAAAACTTCTGATAAAAGGCCTTGCTATCGGATGTAGTTTAACGTCTTACCCAGGACGCCTTACAAGATAGTATTTCCTCCTTCTGGAATATATGTATAAACAGAGCGTCTACTAAAACATGGGGATCTACAAAATAATGTTTAACGTCTTGGGTAATAATGTTGTGTAAAAAAAAATGGATTCCTTAGTATTTTGTTTATATTTTGGATAGGAAAAGTGAACAGAAATGGGCTGTTATGAATAATATAGAGTGGTCTCCCCTTGCTTCGTTTCTCTCCTCTTTGAGAGAGCTATTTCTGTCTACTGGAACTATAAAAGGACACTATTTCGTGAACCTTGTATTCTCAGTTGAATTAAACTTTCTTAACGCCTAAACCTGCGTACTTTTGTCATTACACGGGGTTTCGAGAAGGTCTAAACTGGAGGATTTGCATTCTTCAATGATGTTACTTGAACTTTGCTAAGCCTTGATTCTCTTTATGACTTGACGGTCTAAAGCAGGTAAGGGTTTCTTCTAAAAAGGAATACGCAGGTTGGAAACCTGCTTGAGGGCACCTATTCGTATTACCAGGCCGGTAAACGTAATTTGAACTGTTTAAACAAAAAAGAAAAAAAGAAAAAAAAAAGAAAAGAAAAAGAAAAGAAAAAGAAAAGAGAAAAGAAAAAGAAAAGAAAAAGAAAAAAGAAAAGAAAACAGGGCGTCTTCTTAAACATAAATTTTGGAATAGTTGTGAATGTCGCTTTATATCAGAATTTACACAAACAGAATGCTTATATTTAAAATCTTGCATTACTCTACCGAGGGAAATTGAAGCTACAACAAAGATAAGTTTATATAACGATAAACTTTAAGAAGACAAAATTAATGGTTGTCAGCAAAAGAGACAACCTAAGATGTAATCTACACATTGGGGATGTCAAAATCAAATAAAGCGATGAAATGTACCTATATGGATAGCGGCTCAGATTGAAGAATCGGAGAGCCGAGTTCGAATTCCTGTCGAATCCATTACATTCACTTACGTGCTAATAATCTTGTGAAAGGTATGACTCCTCTTCTTTCCCCCCCCCACTAGTTATGGGTAAATAGCAGTACAGACCGGGTTCTATAGCCTTAGATGGCAACTGGTCTACCGTAATAAGAAATATCAACCTAGTGTGGAAAAATCTGCCCCGTCAGTCATGTATCGAAAGATAAATGAACGCCGAAGCGTGTATCACGCATGTCACATAACTGACTTAGTAACGACCAACTGAAATTTTGTAACAGAAATAAAAATAAATAATATGATAAATAGTACAAACAAAATCTAATAAATGAATAGTGTTTAACCTTTTTCTTGCACATTATCAAAAACCAAAAAAAAAAATAAATAATTAAATAAAATAACATGTGCAACTTCACTTGCATCATATTTTTAAATTTCATTTTTTTAAAAACAATAGACATTGCCGAAGATTGAAGTTAGTTCAAAAAAAGCCGATGTCATAGAAAATCCGTACATTTTGGTTGCGGACATAAAATTCCAGGTGTGACAAAAATTCTTATGATCTAAAAATGTTTTCTGGCTTTAAATAACATGCAAAGTTTTGACGAACCTTAAAAAAAATCAAACCTTGGTCTGTTTTTAGGGAAAATGTAAAAAGGTCTACATCAGTGCTTCCTAACCTTTTTTTTTTTTTTTTTTTTTTTTTTTTTTTTTTTCACTTATGGAAAACTTTTTTTTACTGATAGAAAACTTTTTTTCACTGGTGGAAAACTTTTTTTCACTGATGGAACACTTTTTTCACTGATGGAACATTTTTACTCTTAATTCTTTTCGTGGACACCACATAAGCATTCGATAAAAAAAAGCTTATTTCATTTTTCACAAAGTTTAGGAATTGTTTTATAGAAAATTTAAATATATATATGCTTTATTTTAAAATAATTTAATGAAAATAAACTTGAATTTAACAACTAAATTCTATGGGGTATTTTTTTTCAATTCTCAAGAACAAACAAAATTTATAAATTAACTTTCGTGTGTTTAGGTCTTATTAAAAATTTAATCATCGCTTTTTAAAACAATAAAGATTGCGGAAGAGTGAAGGTAGTTAAAAAAAAGCGGTGTCATCGGAAAAAAAACAAAAAACGTCCTTTTGATACTAAGTCTTAATAAAGGCACGTTTCTCCAAGATTGCCAAGGGTTGATACAGCAAATGACAAAAAGGGATGCTGCAAAACTTTCTATGCGGTGAGTCCGACCTTAATCCCGACTAAGAAACTTTGAAAGCGAACCCATTTACCAGAGAATTAAAGCAAAAAGTAAACATATGAAGAAAGGGAAAATTAAAATGGAAGTGATTCTTTTGTTATTAGGTTGGTGCATTATTTTGGCACCAACCTAATACAAGTAATCAGGAACTAGTTTCCACAACATTCCAGGATTATCTGCTTTGCATATTTAAGATAGAAGCGCACGCCCAGTGTATTTTTCCAAGATATGTGCTTACTGACGGAACAGGCAGCCGAGCAACGTAAAATTATAGATTTTCCAAGGGCTGTCAAAAGATGAGGAGATAAGCAGAAATTTGAAGTTTAATCGATTAAACCGTTTTGTTTTTTACTTACAAATCATATACCAGGGCGTCTCGTCTTAAGGTAATGGTTAACAAAGCTAGACATATTGACCATTACTACTGATTAATGATTTTGTTGATCACTGGGTGACCTATAAAAAGTCAAATACTAGACAAGAGTTGACTATTCGTAAGATTCACCAAGCACACCTATGATCATTTGCAGTGCATTTTCTTAGTGAAATATTTTGTACAGTATTTCATAGTAAAATCATTTGCAATGCATTTTCATAGTAAAATCATTTCCAATGCATTTTCATAGTAAAATCATTTGCAATGCATTTTCATAGTAAAATAATTTCCAATGCATTTTCATAGTAAAATCATTTCCAATGCATTTTCATAGTAAAATCATTTCCAATGCATTTTCTTAGTAAAATCATTTCCAATGCATTTTCTTAGTAAAATCATTTGCAATGCATTTTCATAGTAAAATCATTTGCAATGCATTTGCGTAGTAAAATCATTTGCAACGCATTTTCATAGTAAAATCATTTCCAATGCTTTTTCATAGTAAAATCATTTCCAATGCATTTTCATAGTAAAATCATTTCCAATGCATTTTCATAAAAAAACATTGGCAATGCATTCTCATAAAAACATCATTGGCGATGCATTTTCATAGCAAACTCATTGGCAATGCATTTTTATAGTAAAATCATTGCAATGCATTCTCATAATAAAATGATTTGTATTGCATTTTTGTAATAAAATCATTTGTAATGTATGTTCATATTAAAATACTTTGTAATCTATTTTCATAGTAAAATCATTTTAATGCATTTTTCTAATAAAATACTTTTAAATGCATTTTATAGTAAAATTATTCGGAGCGCATTTTCATAGTTAAATTCCTTTGCAGTGGATTTTTATAATAAAATCAGTAGCAACTAATATTTATAGTTAAATCAATGCAATGCATATTCACCCTGAAATCAATTGCATTGCTTTTTCTAAGTCAAATCATTTGCAACTTTGCATTTTTACATTAAAATCATTTGCAATTGATTTTCTTTGTAATATTATTTGCCCTGAACTTTCACAGGAAATTATTTGTAAATGTGTTTTCATAGTAAAATCATTTTCAAGTTCTTTTTATAGCAATATGTTTTGCATGTTCCCCACCGAAGTGTAATCTTGAGTGAGTCTTCTAAAATTCACATAAAAAAGCAAATGTTCAAGAGTGCCAGTGTATTCAGCCTTTAACCTTTGATATATATCGACAATACAAGAATAAAGACTTGCAAAAATTATATTTCTCCAGAGTAGAGCATCTGGAATGGACCCTCGTCTCCTGCGGTATCGACTCCCGCGAGGGATAACGGTGTCTGGTATGCTTATTTTGTGACCACAAATTTTTATTATGAGATAACCTACACTGCCAGAGTGCATGTTTAAAACACAGAAATGAGTTTTTCCACCAGACGCAAACCTGTTTCCCATAGTAGGAAACAAATTTAAAACGTGGCGACGAAAAAGAAATGTACGTAATCAAATTGAATGCCTTTTATTATGAAAACATATAAAAAGCTACAACAGGCAGGGTTGGTGGAGGTCTTGTTGAATTGAAGCACTCCAAATGGTAGTAATAATAATGATGTACTGATACATGTTCTAATAACTAATCCATACCTGGAAGAAAAGCTAGATTCATGCCTTTCACAAAGGTATTTATGCGTAAGTGAATACAAAAAACTGTTTGCTTTAGCAATCGTACTGTGTATTGGTTGAGAGTCGTGTATTTTGTCTGTTATATCACTATTCTACCTTGTGACATATAGGATCACACCTTCAGCATACAAATAGATTTTTACAGGATTTACTTATTTGTTTCTTACGGCTTGTCAAACTTTTGCGGGTTAAGGCCAGAAAATATTATCAGAATGTATGTTTATTGATATGTCCGGTAAAGGGATATATTTGAACGAAGTAGCTAAGTGGTTTTGGCTACTATAACCAAGTAGAATACGGTAGCAGTAATCGACTGGTACGCGTCGTAGTCGCAGTTAAGAAGTGTAGATCAATGGCGGAGTCCATTGGGTGTCGTTATAGACTTAGCTCTCAGACTAAAGCTCTGACTTCACTGACTCTCCCACGCGTCCGTCGATATTTAAGACGGACACCAGCTAATCATATTCCAGTGATGGGGGAACACAGGTGTACGCATATTCCATTATATCATTTATTATGGAGATAATAATGATTTAATGATACATGTCATACTAATTAAACCATAGCTGGAGCGGGGGAGAAGAGGTTGATTCATACTTTTCTGAAGAGTATTTATGCTTAAGTCAATAGTGTGCAACCTCGGTCTCACATATCGACAGACAATTCGACATGAAAATGCCTCGGCTATCGAACAAATTTCGGTTCTCGAACAATGTTGTCGAACCGAGTTAACACGAATAGAATCGTTTCTGAGTCGACCGCCATGTTGTATAGTTGCGCCGCGCTTTTCTTTCCCAATTTTATTCTTCTGTGACTTTTTTTTTCACGACATTGATTCCTATTGGAAAAATAGTTTCGGTTCATGAACACTTCGGGTTATGAACGACCTTCAGGAACGAATTAAATTCATGAACCGATTTTCCATTGTGTATAAAACCCAAATATTTCGTACTGTTTTTGTACATAAATTGGGTGGTCGACTTTCCCTTGTTATTATCTAATAAACTGATCCCTGGATAGTTACTGTATATATTAAACGTATAATCAAAAAAACATTTATTTACTTACTCATATGTGAAAACTAATAATAATAGTAAAGGCTTAGAAAAATATGTCACCATTATAGGTCATAAATTGGAGGATCGATTTTCAATTGATATTATGTAATAAACCGATCCCTCGAGAATTACTGTATATATTAATTTAATAATTAATCTAACCTCGAGTCAGTGCAATGATTAGCAAGCTTGTCTCGCTAAAACGATTAAGACTGAGTAGTGAGTTCGATCCTCACTGGGTGCCCACTAATTTCGGCCTTGTGCCACATCTAAGCTACGCTTGGAAAATCACTATATTAATCTAATAATCAGAAAAGTATATTTATATACTCACATGTGAAAATCTAATAATAGGAAGGGCTTAAAAATATGTCACCATTTTTGGACATAAATTGGGGCATCAATTTTCTATTGTTATGTAATAAACCGATCCCTCAGGAATTACTGTGTATATATATATATATATATATATATATATATATATATATATATATATATATATATATATTAATCTCATAATCAGAAAGGTATATTTAGTTATTTACATCTGAAAATCTAATGATAATAGCAAGAGCTTAGAAAAATATGTCATCATTTTTGGACATAAATTGGAGGATCTGTTTTCTATTATTATTATATAATAAACCGATCCCTCAGGAATTACTGTGTGTATATATATATATATATTAATCTCATAATCAGAAAGGTATATTTAGTTACTTACATGTGAAAATCTAATGATAATAGCAAGAGCTTAGAAAAATATGCCATCATTTTTGGACATAAATTGGAGGATCGATTTTCTATTGATATTATGTAATAAACCGATCCCTCGAGAATTACCGTATATATATTAATCTCATAATCAGAAAAGTATATTTACTCACATATGGAAATGTACTAAAAGTAAGGAGTAAAAATTCACCAGTTTTATTTCTACGCTACGAGAAAATTAATCTGTATATATGATAAGCCTAATTTATTTTTAAGTTTGGGGTGTAATTTAAGCTACACTGTGTTATCTTCCTTGCACTGATGACGCGGATTGTGACTTAAGTAATTCAGTCATATTAAACGTAACATCTTCATTGAATATTATCGTACCGTTTTAATGATCGAACAGTGTATCGTTAGGGAGTTATCCCCCTAGACTCCCTTTCACTCACAGGATTATACTCTCACCACGTAGTGTGTTGTTGCTACGCTTTAAGTAACCTGACCTTTCGGCTGAGTCTTCAGAATACACTGACTGCACCCCGAATACCAAATCAAACCAAACCAAACTTTTCGTAGCAAATAGATTTTTATAGGATTGACATTTATTTTTTACGGCTTATCAACCTTTTTTGCAGGTTATTTAAAGCCAGAAAATATCATTAGAACGTAATGTTATTTTGTCGATAATAATGATTTATTGACACAAGACCTGCTAATTAACCCATAAGTGAGGGGAGGAGAGGTGGATTCATATCTTTTCCAAGGGTTGGACGTGGTGTAATAGTTAACAAGCTTGTCTCGTTAGTATAATTACGGCGGAGTGTATCGGTTGGGAGGCATGTATTTTGTCTGTTATCTTGCTCTACCTCCTTGTGACATACTGGATTAGCCTCTTACAACACCAAAGCAAAAAGAATTTTCGAGTATAGTCTGATTTTTACGGCTTATCAACCCTTTGCAGATTATTTAAATTGAAAAAATATATTTTAGATTGTAAGAAATTTCGGAGATAATAATGATTTATTAATAGAAGTCCAACTATTTAATCCATAGCTGAGAGGAGAAAAGGTGGACTTATAATTTTCCCGAGGCTATTTAAGCGTAAGTGAATATCATGAACCTGACTTTAATTGAAACTCGACAGCCGAATTTCAAATTCTGTGCGTATAAATCATTGCACAACTCGTTCGTCAAAACTGACCAATCTCAACGTTGCTTAACTTCGGTGGTCGTATGAGAACCGGTCTTTCAACGGGATCTGGCCATAGGCCGAAAGAAATTAGGAAGAGAGACAAAGAAAAAGAAAGAAAGGAGGAAGAAAAACAAAGAAAAAGAAAGAAAGGAGGAAGAGAGAAAAAAGGCAGAAAGAAAGAAGTAAGAGAGAAAATCATAAAGAAAGGGTAACAGAGACAAAGAACAAGAAAAAGAAAGAAAGGAGGAAGAGAGACAGAGAAAATGAAAAAAAAGGAAGACAGACAAAGAAAAAGAAAGAAAGGAGAAAGAGAGAAAAAGAAAAAGGAAGAAAGAAAGGAGGAAGAGAGACAAAGACAAAAAAAGAAAAGAAGAAGAGAGACAGAGAAATGAAAGAAAGAAGGAAGAGAGACAAAGAAAAAGAAAGAAAGGAGGAAGAGAGAAAAAGAAAAAAGAAAGAAAGAAATGAGGAAGAGAGACAAAGAAACAGAAAGAAAGGAGGAAGAAAGTCAGGGAAAATGAAAAAGGGAGGAAGAGAGAAAAAGAAAAAGAAAGAAAGGAGGAAGAGAGAAAAAGAAAAAGGAAGAAAGAAAGGAGGAAGAGAGACAAAAAAAAAAAGAAAGGAGGAAGAGAGACAGAGGAATGAAAAAAGAGGAAGCGAGACAAAGACAAAGAAAAAGAAAGGAGGAAGTGAGACAGAGAAATGAAAAAAAAGGAAGAAAGACAAAGAAAAAGAAAGAAAGCAGGAAGAGAGAAAAAGATAAATGAAGAAAGAAAGGAGGAAGAGAGACAAAGAGAAAGAAAGAAAGGACAAAAGAGAGAAAAAAGGAAGAAAGGAAGAAGTAAGAGAGAAAAACATAAAGAAAGGGGAAGAGAGAAAAAGAACAAGAAAAAGAAAGAAAGGAGGAAGAGAGACAGAGAAAATGAAAAAAAAGGAAGACAGACAAAGAAAAAGAAAGAGAGGAGGAAGAGAGAAAAAGAAAAAGGAAGAAAGGAGGAAGAAAGACAGAGAAATGAAAAAAGGAGGAAGAGAGACAAAGAAAAAGATAGAAGGGAGTAACAGAGAAAAAGAAAAAGGAGGAAAGAAAGGAGGAAGAGAGACAAAGAAAAAGAAGGAAAGGAGGAAGAGAGACAAAGACAAAGAAAAAGAAAGGAGGAAGTGAGACAGAGAAATGAAAAAAGGAGGAAGAGAGACAAAGAAAAAGAAGGAAATGAGGAAGATAGACATAGAAATGAAAAAAAAGAGGAAGAGAGACAGAGACAAAGACAATTAAAGGAGGAAGAGAGACAAAGAAATGAAAATAGGAGGAAGAGAGACAAAGAAAAAGAAAGAAAGGTGGAAGAGAGACAGAGAAATGAAAAAAAAGGAAGAGAGACAAAGAAAATGAAAGAAAGGAGGAAGAGAGAAAAAGAAAAATGAAGAAAGAAAGGAGGAAGTGAGGCAAAGAAAAGAAAGAAAGTAGGAAGAGAGACTGAGAAATGAAAAAAGGAGTAAGAGAGACAAAGACAAAGAGAAAGAAAGGAGGAAGAGAGACAGAGAAATGCAAAAAGGTGGAAGTGCGACAAAGAAAAAGAAAGAAAGGAGGAAGAGAAAGAGAGAGAGAGAAAATGAAATAAAAGGAGGGAAAGAGACAAAGAAAAAAAAAGAAAGGAGGAAGCCAATAAAGAAAAAGAAAAAGAAAAAAAATGGAGGTAGAAAAAGAAAAAGAAAGAAAAAAGGAAGAGAGAGAAAATGAAAATGAAAGGAGAAAGAGAAACAAAGAAAAATAAAGAAAGGAGGAAGAAAAAGAAAAAGAAAAAGAAAGAATGAAGGTAGACAGAAAAAGAAAGAAAGGTGGGAAGCGAGACAGTGAAAAAGAAAGAAAGGAGGAAGAGAGGAAAAAAGAAAGAAAGGAAGAGAGGAAAAAAGAAAGAAGCGAGGAAGAGGGGGGAAAGAAAGAAAGGAGGAAGAGAGGAAAAAGAGAGAAAGAAGGAAGAGAGGAAAAAAGAAGGAAAGGAGGAAGAGAGGCAATGAAAAAGAAAAAAGTGTTACAGGGAAAAAGAAAAGACATAAAAAGGTTAAAAAAAATAAATATTAGGTTGGTGTAAAAATAATGACTTAATAATGTCGTTTTTTGACCTTAAAAATACGTCAAAAAGTGACATTATTACGTCATTAATTTTGCACCAACCCAATATATGTATTAATATAAACAAAAACAAAAAAAAAATCAACCGACAAGGAAAAAGGAAACGTGAATCAAACAGCAGAAACAAAACAAAACAAAAAAAAACATCGAAGAATTTATCGCTTCCAGGATTCCAGAATTCTAAACTCCCGAAATAAACAAAAAAAAACAAAAAAAAAACAGGAAAAATAATATAACAAAAACCAAGAGAAAAAGAGAAAAAAAAATGGAATTAGTAAATATCTATTGAAAAATAACTTAAACACTTAGAGGAGGACGGTAG
>OZ010596.1:47437469-47444969 GCA_963932145.1 Acanthosepion lycidas | reverse complement strand
TGGCCTTGTTGATTAATTGTTGACCACTCTAGATAACACGCTCTCAGAAACTGTAACTAAGGCACAATGCGCCTGAGCAAGCGTCTGTAATAGGGATTGACTAGCCGCCCTAAAAGACGGTATGACGTCAGTAAGCGGCCGTCAAGTGACTTATTTGCAGCAAAGGGAGATACTCGTCTTCTGTATCCATACAGCTAAACATCTTTATTCGATATAACTGCTTTCAGACGGATGTCATTACATCTGATGCCTTGACTGATTGTCCAACATATATATATACGAAAGTATTTTTTATATATCACAGGGGTATCACATATATAAAAAAAATGCTGTTAAAAATGTGACTGGAATCTTTGAGGCTATTTATTTAGAGTAACTTTACATATATATATATATGGTATACTCTCCCGTCGTATTCGACGTATGAGGGATAAGTGGCTCAGTTTCTGGGAACCAACAGTCCATACACCAGCACATATGATTTGATTATAATAAGAAAGAACACAAAATGAAATTATGACCTTCCATTTTTGAACAGGGTTAGAACTGTGTAGCGGAAAAACCATATTTTAAATCAATTAATATATATATATATATATATATATATATATATATATATATATATATATATATATATATATATATATATATATATATATATTAAAGTACTAGTAACATTCGGTTGGAAAAAAAAAAACCCGGATACCACAACTTGTAAGTCTAACAAAACAAATTGGTACACGAAGAAAAAAATTGGGAACAAAAGAAAGAACAAAAAAACCTGAACAGAGAGAAATAAATTGACCAGTGCCTTAAATTTTTAGTCCAAATAAAATAATCCAAGGGAGTAATAAAGCTAAAAGGTAGAGTGCTCAATACGGTAAGTAGAGTAGGGATAAATAAAAGAAATCCTAAAGAGCCAGGAACAACCTACCAAGTATAAACTAAACTGATGTTTTGGGTAAGCTGGCTAAAGAGGAAACCATTAAAAACTAATTAGCATAAAACCTCGAGACAGAAGAAGTTAGAGAGAGAGAGAGAGAGAGAGAGAGAGAGAGAGAGAGAGAGGAAAAAGAGAAGGACAACTCTGAAGTCAAAACATGGAGGGGTTGTTTGGGGACCCTGTGGTACGTAATATTGTTTCATGCCACTCCTCCTTTAGGCAGTTTACCATGAAGATCCGTTTAGGTGGATTGTTCCTGGGTCATTAGGATTTATTCCATTCACACACACACACACACACACACAAATATATATATATATATATATATATATATATATATATATATATATATATATATATATATATATATATAGTTTTAAAGTGAGCTATATTTATGGGATAAAGTGCTCAATATCAGAACGTATGTAAATATAAACATAAAAGAAAATATTGACGACAACACTCAGAGACGACAGGCTGTTTCATGCTAGATGCAATCGTCAGGACAGACGATTGCATCTAGCATGAAACAGACTGTCGCCTCTAAGTGTTGACTTCTATGTTCACTTTTATATTTACACACACTCTATTTCTGATATTGAGCACTTTATCCCATAAATATGCCACATCTTATGATTATTTCTTAATATATATATATATATATATAAATATATATATATGCTTTTAAACTTCAATCATCCATGAATCTCTCACGTACATTCATATCTGCTCGATGCGTATCCAAATGTAAACAAATGACGTGACACATTATGAAATGGACAAAGTCCTACAATTATTTTAATAAATAAATAAATATATATGTATATATATATATATATATATATATATATATATATATATATATATATATATATATATATATATAAACGTTACCTACTAGCTTTCGTTTATGTTCTACATAAACTTATTCCGTTAATTTGATGAATATTCATGAGCAATCCTATACCGATCTCCCTCTAGAGATGACTAGCCGCCCTGTCAATAATTAACAAAACGAATTGGTTAGGCATCTCACTTCGCGCGTAGTTCTTTAAGATAAATGCTATGTCTTTTGCTACTCTAGGTCAACCGCCGATGTGTTAAAGGTTATTACTGGATTTATCTATTAAGCGCTAGAGAATGAAGCTTAATTGTTTGCCTTCAGATATTTCGGAACAGATTGACATGCTGGTCTTCTTCACAAACTGAAGAGCTATGGTTTCTCTGGCAGAATATTTGACTTGATCCAATCAAATCGCGTAACGAAGGCCTAGATGAATGACCAATCTTCTAGATCCTTTCACATTAATTTTTGATCCCCACCCCAGGGCTATAGTCTTGCATCTGTGTTGTTTCCTATTTCCATCAAATATCGTTCAGATGTCAGCAGTTCCGAAATCAAGAACTATGCTGATGAAAACAACTATTGAAAACTGTTTTAATAATAAGCCCGAGGGATCCGATGCCAGCTTGTCTCGAAAATGGCTTCCAATCAGTTTATAACTGGGGTAAGAAATGGCACATACAAACGAAACTATTATACAGGCGTCGGAAAAATGATCTGACACATTTGTGTTTTGGTTTGGTTTATTTTGTTTAATGGCATATCAACCTCAATGGGTTATTTACTGCCGACAACATTTTTAGGATAGATTCTTATGAATAGAATATTTATTCTTTGGTTTAGATTGGTTTGGTTTATTTTGTTTAACAGCATATCAAACTCAATGGGTTTTTTAATGCCGACATTTTTAGGATAGATTCGTATGAATAGAAAATTTATTCTTTGATTTAGATTGGTTTGGTTTATCTTGTTTTACGGCATATCAACCTCAATGGGTTATTTAATGCCGACAACATTTTTAGGATAGATTCGTATGAATAGAAGATGTATTCTTTGGTTTAGATCGTTTTGGTTTATTTTGTCTGCATTATCTTTTCGGCATTAAATAACCCATTGAGATTGATATGCCGTAAAACAAAATAAACCAAACCAAAACCGAACAAAATGGCATTATGCTTACATTTCGAAAATAAAAACACATTTTTTCTTCTTTACTCTACTTAGCTTTTATTAAACCTACAAATTTGTCAGATCATTTTGCTGTATTTTATCAACATAGAGAACGGTTTTTAGCTTACATCAAAATGGCTGATGCTGACCTCCAGGCGAGCAACACTTTGTGCCTTCTTGGTTTCATGTTTTCGACGAACATTAAGTCTGTTTAATTAAAAGAAAAACTTGTAGTTCTAACGAATGATCTATTTCATGGAAATATTTCGACTAGCTGTTGCTAGTATGGGTCACTTTTTTAATTTGACTAACACATTGCAAAGAACCAAGAAACGCTTAGGAATTAAATTCAAGAAAAACAACGGAGCTGATGACGTTTACATAGTAAGAGCATACGCTTTTTAATGAGGTCCATGTCTTATTCGTATCAAAGTTAGATCTCCGTTTAAATGCGCTGTTTTACTCAATTTAAAGGAGTGCCCAATACTGGAATCATGTAGTCGGAAAATTTCCTTGAAATAAATAATTCGTTGGAACTACATGTTTTTCCTTTAATTATGCAACTGCCAATGGAGACAAGCATCCTAACTTTGATACTTAGTCTGTTTGCTAGGAAAGTTGGTTCTCTGTCGTGTCAGACATTTGCTCTCGTCAGAATCAATCTTGTATATTCATAATTCGTCCATTCAATATTGCCGCCATATTTGTTCTGGTGCTCTTACTATTAGGCTGTCCCAAAAGTTCGTAAATACTTGCAAAAAACTGAAATTCTACTCGCCAAGTAATAACAAAAACAACAAAAATTATTCCTCAAAATAAAGACCATCATTTTCAAAGACTTTCTGCCATCGATCTTCAAGCTTTCGGATCTGGTGAAAGTACCATTCAGCCGGCTTCGAATCAAAGAATTCTTGACACGCTTCCTCGACTTCATCAAACGAGTCGAATCGCCGGCCGTTCAGAAAATGTTGCATTGAGCGGAAAAGGACGTAATCTGATGGAGCACAGTCAGGACTGTAGGCTGGATGTGGCAGAACCTCAACACCATCCAGATCTTCAAACTTGTCTTTGGTCTTCCTGGCGGTGTGTGGCTTGGCATTGTCCTGCTGCATCAAAGCGCGCTTTCAGTTAATCAGAGCCGGGTACTTTTCCTTCAACTTTTCGTAGACCCTCTCCAGTTGCTGACAGTAAAGTTCGGCACTGATGGCACGACCATTCGGAAACAACGCAAAATGCACGATTCCTTCAAAGTTCCACCAAACGCACAAACTGACTTTCTTGCCGAATCGATCTTGTTTTGGAACCGACGGTGTCTATTGCCTTTTCTGAACCCATCGCTTGTCTCGATTGTGCTGGACCAGATAGACCCATTTCTCGTCCGATGTCACAATGCACTTCCAAACACGCTCGTCCAATGGATTGATGAGCAATTGACGGCAAATTTCAACTCGTCTGTTGGCTTGTGCTTCGGTGAGTTCGTGCGGATCTTGGCGCGGCTTTTTGTGAACAAAATCAAGTTGCTTCAAGAGTCGGTGAATTGTCGATTTCCCAACCCCAAGCTCATCAGCCAATTCTCGAGTGCTCGATGAAGGCACAATGTCCAACCCGGTTTGCAAGTCTCCATCATCCAACATTAACGGCCGTCCCGAACGAGGCTTATCTTCAAGACTCATGTCGCCAGAATCAAAACGCTTATACCACTTTGAGATCGCCGCATATGCAACTAGGCTCTTAAAACAAATTAATTCAACGTCAATCGCTATCTTTTTTCTTCCTGACGCCTGTTTTTTTTTTATTATTTTAATTCCTCCTAAGTTGTCTTCTCATTCTCTTAATTCCCAGTGACCCTCTTGATTTTTAGTGGCATTATCATCTTTTGTCTACCTGAAAATTGTTCTTTATCGTCTTTTCTACTCACCAAAGTTTTCTCATTCACTTGCACTCCGAGAAAAGACACCTTGCGTCTTAGTGGCATTATCGCCATGTTCCGTTTTCCTCAAACATGTTCTTTTATCATCCTTTCTCCTTACTAAAGTCTTCTTATTCTCTCCAATCCCAGTAACCCCTTGCGTCTTAGTGGCATTATCGCCATATTTTGTCTTCTGAAAATTATCCTTTATTGTCTTTTCTTCTCACTAAAGTCTTCTCATTCACTTGCACTCCGAGGAACCACCTTGCGTCTTAGTGGCATTGTCGCCATCTTAGGTATTCCTGAAACCCATTCCTTTATTGTCCTTTCTCCTCACTAAATTCTTTTCTAGTCCCAGTAATCCCTTGAATCTTAGTGGGATTATCGCCTTCTCTTGTCTTCCTGAAACCTGTTCTTTTTTGCCTTTTTCCTCATTAGTCTTCTCATTCTCATTCTCTCCCTATGACCCGATTGCGTCTTAGTGACAGTATCGCCTTGATTTCGCTGAAAGAAAGAAAGAAAGTAAAAAAAGAAGAAAGAACCCCCCAAAATACACAAATAATCAAACAACTGTCCCAATGTTTGGTGTGTCAGTTTATTGTGGAAAGCGCTACAAGAAACAACAGCAAATTTTAATAACGACTGACTGTGAGAATAAAAATATCTCTCAATTTGCGCTCAAACAGGCTCCCCTAGGCAGATATTCTAAATTTGGATAAAAGGAAAGCCGGAAGCCCATGATTGGTTAGAAAATGTTATTGGATTTATTTGAAATTGTATTACTCTTACGGGGAGATATACATCGACCCCTCTGCGCAGACAACAACTTTTATCAGATGTCCGCATTTGAGCTTTTCACATCTAGACGCTTCTTCAAATAGGTCACATGATTTGTGTTATGCATGTGTGTATGCAGTTACGGCCAAATAAAGCTGAAGGCACCGATTTCTGTTCCATCGAGTCAATAATCAGACGGGGAAGCGTACTTTAAACAATAATGGTGCACATGTAACTGCGATATGTGTTTTCCACATTAACAATCCACCTAGTGTCTTACTATGAAACCAATCGAAATGGATGAAGAACAGGCAGACACAGGATCCAATAATATAGTGGGCATTTCCATGATCATGATACCCGCAACAGGTGATTGAGATATAATTTGAAAGCTGTAGACAGTTAATATTAAGGTGTCATCTATAATGTAGCCAATCCCCATATCTCACAATATCTATCTATCTATCTATCTATCTATCTATCTATCTCTCTCTCTCTCTCTCTCTCTATATATATATATATATATATATATATATATATATATATATAGTCGAATCCATTACATTCACTTACGTGCTAATACCCTTGGGAAAGGTATGAATCCTCTTCTTCTCCCTCCAACTATGGGTAAAATAGCAGGACAGACTGGGTTCTATAGCCTTGGATGGCAACTGGTCTATGAGAAGGACAACTCTGAATTCAAAACCTGCGGAGGGTCTTTTGGGGACCTTGTGGCATTCGGTGCACCAGGTCTCTGTATTCGTCCCTCCAAAAAGTGTGGATGGTCCTGCACGAGGCCTTCACCACTATAATCAAATCTCATGTGCCGGTGTCGGGCTGTCGGTTTTCTTGGAAACTGATCTGCTTGACCCTCATACGTCGAATCTCGACGGGAGAGTCGATTATATATATACGTATATGTATATATATACATATATATAAGTATATATATGTATATATATGTATACATATATTTTATATATATACGTATACATATATGTATGTATATATATATATATATGTATATATATATATATATTATGTATATACATATATATATATATGTATGAGTGTGTGTATTTGTGTATAATAGTATCAATTAACAAAATATTGATTGAATATCTCTATTAATAAAATAGAATGATATTTCTGAAGAATATTCATGTCATTCAAACATATATTGTTAAATATAACAAGGAATGTCTATTATGTTTGGTCATGAACTTTGCGAATCTTCGCATAGTTGCTTTAATTTCGAGAGAAAATAAAGGCCAAAACTGTCCAACATTTAGATATTTTTTTCATTATGCCTGGCCTCTATTTAAGCTTTCAGCTCACATGAGCCATAATCAGATTGGTTATATGTACATTACAACAGAGATTTTCACCATCAAAGAATATATATATATATATATCATGGGCGTGTTTCTAAAAAAAAAATACGCTAAAAATCCATCGACGGCTTAGTGGTAGAATCTCCGACTGACACCAATTCAGTCGGGTTTCGATCCTAGCTAGAGGCAACCGGATGTCTAGTCACATGATGAGCTGTGAAACAGCGAAACTGTCTGTCTATGGATGACGTTATATTGGCCACTGAAATAAAAATTAATTAAGTTGAGCTCTTTAGGGAGAAGGTATGGGTTTCTAAACAGTGACTATTATAGCTAATATAGCGAGACTCTTCCCATAGCGAATTGAGTCACTGTCGGTCACTGGGTGTGTTTCTAAAAATAAATACGCTAAAAATCCAACATATCCCTGCCGTGCGCCGTAGAATCTCCGACTGACACCAATTCAGTCGGGTTTCGATCCTAGCTAGAGGCAACCGGACGTCTAGCCACACTGATGAGCTGT
>OZ010596.1:47392469-47432469 GCA_963932145.1 Acanthosepion lycidas | reverse complement strand
TGGATCAGTGTCTTTCTTATTAAATATCTCTCTTTCATCATCGAGGAAAACTTACGAATTATTTTGAAGTCTCCAAATCAAAAATGACTTTCAATTTCAGATCTCGTAATTTAGGACATTTCATGCTAATGACTAGCCTTTCCTTGTTGTTGTTTTTTTTTTTTCCATCTGCGCACAATGAACTCATTTTTTCCTCACCGCTCATATACCTGTTACCATATTTCTGCAAATAAACCGTTCGATTCCAATAAGTATTTATATATCTATAAAACATGAAACAGATAATACTATGAGACGCCGTGTATATATTTGTTCTGTAAGGGGCTTTATGTGTATAAATATATTTATTACTTTATGAGTGTGTACGTAATGAATGTATGCCGATAAAAAAATGGTTGGGTATATTTTATTGCTATGTGTGACAACGTTTGTATGTAGCCGAATGTATTTCTACTTGGCATTCCTGCCATTCTTGTACTTGCGCATGCGTCCTCGTGATAAGTTTTGTCTGTATTCATAGTCGGCAACAATAGAAACATGCATTATTAAAGACTCGGCAACAATACATTCTGATGTGATAAGAATCCGAACTCGATTTCGCGTTGTTTGACGAGCTTTGTACGAAGACATGCTGGAAAATGGCGAACGTAAGGAGAATGGACAAGCAAGTGTTGGTTGAATGGGATGAAAGGGCGGCTGAAATATAAGGGAAATATCGAAGTAATAAAAAGAAGAGAAATATAAAGGAAGAGACAAAAACGAAGGGAGAAAATAAAACCAGGGAACAAAGAAAACATAAACAGCAAAAGAAAAAAGAAGAAAAAAAAAGGATAGAAAGAAAGTAAGATAAATCAAAGAAAGAAAGAAACTGCGAATAAAAAGAAAGAAAGAAATAAAGAAAAGGAAATAAGAATGCAAGTTAACGGAAGAAAGAAAGAAAGAAAGAAAGAAAGAAAGAAACAAAGAAAGAAACAAAGAAACAAAGAAACTGCGAAGAAAAAAAAAGAAAGAAAGGGAAAGAAGAAAGTAAGTTAACGGAAGAATGAAAGAAAGAAAGGGAGAGAAGAAATTAAGATAATGTAAGAAAGAAAGAATGAACGAAATAGCGAAGAAAAAGAGAGAAAAGAAAAGAAAAAAAAGAAAGGGAGAGAAGAAAGCAAGTTAACGAAAGAAAGAAAGAAAGAAAGAAAGGAAAGAAGGAAGGGAGAGAAGAAATTAAGATAATGAAAGAAAGAAAGGAAGAAAGAAGGGATGAAAGAAAAACAAAGAAAGAAAGAACGAAAGAGTGAAGAAAAAAGAGGGAAAAAAGAAAGGAAGAGTAGAAATTTAAAAAAAAAAGAAAAGAAAGAAAATTCGACGGAGACCAAAAATTGAATAAGGGAATAATGGAAGGCAGGAATCGGTTATTTCAAAAGGAAAAGGCACGAGCAGAAACAAGTGATACTTAAGATTGGGTAGTAGGAAGGAAGGAAGGGAGGGAGGGAGGGAGGGAGGAAGGAAGGAAAAAGGAAGGAAGGAAGGAAGGAAGGAAGAGAGGGAGGAAGGAAGGAAAAAAGGATGGAAGGAAGGGAGGAAGGAAGGAAGGAATAATGGAAGGCAGGAATCGGTTATTTCAAAAGGAAAAGGCACGAGCAGAAACAAGTGATACTTAAGATTGGGTAGTAGGAAGGAAGGAAGGGAGGGAGGGAGGGAGGGAGGAAGGAAGGAAAAAGGAAGGAAGGAAGGAAGGAAGGAAGAGAGGGAGGAAGGAAGGAAAAAAGGAAGGAAGGAAGGGAGGAAGGAAGGAAGGAATAATGGAAGGCAGGAATCGGTTATTTCAAAAGGAAAAGGCACGAGCAGAAACAAGTGATACTTAAGATTGGGTAGTAGGAAGGAAGGAAGGGAGGGAGGGAGGGAGGGAGGAAGGAAGGAAAAAGGAAGGAAGGAAGGAAGGAAGGAAGAGAGGGAGGAAGGAAGGAAAAAAGGAAGGAAGGAAGGGAGGAAGGAAGGAAGGAATAATGGAAGGCAGGAATCGGTTATTTCAAAAGGAAAAGGCACGAGCAGAAACAAGTGATACTTAAGATTGGGTAGTAGGAAGGAAGGAAGGGAGGGAGGGAGGGAGGGAGGAAGGAAGGAAAAAGGAAGGAAGGAAGGAAGGAAGGAAGAGAGGGAGGAAGGAAGGAAAAAAGGAAGGAAGGAAG
The DNA here is from genome assembly GCA_963932145.1 of Acanthosepion lycidas. Classification (NCBI taxonomy): domain Eukaryota; kingdom Metazoa; phylum Mollusca; class Cephalopoda; order Sepiida; family Sepiidae; genus Acanthosepion; species Acanthosepion lycidas. The sequence goes on along the minus strand of OZ010596.1, from coordinate 47,430,289 downwards.
GGAGGAAGGAAGGAAGGAATAATGGAAGGCAGGAATCGGTTATTTCAAAAGGAAAAGGCACGAGCAGAAACAAGTGATACTTAAGATTGGGTAGTAGGAAGGAAGGAAGGGAGGGAGGGAGGGAGGGAGGAAGGAAGGAAAAAGGAAGGAAGGAAGGAAGGAAGGAAGAGAGGGAGGAAGGAAGGAAAAAAGGAAGGAAGGAAGGGAGGAAGGAAGGAAGGAATAATGGAAGGCAGGAATCGGTTATTTCAAAAGGAAAAGGCACGAGCAGAAACAAGTGATACTTAAGATTGGGTAGTAGGAAGGAAGGAAGGAAGGAAGGGAGGGAGGGAGGAAGGAAGGAAAAAGGAAGGAAGGAAGGAAGGAAGGAAGAGAGGGAGGAAGGAAGGAAAAAAGGAAGGAAGGAAGGGAGGAAGGAAGGAAGGAATAATGGAAGGCAGGAATCGGTTATTTCAAAAGGAAAAGGCACGAGCAGAAACAAGTGATACTTAAGATTGGGTAGTAGGAAGGAAGGAAGGGAGGGAGGGAGGGAGGGAGGAAGGAAGGAAAAAGGAAGGAAGGAAGGAAGGAAGGAAGAGAGGGAGGAAGGAAGGAAAAAAGGAAGGAAGGAAGGGAGGAAGGAAGGAAGGAATAATGGAAGGCAGGAATCGGTTATTTCAAAAGGAAAAGGCACGAGCAGAAACAAGTGATACTTAAGATTGGGTAGTAGGAAGGAAGGAAGGGAGGGAGGGAGGGAGGGAGGAAGGAAGGAAAAAGGAAGGAAGGAAGGAAGGAAGAGAGGGAGGAAGGAAGGAAAAAAGGAAGGAAGGAAGGGAGGAAGGAAGGAAGGAATAATGGAAGGCAGGAATCGGTTATTTCAAAAGGAAAAGGCACGAGCAGAAACAAGTGATACTTAAGATTGGGTAGTAGGAAGGAAGGAAGGAAGGAAGGGAGGGAGGGAGGAAGGAAGGAAAAAGGAAGGAAGGAAGGAAGGAAGGAAGAGAGGGAGGAAGGAAGGAAAAAAGGAAGGAAGGAAGGGAGGAAGGAAGGAAGGAATAATGGAAGGCAGGAATCGGTTATTTCAAAAGGAAAAGGCACGAGCAGAAACAAGTGATACTTAAGATTGGGTAGTAGGAAGGAAGGAAGGAAGGAAGGGAGGGAGGGAGGAAGGAAGGAAAAAGGAAGGAAGGAAGGAAGGAAGGAAGAGAGGGAGGAAGGAAGGAAAAAAGGAAGGAAGGAAGGGAGGAAGGAAGGAAGGAATAATGGAAGGCAGGAATCGGTTATTTCAAAAGGAAAAGGCACGAGCAGAAACAAGTGATACTTAAGATTGGGTAGTAGGAAGGAAGGAAGGAAGGAAGGGAGGGAGGGAGGAAGGAAGGAAAAAGGAAGGAAGGAAGGAAGGAAGGAAGAGAGGGAGGAAGGAAGGAAAAAAGGAAGGAAGGAAGGGAGGAAGGAAGGAAGGAATAATGGAAGGCAGGAATCGGTTATTTCAAAAGGAAAAGGCACGAGCAGAAACAAGTGATACTTAAGATTGGGTAGTAGGAAGGAAGGAAGGGAGGGAGGGAGGGAGGGAGGAAGGAAGGAAAAAGGAAGGAAGGAAGGAAGGAAGGAAGAGAGGGAGGAAGGAAGGAAAAAAGGAAGGAAGGAAGGGAGGAAGGAAGGAAGGAATAATGGAAGGCAGGAATCGGTTATTTCAAAAGGAAAAGGCACGAGCAGAAACAAGTGATACTTAAGATTGGGTAGTAGGAAGGAAGGAAGGGAGGGAGGGAGGGAGGGAGGAAGGAAGGAAAAAGGAAGGAAGGAAGGAAGGAAGGAAGAGAGGGAGGAAGGAAGGAAAAAAGGAAGGAAGGAAGGGAGGAAGGAAGGAAGGAATAATGGAAGGCAGGAATCGGTTATTTCAAAAGGAAAAGGCACGAGCAGAAACAAGTGATACTTAAGATTGGGTAGTAGGAAGGAAGGAAGGGAGGGAGGGAGGGAGGGAGGAAGGAAGGAAAAAGGAAGGAAGGAAGGAAGGAAGGAAGAGAGGGAGGAAGGAAGGAAAAAAGGAAGGAAGGAAGGGAGGAAGGAAGGAAGGAATAATGGAAGGCAGGAATCGGTTATTTCAAAAGGAAAAGGCACGAGCAGAAACAAGTGATACTTAAGATTGGGTAGTAGGAAGGAAGGAAGGGAGGGAGGGAGGGAGGAAGGAAGGAAAAAGGAAGGAAGGGAGGGAGGAAGGAAGGAAAAAAGGAAGGAAGGAAGGAAGGAAGGCAGGAATCGGTTATTTCAAAAGGAAAAGGCACGATCAGAAACAAGTGATACTTAAGATTGGGTAGTAGGAAGGAAGGAAGGGAGGGAGGGAGGAAGGAAAAAAGGAAGGAAGGAAGGAAGGAAGGAAGGAAGGCAGGAATCGGTTATTTCAAAAGGAAAAGGCAAGAGCAGAAACAAGTGATACTTAAGATTGGGTAGTAGGAAGGAAGGAAGGGAGGGAGGGAGGGAGGAAGGAAGGAAAAAGGAAGGAAGGAAGGGAGGGAGGGAGGAAGGAAAAAAGGAAGGAAGGAAGGAAGGAAGGCAGGAATCGGTTATTTCAAAAGGAAAAGGCAAGAGCAGAAACAAGTGATACTTAAGATTGGGTAGTAGGAAGGAAGGAAGGGAGGGAGGGAGGAAGGAAGGAAAAAGGAAGGAAGGAAGGAAGGAAGGAAGGGAGGAAGGAAGGAAAAAAGGAAGGAAGGAAGGAAGGAAGGGAGGAAGGAAGGAAGGAATAATGGAAGGCAAGAATCGGTTATTTCTAAAGGAAAAGGAAACAGCAGAAACAAGTGATACTTAAGATTGGGTGGTAGGAAGGAAGGAAGGGAGGCAGGGAGGGAGGGAGGGAGGAAGGAAGGAAGGAAGGAAGGAAGAAAGGAAGGAAAGGAAGGGAGGGAGAGGGAGAGAGGAAGGTAGGGAGGAAGGAAGGAAGGAAGTAAGGAAGGAAGGAAGGAATAATGGAAGTAAGTAAAAAAGGAAAAAGCAAAGCAAGTCGAAATAGTTAAAGATAAAATAAATACAGGTAAAAAAGAAAGGAACCTCACAGTTGAAGGAAGAAAAACAAAATGAATGAAGAAATATTCAGCAATCCCGAAAGAAAACATTTTGGAAGAGCGGTAGAAAAGAAGTAATAGTCATTCATGAAGGAAATGAATGTAAGAAGGAATTAGAAAAAGTAAAGAAGTGGTGTAGAAAGAAGAAAGAGAAAAGAGAAAGGAAGTCAGTGGGAAAAGCAATAAAGACACAAAGGGACAACGGAAGAAAGAAAGAAGTCATAAACAGCTCAGAGTAAATGACGAAAGAGAATAATAAAGAAAAAGACAAAGAAAGAAGAAAGGAAAGAGAGAGATAAAGATAGATTGATAGAGAAAGGAAAAATCAAAGAGAAAAAAAGTAGGTGAAGAAACGTTTCAAGGGAGAAGAAATAAAGAAAAAAATTAAAGGCGCTACAGATGGCAAGAAAGTGTGAAGAAAAAAAGGAAAAAGAAAGAATTCAGAACAGAAGGGATAAAGAGAGAATGAAAAGAAAGAACGAACAAAAGAAAGAGATTAGGAATTCACGAGATAAAGGAAGAAAATAAAAAATAAAATGTAACGAAAGAAAGAAAGAAAAGAAAAGAAGAGGAAAGAAAGTATTAAAAAAAGAAGGAGAAAGATAAAGAGAGAGTGATCAAGAAAGATTGAGAGAGAGCGGGAAAGAAGAAATAGTACAAGACGGTAAGAGCATCAGAGGAAAATAAGTAAGTGTTATAGAAAGAATGAAAGAGATAGAGAGAGAAGGGAAAGACAGAAATAAAGGGACGAAAGGGGAAAGAGAAAAAGAAAGAAAATATAATGAACGAAAATCAGATGGACAGAAAGAAAGAGAGAAACGAAGAAATCCAAAATTGTTTACTGCGCGAAAAAATGAAAAAAAAAAACAAAACCACAGAGGAGTAGAGAAAATAAGAAAAAAGAATGAGATAGATAGATAGATATAAATGAATAAGATGATTGATATATATATATATATATATCATCCTATTCATTTATGAATATATATATATATATATATATATATATATAGATAGATAGATAGATAGATAGATAGATAGATAGATAGATATGAATAGGCTGAGATAGATACATATATACATACACATATAGATAGGAACAGACTTAGATATGAACATAGATAGATAGATAGATAGATACAGTGGAACCCGAATATAAGAGACGCGTATATAAGAGAAACCCGAATATAAGAGAGATTTTCTCTGGTCCCAAATTAGAGCCATAGTTACCTAAGCAAAATAGACCAAACCCTGATATAAGAGAAACCCGGATATAAGAGACCTTTTCTCCGGTCTCCGCAACTCTCTTATATCCGGGTTACACTGTAGATAGATAGATAGATAGATATGAATAGGCTGAGATACATAAATATATGCATACATAGATAGGGACAGACTTAGATATGAATAGAGATAGATAGATAGATAGATAGATAGATAGATAGATAGAAATGAATAGGCTCAGATAGATAAATATGAATAGTTTCAGATAGATACATATATCCATACATATATAGAGGGACAGATATGAACAGGGATAGATAGATAGATAGATAGATAGATAGATATATAGATAGATAGATAGATAGATAGATAGATAGATAGATAGATATGGATAGGCTCAGATAGATACACATGTATATATATATATATATATATATATATATATATATATATATATATATATATATAGATAGGAACAGCCTTAGATATGAACAGACATAGATAGATAGATAGATAGATAGATAGGTAGATAGATAGATAGATAGATAGATAGATAGATAGATAGATAGATAGATAGATAGATAGATATGGATAGGCTCAGATAGATACACATGTATATATATATATATATATATATATTTATATATATATATATATACATATATAGATAGGAACAGCCTTAGATATGAACAGACTTAGATAGATAGATAGATAGATAGATAGATAGATAGATAGATAGATAGATAGATAGATATGGATAGGCTCAGATAGATACACATGTATATATATATATATATATAGATAGATAGGAACAGCCTTAGATATGAACAGACATAGATAGATAGATAGATAGATAGATAGATAGATAGATAGGTAGATAGATAGATAGATAGATAGATAGATATGGATAGGCTCAGATAGATACACATGTATATATATATATAGATAGGAACAGCCTGAGATATGAACAGACATAGATAGATAGATAGATAGATAGATAGATAGATAGATATGGATAGGCTCAGATAGATACACATGTATATATATATACATATATAGATAGGAACAGCCTTAGATATGAACAGACTTAGATAGATAGATAGATAGATAGATAGATAGATAGATAGATAGATAGATATTAACTGAGATAATGGCGAATATTGAACTCGGAAGAAAGATGCAAATGAAAGGTAAAAAGCCTTCATAATAACAGTAATATAATAAGAAAACTCGCCTTGCCAAAACTAGCTTATGTTTTAAGAAGGTCAGAAATACTAAAACATAAATTATTAAATAAAAACAGAGAAAATAATAAAACTAATAAAAAGGAAGCAAATATCAAGAAAGATGTGAAGTTAAAAAGAAACATTAAAGAAACCAAAATAAGCCAGGGAAAACAAAAGGCAAGATAAACAATATTACTGTAGGGAAAATAAATTGTTGTGGGCAAGAACGGAAGATATATTGTTTGATGAAGAAGGGAAAAAATAGAAAATGATAAATTACTGAATAAGAGAAAAAGAGAAAAACTTAGAAGCAGAAATGGAAACAAGACGAGACATGTGGAAAAATAAGGAAAGGAAAAAAAAAAAAATCGTGAGAAGAAAGATGTAACGATTCCAAAAATATATATAAGTGCTTTTATTATGGATCGAAATGGCCGCCTATGAAAAGATGACCGTATATCAGCAAAAATTGTCTTTGTACATTCGGACAGCCATTTCTGATATAGCTCACAATTTACAAACGTATGTAGAAAGATGCGTACGATGGCGGACATATTTAAAAAGGCATCTATATCAATCAATAAGCGCACACAAATATACACTATACATTGTGGAGTCTATAAATATATGGTCGACGAATAAATAATTACAAATAATGATCTAAGTCGCCCGATTTTGAATCTCGCATGATATTAAAAAGGATTCCGTATCTCGTAAGTTGTCGTCTTGTAGCAAAATAGGATTTGTCCAACATATATTTATGAAATAAATATCTATATTAATATTGAGAGCTATATATATATATATATATATATATATATATATATATATATATATAATGTTGCTATTTTCGTTTGGATTTGGGGTTGACTTGAGTCGACATGTTGAATAACTATCTCAATGCGTTCCACCCATTGAATCTTAATGCTGTTAACCCGTATTATTCGGGCGTTAGCTGAAGAAGACCCAAGTGAACAAATGTCAAAAGCATTAAAGGACATAGCAGCATGTAGTATATTTAAGATATTGTAAAATAATTTATGGACACCCATAGGTACAAAAATATTTATACATTTATATAGAAAGATAACAAAGAAAATGAGAGAGATAGATAGATAGATAGATAAAATAAGGTATAGAAAGATAGATGAACATCAGACATAGATAGATAAATAGATAGATAGATAGATAGATAGATAGATAAAAACAGACATAGACAGAAAACAGGCGGAGATAGATATTAGGTTGGTGCAAAAATAATGACGTAATAATGTCGTTTTTTGACGTTAAAAAATACGTCAAAAAACGACATTATTACGCCATTATTTTTGCACCAACTTAATAGATAGATAGATAAAAACAGACATAGACAGAAAACAGGCGGAGATAGATAGATCGATAGATAGATAGATAGATAGATAGATAGATAGATAGATAGATAGATAGGTAGATAGATAAAAACAGGCATAGACAGAAAACAGGCGGAGATAGATAGATAGATAGATAGATAGATAGATAGATTGATTGATAAAAACAGACATAGACAGAGAACAGGCGGAGATAGATATTAGGTTGGTGCAAAAATAATGACGTAATAATGTCGTTTTTTGACGTTAAAAAATATGTCAAAAAACGACATTATTACGCCATTATTTTTGCACCAACCTAATAGATAGATAGATAAAAACAGACATAGACAGAAAACAGGCGGAGATAGAAAGATAGATAGATAGATAGATAGATCGATAGATAGATAGATAGATAGATAGATAGATAGATAGATAAAAACAGACATAGACAGAAAACAGGCGGAGATAGATAGATCGATAGATAGATAGATAGATAGATAGATAGATAGATAGATAGATAGATAGATAGATCGATAGATAGATAAAAACAGGCATAGACAGAAAACAGGCGGAGATAGATAGATCGATAGATAGATAGATAGATAGATTGATAAAAACTGACATAGACAGAAAACAGGCGGAGATAGATATTAGGTTGGTGCAAAAATAATGACGTAATAATGTCGTTTTTTGACGTTAAAAAATACGTCAAAAAACGACATTATTACGCCATTATTTTTGCACCAACCTAATAGATAGATAGATAAAAACAGACATAGACAGAAAACAGGCGGAGATAGATAGATAGATAGATAGATAGATAGATAGATAGATAGAAAGGTAGATAGATAGATAGATAGGTAGATAGATAGATAGATAAAAACAGACATAGACAGAAAACAGGCGGAGATATATATTAGGTTGGTGCAAAAATAATGACGTAATAATGTCGTTTTTGGACGTTAAAAAATACGTCAAAAAACGACATTATTACTCCATTATTTTTGCACCAACCTAATAGATAGATAGATAAAAACAGACATAGACAGAAAATAGGCGGAGATAGATAGATAGATAGATAGATAGATAGATAGATAGATAGATAGATAGATAGATAGATAGATAGAAAAAACAGGTAAAGACTGACAGAAAACAGATTTTTGTAGCATACTTACGGACGATAATGGGTATGTCCCCATTCGCATAGCATCGTCTGGGAATCCTCTCTGCCCTGTGGCAGAGAGTTTGACCAGCACACCTGGAGACAGATCTCCAACTGCAGACCAACATACAGTATTTACTACTGTATTTGGCTGGGATATATTTCGTTGCAAACTAGAATATAATCCCGGTAAGCCGGCTTAGGGAAGTTTTATTCTTTCTATGCTTGCAGATTGTCGCAGAGAAATAAAAGAGCAACAGTTTATTAGACAGGTGGCTGTAATCATTTGACCCAGCATGAGGAACATATGTCTTCGCTTTTCTCAATTTTCCATGGATATACAGAGCTTCGTAAATTAACCCAAATTTACACCTGTTAAGATGGAATTTAACCTACGTTTACTGTTAAATATGTATGCATTGTTCGCGAGAAAGAACACGTGTTCCATGTGCATATAGGTATATATTTAGACCAAATTGTATTATACAGAGAGAGAGAGAGAGAGAGAGAGAGAGAGAGAGAGATCGTAAAATCCTAAAATCCTACGTTAGAACAAGAAAAGTCATTGACGCATAACTTTGGAACAAAAAAAAAAAAAACACCAAAAAAACACACCATTGCATTTATCTTCGTTTGTTCATATATATCCCAATGTCTATATCTATCTATGCCATTCTGTTTTGATGAGGACAATAGTACGAATAATATAAATTCTACTGAATACGGAAGCAACTAAAAGTCTATCCACACACAGTGAATCGGGGTGGCGCGTTTTCATCATGATTCGAAAGCTTTTCGGAGTCTACGCGCAGTGCCAAGGAAAGCATTCTTCTGTAAGTGTCCTATCTTAGAACTGATCCTAGTTTGCTTCATTCATTTCGGAATTTTAGTACTTCTGGTGCCCAGAGTGTGAACCATAACAGGGATGTCTTCCAGTTTCTTCACTGACCAAAATTTGTACATTTCTTGTTTTAAACAATCATAGTGTTTCCTGTTATTCTTCTTAGTCGTCTGACCTTCTGTATTCGAGGCATGCGGTGTCTATAACTATTAATGTTCTTGCTTCTTTAGATACCATATTGTTTTCTGTTCAATATTTCATACTCATACTGGGGAGGGAATGACAATGCTCAGTACTTCGTACTTGTCAGTTTTAATGGGACCTTTTATGTGATTCTTAGTACCAGATAAAATCAGACATAGAAAGATAGAGATGAAAAGAGGCGGAGATAGATAGATAGATAGATAGATAAAAAAAAATGCATAGATAGATAACTCATGGATATATATATATATATATATATATATATATATATATATATATATATATATATATATATATATATTAAAGAAAAACAGACCACTTTAAGGTTACATTATAATATAATAACTTATTTCACCAGAGCCCTTTTAAAGGACTCGGCATAATCAGATAGCACTTCCAAAAGATGAAATGAAAAAAAAATCTTTTCATTTCGTTTCATCTTTTGGGAGTTCTATGTGATGACCCGGCGTCCTTTAAAAGGGCTCTGGTGAAATAAATTATTATAATGGAACCTTAAAGTGGTCTGTTTTTTGGGTTTTTTTTTAACATCAGCTCTGGATTTTCATTGAGCTCTCAGGATTTCACCCTCCTTGGGACTACCCATACGGATTACCAAGTTTTTCATAACTTTATTATATATATATATATATATATATATATAGATAGATAGATAGATAGATAGACAGATAGATAGATAGAAATAGGCGTAAAGAACTCATGTATATATATATATATATATATATATATATATATATATATATATATATATATATATAAAGATAGATAGAAACAGGCATAGCAACTCATGGATATATATATATAAAGATAGATAGATAGATAAAAAAAAGGAATGGATAGATAGGAAACTGACGGAGATAGATAGATAGATAGATAGATAGATAGATAGATAGATAGATAGATAGATAGATAGATAGATAGATAGATATTTCAATGCGACTTTTATGTGCTTCTTAATAGCACTTTTCTCCTCTCTCCAGTTCATAGTTTTCCGTATAATCTGAAGAAATAAACGGTAAATTCTATTTGCCTGTCCATGTGTCTGAAAACCCTCCACTTCGAGCCACACTTGCTTTCCACAGACATACTATAATGTTTTGGAATCACAAAATCCAGGGATTTAAAATTGTCCTTCATCATCTGCTTGAACATCAAGTAATTGGATGAAGAGGGAACAGTTAAAAATTCATATTTTAAAATAACTGAAAAAAATTAATGATTTTAAAAGTTTTTTTTTAATTAATATTGAGTTTAAAGTAACACAAAATCTTTGTGATTTTTTTTTTCTTTTAAATTTAATTTAAAATATCCCCAAAAGTTTGTGATTTGGGGAAATCAATTTTATCCCACAGAATGTGTGATTTGAAGAATTAAATATTCGGCATGAATTGGAATTTGGGCCTGGATTGAACTTTCAGCCCAAATCGATCTTTTGGTCGGAGCTCGAATTACAGCCCGAATCATAGTTAAATGAGGCTTTTGAAGTTCCATGGAGTGAGTTGAGTAATTCAAAGTTATTTTTTCAAAGTAATCATTGCAGTTTTCTAAGCTGGACCAGCGGTCTTTTTTTGTTCTTGGTCGAACGCCCAACTACTCCATTGCTGTTTTTAGGTTAAAAGTCCCCACGGAGTGCGACTTTTAAGCAAGGATTTAATATATCAGTCTTGTAGATATAAATTTCTCTTTTTGTGTTCCCTCTTTACTAAATTTGTACTTTCTTTGAAAACAGGCCTCTTTGTTTCTCCTTTTTCGATGAATCTTATGATCTATTTTGCCCCTAACATATACTTGTTCTTGAGCAGCGCAGATTGGCGCTTCTCCTTCTGGTTTCAGATCCTTCTTCCAGGGCCATTTTCATCTCTCTTGCCTGCCGATTTTTCTGGGAACCGCCCTGAAAAAACAGCTCCTGGACATTTTTCCCTTCTGTTCATTTTCATGATCATCTCTCTTACGAGTGCACCACTTTGAAACACCGGTTCCCGTACGATTAACCGAGTTAAGCAACATAAGTCTGGTCAGAGGGGTAACCGCTTGAGTATATTAGGTACTGTAATGTTGAACGTGCGTGTGGTGTAATTGATAATGACTCAGAATCTTTAATCGGAGAGCCGAGTTCAATTCTCGATGGATTCGTAATATTTGCCTACACACACAAATACTCTTGGGAAAGATATGAAACCATTTCTTCCCCCCCAGTTATGGATTAATCAGTAAGTGTTGATAAGCCATAGAAAACGAAACAATCAATCAATATCTCGTTTTTTTTCTTTTGTTTTTGTAGTTATTTTAGTCATCCTGTTCCCTGAAATAGTTATGTCTCTTCTTAAACTGGCTAAAAATAAGTTCTATTGCTTTGTCTAAGTACCATGCAATACAGGTTACCTCTTCCTTCACACGGATTTCACAAAGTATCAGTGCTCTAATATCTGTCTATATCGCTGAGATTACATATTACTTGCATTATTTACATTATTCGGATTGTTATCCTAATCTTCATTGCTATATTCACAAAGTTTCGGCCGTTCTACGCACCAGCCTTCTTCAGATGATTGGATCTCTGAGGCGAAGTATTATGATTACTTGCATTATTTACATTATTCGGACTGTTATCCTCATCTTCATAGCCATATTCACAATGTTTCGGTTGTTGTACGCTCCGGCCTTCTTCAGGTTATTGAATCCCTGAGATGAGGTATTATGATTACTTGCATTATTTACATTATTCGGACTGTTATCCCCATATTCCTTGCCATATACACAACGTTTCGCTCGTTGTACGCTCCGGCCTTCTTCAGGTGATTGGAATTTCGAACCACTTTATTTCTTTCACCGGGGCAGATTGTTCTAGGTCCACTTTCTATGCCTCTTCCGTATTTTTTCAAGGACAAATGGCCCAGAGGGTAAAGACATTGGTTAGATCCAGTGACTAGACCCAAATTGTTATTAGTTCAGTACCAGGCAACAGTAGTAGTGAACAAAAAAAAAAAAAACAAAGTTAGAGAGTTGAGTTAAGGGGAAATAACTGAGACATCAGAAAGAGGTATGGCATGTGGAACTAGAACAATTTACCGCAGTGAACGAAATAAAGAGTCCGGTTCGAAATTCCAATCAACTGAAGTAGACCGAAGCATACAACAGCCAAAACGTTGCAAATATGGCACTGAAGATGAGGATATCACTTATCTGCCACATTTCTTTTTCTTTTATAAATATAGCCGGTCAATGTCATTTTCATATTTTAATAATGAAAAACACCATAAAAATCAGGGACCTGTCTTTTTATTCATTTCACACGGGGTAAGGTAATAAAAACACTAAGACGCAAGTGGGTAACTGAATGTGAGGAAAAGAAAGAAACACTATTAAGGAGAGAACAAACAACAAAAGAAGAGGAATTAAGAAGACAGGAGATAACCAATTGACATTGCATTTAAATGATTCAAGATCAAAGGCAATAAAGCCACTAGGACTTAAGGGTTTACTGAATGTGAAAGAATATAAGAAAAACATTATATAGACTCGAGGACAATAGACGAAAAGGAATTAAGAAGACAGAATATAAAGACTGACATTGCATTTAAATCTATGCAGATCAAAGGCAATAAAGCCACTAGGATGCAAGGGGTTACTGAGTGTTAGAGAATATGAGAAAAACTACTATTAAGGAGAGAGGACAATAAAAGAACTGGAATTAAGAAGACAGAAGATAAAGATTAACATTGGATTTAAATCTATGCAGATCAAAGGCAATAAAGCCACTAGGATGCAAGGGGTTAATGGTTGTTAGAGAATATGAGAAAAACTACTATTAAGGAGAGAAGACAATAAAAGAACTGGAATTAAGAAGACAGAAGATAAAGATTGACTTTGCATTTATATCTATTAAGATCAAAGGCAATAAAGTCACTAGGACTTAACGTTTACTGAATGTGAAAGAATATAAGAAAAACATTATATAGACATGAAGACAATAGAAGAAGAGGAATTAAGAAGACAGAATATAACGACTGACATTGCATTTAAATATTTGAAGATCAAAGTTGACTGGAAACAAGAAACCTGAAAAGAGTTTGTTGTGGTCTGTTTTGAAGCCAGAAAGAAAGACACGGAAGACGGAGGTAGGTTGAACAAATGTATTGAAATTACAGATATATACAAAGCAAGAGTGTTAGTAATATACAGAGACAGGTGTACGTCCGAACGATGGGTTAACACTGCGTCTTGGCTGCCCTGCGACTATATTTAACAGTCTCCCCACGAGGAATGTATGTGGCACAAGTTTAACGTAGATTTCTCCCAGCCTGTAGGCTCGGCCAAAAATATTCCCTTAGAACCCGCATAAGCTGGCTCGGGATCAGTCTACTTCCCCGGACGGAACTTTGCCCTTCGGCAAAGACTCGTCCAAAGTAGAGAGTTCGACAGATGTCGCACACAATCAGAGACTGCTCTACGACTCTATATTTAACAGCTCCCCACCAACGTGGATTTCTCCGTGCCCGTAGGCTCGGCCCCAAAATATTCCCTTAGAACCCGTATAAACGGGTTCAGGGTCTGTCTACCTCCCGGGACGAAATTCTGCTCTTCGGCATAGCTTCTCCCGGGTTCTTCTCTTCCAAAGCAGAGAGTTCGACAGGTCGCACACAGTCAGAAGACTACGTCTCTGCTGCACACGACTCTATATTTAACAGTCCTCCCACGAGGAATGTATGTGGAACAAGGCCGAGTTTTTTACGTGGCTTTCTCTGAGCCCGTAGCCTCGGCCAAAATATATTCCCCTAGAACCCGTATAAACGGTTTCAGGGTCCGTCTACCGCCCTGAACAAAACTCTGCCCTTCGGCATAGCTTCGTTCGGGTTCTTGTCTGCCAAAGCAGAAAGTTCGACAGAAGTCGAACACAGTCAGAAGACTACGTCTCGGCTGCCCACGACTCTCCTCTAGGAAGTCTCACAGTATTTATGAAAGGAGGAAGAGTTCATTCTACTGTACAAGGGTTTACCACAACAAGTTCAACAATCGAGACGTACTAGAGAAGAAACTGTTAGAATAGGACTTACGCTTATATATTTCAAATGTAAAATGATAGGAACTTGCAACAAATCTAGTATCACGCTTCAATTCATAAACTCGAACTATCAAAGAGGAAAGCTCATCGGAAAAACTACGACGAAAATATCTACAGAAAAGGCATACGTAATCAACATTATGGTATTAAGCAAAGCGTCATTAGACGATAAGAAAAAGCAACAATAGAAGAAAAGGAATTAAGAAAACAAAAGATGTCAATTGACATTACATTCAATTTTTTAAAGATCAATCTTGACGGTAAAACAAGAAACGGAGCGATAGCTTTACAAAAGCGAGACAAGAAACTAGATAGAACTTACGGTTACCTCTAGCCATTTCGACGATAAAATGATGAGACCTTTCTGCTGATCTAGTACAGCGCTTACGTTCCTAAAGTCGAAGTATCAAAGTAAAATCTTCGAAGAATTACGACGAATTTATTTATAGAAAAGGCAGAGGAAAGATACATTATAGTGGGAAAGTCGTTGAAATCTAGATACCAGGTCAGGATCGATAACATTGCAGATTTTTTCCCGGCTCTTGAATTCAGAAGGTACAGATACAATAGAGTAAATTTTACCCGAACAATTACCATGCACTGTATTTAGTACTGTACTGATAATATAGATAGGAACCGTTTCTAAATCTATAAAAAATCAATATTTCTGGCTTTTTATAAATCTCGTGGCCTAACAAACATCTATAGAATGCTAAGCTATTTTTTTTTTACGTGTGGACCACTATAATAAAGTAGTACCACCGTTTGTTAACATAAACTCATTAAATAAATTAGTCGCTGTGTCTATCTGCTGCTCTTTACTTACTATGACCTGTGAGTATTAAATTCTCAAGTTCTCTTTCCTCATTATAGGACCGAGAATTTTTAACTGTTTCGTTCTGATTGTAAGTATGATCGTTCCGTCTAGCTCTTATCTTCCGTTAAAACATCCTTGTTGATCCCTGTTCATGGCTTTTTCAACATAAGTCAGTAAAACCATCTTACCCTCTTTTCAAAATTTCTTTTACGTCTGTGGGGAGATTGTCCTGCATTCACTGTTATCCAGAATATTAGATATTACTAAACTCTCCGCGACCTATTGGGTCACTGACGATTCAGGCTATAAAACATTGAAGTTGATATCAACTTTAAAAAAAATGTCTGTTTGGAGAAAAATGAAATTTAAATACTTACTATATAAACAAGTCGTATTTTTAAATCTTATTCATTGAAAATATTTTTTAAACCAGATTAACTTAAAAATATTTTCTTAATATACCAGAAAATATTTTTAAATCATATTTACTTGAAAGTACTTTTTAAATATGGCAAAAAATATTTTTTTAAATATTTAAATATTGTGTGTTTAAAGTAGGTCCCTCCACGAATTAGGTATACGTAAGATTTAAGATGAATTTTTATAATGAAAAAAAAACCTTTCCTGAAGTTTTCTATTTAGCTTTAAATGAAAGCTAAAGGATTAAATATACTATATCCGGTAAGCAAAATAATTTGGAGTATTTCAGATAGAAATTATATTGATTGGAATAGAGTTGAATTTTTTTTTTTTTTTAGTAAAGTCGATAACATCAGACATTTTTTAAACATTTGTAAACAAAACTTAATTTTCCGTTTTAAAAATCTTGCAAAAATATAATGTATATTTTTTAAATGTTATTTGAGGAAAATTAGCAAATTTCAAGTTAAGTTAAACTGATTTGAAACAAATATTACTTGTAGCATAAAATGTTGTATACAAGTATTTCCTAAGCACGGGGCCTTTTTTTTTACTGAAGTGTTAATCGATTTATTGACGGCGGATTGACCGTCAATTGTGTTTATAGCTAAATATTGTGTAGCAGAGGATAAATTTAATTAGTTTTTTTTTTTCGTAAGAGGTTGAAATCCTTAAAACACGTGACCTTTCAAAAATAGATTTATCGGTGGTACATTCATACTTCAGAAAATCTGCATATCTATCTATCTATCTATCTATCTATCTATCTATCTGTGTGTGTATATATATATATATATAATAAAAAGGCTTAAACACTAATATTACATGGTCATAATTTATTCCACTGGAATCGTAAGTACGACCCAATTCATCAGACCTACAAATTCAAAAAGAAAACAGAAAAAACAACTCCGTTTTCTTTTTGAATTTGTAGGTCTGATGAATTGGATCGTATTTACGATTCCAATGGAATAAATTATGACCACGGAATATTAGTGTTTAAGCCTTTTTATTTTATCCTTACTCTGTCTTGGACATTGAGTTCTACCTGGATTCTATCCTCTTGGATTTATTTTTTATGCAAATATATATATTTATATATGTGTATGTATATATGTATATATATTTTAGATATATGATTGCATTTGTATGTGTATATTTACCACTAATATTATCAATATCTATCTATCTATCTATCTATCTATCTATATGTATATATATATATATATATATATATATATATATATATATATATATATATATACGTCTTATCAGTTTTTGACTGGAAGTGATAATTCTATGGAGGATATAAATCCAGGGAGAGCTCAATGTAGACTACAGAGCATTATAATGATAATAAGACGGAGGCATTAATTATCCATATCGATTATAAATTTATTTCGTGAACACCGAGATGTTCAACTATTCGGATCGAAATCCCCTATTATTTTAAGTAAAGTACCAGGTTGAGTACTGGCGCGTGTTAGCTGCCCATGATGAGGGTGAAAGAAGTCTCTCTGAGCTTTGGTATAGCAATCCTTTTGGTGTTGGTTTCACGATAAAAAGACTTCAAATGAGAAGGAAAACTCATGTCAGCATAACCCGGTCATTATATTGCATGTGTCTGCCGAGAGGCATGTACTGGCTGATATTGACTGTGATCTGGAGAGGTTAAACTCCACAGTAATAACACATGGGATTGTCGATCGACAGATCCAAAAAGTGACAACTACATCTAATTAGTTCCACACATATCCGGCTACTGCGAAAAAAATCTACGAAACAACGGCATCTTGGCACTTGGAATGAACGAACTCTCCATGACAACTCAACACCAGAAAGAAAAACAGCTCTGGTTGCATTGGAGCTAAAGAAGTACAACACTGATATAGCTGCACTGAGAAGTAACCATCAGTTGACTACATGAAACAAGAAAGTTAAATAAGACATCTAAAAGTGTGACACTATTTAGCGAGAAATAATTAAGGCGAGAAGAAGCTATCAGGAAAGACATACTGAGCGATGTTATTTTTTTTAACAAAGAAAAGAGGTAAAGATTTTATTTTCATTTGCGAAGAAAAGTATTTTTTTTTTCGCAGAAGATAGGAAATTCGTAAGATCTCGGATCTGTCGGAATTAATTTATGCTATGACGCGGCGAATAAAAGATAGCAATCTGCCCATAGCAATAATGAAAATTTCAAATTGGTCAAGTGGCCTACAACACAGAATGCTGGAAGATAATCATAATCAGGTCACGCACTGATCGAGAAAGGCATCAGCTGAGGCCACCCCAGAGAGAAAGGGAAAGAATAAACCATTAACTATCTTTCGGAGATATCATTTGGTTTTGAAAAGACACCTGTTTTATGTTCAGACCCTCGACCTGAAAAAAAGTTTGTTTCCGGGAAAAATAATTAGCGACAGGGTGCGAAGACGTCCAGTTGACCACCCATTTGACGCTTGGCGAAAATCTCGTTGATAAATTCCAGATGACATTCGGTTAAGATAGAAATTAAGGACCACAGTACGAATCGTAGGGTCCCACTCGGAGAAAAGAGAAAAAAAGAGGGAAGATATTTTTTTCCCTTTGAGCGATAACTTTTAAACTGGGGACAGCTACCGTGCGTCATTGGCTGAGTGGTGGCGTGAGCGGTGGGTGAAAGTAAACATATGAGAAGGAGGGGGGCCTGTTGAAGCCTCTGAGGGGATTGATGTGAGGTACCAATATGAGAAAGGAAGAATTTGGGAGGACGATTCCCTTAAGAACCCATCTATAGCAAAATGTAATCGACTTCCAAAAATGGAAAGTGATAAATTTTCCTGTCCGAAATCAAAGAAAATCCTTATAGTGGATTTAGTACCACGACAAGCCCACACCCCGTTTTGGTCGGCGTCCATATAACCGGAGCAGACAGCAGACAGTGGCAGTTGGAGAGTTGCAGTTGGAGAGAGAGACGCAGACGCAGACGCAGACAGAGTTGAGCTGTGAGCTCGCAGAGCAGCCTCGCAGGAAACTGACTGAAGATCCACGCATTCCGACTTCGACTTCTAACCAAGAACAATTTATTTTTGAAGAACGACATAGACTCACACCACCAAAACAAGTTTTACGAACATCGCCTGAAGACACCAAAAACC
Organism: Acanthosepion lycidas; assembly: GCA_963932145.1. Taxonomy (NCBI): domain Eukaryota; kingdom Metazoa; phylum Mollusca; class Cephalopoda; order Sepiida; family Sepiidae; genus Acanthosepion; species Acanthosepion lycidas. The sequence continues at coordinate 47,411,788 of OZ010596.1, read as the reverse complement.
ATTTTATTGAAAAACCACATAAGATATTAAGACTTGCCTAACAAACGTAAAAGGGTCACGTATCCATAGCAGCGGTTTGGGAGAAAGAGGAGAGTCCTGTATTCAGCAACCAGATATAAAAATATTTGTTATTCTTTTTTTAACACATTTTAACCTTACGAGTTGTTACTTTATTTTCTTTTACATATACTTGTGCGATGTCACCTTTTCTCGAATTCGGCTTGCATTACGGCCCAGCGACTGATTGATTTCGTCTACCTAAGATCAAATCACAACGTGGGTAGGTTAGACTAGAAATCAAAGCAGTTACTCCGGTAACCAGACGTTGAAGGCGAGTTGGGAACGACAAAGCTGATACCGAATCTAACCAGATTCCCTTCCGAATCAGCCAAGTGTTAGAACGTCACATTTGGTGCCATGACAACATGATCACGTCACATTTGGCGCCGCGACCAATACCAAGTCACATTGGCCGTCACGGGATAGCACGTGTGTAGAGAGGCCGGGGTGACGTCAAACAGTGTTCCTGCTGCACTCGGATAGAATACATTCTCCTGTACTGTTTGTGGTCTTTTATGCAATTCTCGAGCCGGTCTCAAAAGTCATGCCTCAAATACGTATGCAAATAATTAGTTCCTGGTCGTCGGAACCTCATATCTCGAACTCGACGGGTGAATCCATCATATATATATATATATATATATATATATATATATATATATATATATATATATATTTATATATACACAGTAATTTTTCAAAAGATTTATCTCATTGTCCAAATGCAGTCTTATTTTACCTATTAAAGACACCTTTGACAAAAAACTCACGTCATATACTGTTGAATTACTCATACTTGTATAGACAACATTATATTTTTTCATTATTATCATATTTATTATTATTATTATTATTATTATTATTGTTGTTTTTATAAGCCATCTAAAAGTGTTCCTGTTGCAATACGTTCTCCTGTACTGCTTGTGGTGTTTTATGCAATTCTCGACCCGTTTTCAAAAGTCATGTCCGTCATAGGCATGAAGATAATTAGTTCGTGGTCGTTGGAACCTCATACATCGAACTCAACTGGACAATCTATCATATATATATATATATATATATATATATATATATATATAATGAAGAAATATACTCTTAAGATGTGCTATATTCATGGGATGAATTGCTCAATATCAGAGATAGAGCGTGTGTAAATATAAAAGTGAACATAGAAGTCAACACTTAGAGGCGACAGGTTGTCCCATGCTAGATGCAATCCTCATGCCACGAGTGCTGTTATTTTTCTCGGCTATTTATATACATGGGTCAGTGGTGCATTGTGGGTAGTCTATTTTGGCGGTTATTTTACCGGAAGTCGTTTATTCGTTTATTTATTTATTTGCTTGTTTTTATTTATTTTTATTTTTTATTTTCATTTTTATTTCTTATCTTATATTTTTATTTATTTATTTTTTTATTTTAATCGGCGTTTTTAGTAACGTAGTAAAAAATTTTTTATATCGCTTATTTAATAGTTTTGTTTTGTTTTGGGAAGATAAAGCTATTTATTCAATTTTGGGGTTGATTGTTGTAGTTTATTCTAACTATTATTGTGGTGGGAGCAGTTTTTAATTTGTTTATAATATTCATCTATTTACTTGGTTTGATTATCTTTATTTGTTTTTTCTAACGCCTAGTTTATCGGGATCGGTTTGTTAGTTTATTTATTTGGATGAATTTAGGTCAATTTATTTTACTTGTTATTATTTATTTGTTATACTGTATATTTTCTCTTTTCGGTTTTCGATTTTTTTTTCGTTATATAACAGTTATAGCTATTTTTTCGTCCGTTTTTTTGTTTGGTTTTTATAGTCTAACTAATATTTTGGTCATAATGGTTTGCTAATTTGTTTATTATTTACTTTATTTATCTGGGTTCATTGATTTTGTTTCTTATTTTTGATTCTATTTCATCTATTCTAACAGGTGTAATTTGGTAATTTGTTTGGGTTAATTTATTTTACTTATTTTATTGTCAGGCCACGACTGCTGGTATTTTTCTCGGTTATTTATTTATACAGATCAGTGGTGCATTGTGGGTAATCTATTTTTAGCAGTTAATTTACCGGAAGTCGTTTATTTGTTTATTTATTTATTTTGGTTTAATTATTTTGCTTGTTTTTATATATATTATATATTTATATTTATTATATATATTTTATATATATATATATATATATATATATATATATATATATATATATATATATATACACTCAAATCGAAATTCTTTTCAAAATATTCGGTAGCATCATATTGTAATGAGCCTTAAAATATATGATTACTAAATATAGTGTTAATTAATAACAATATTCCCTAAGAATTGTAGAGTTATGAGACCTTGACGAAAGAAAGTCCTTCTCCTACTTTATCTCTGAGTTGATGCACATTTACTTCTGACTCTCTCATCAATATAATGTCATTCGGATATATCTTGTAAGATTATGATCGCTGATAATAAACGCCCTTAGGTTTTCCAATTCCTTAAGGATAATCCCCCTGCATCAGTGAAATTAATCCGGCAAGATAATGCCCGTTTTATCGCAATTCTCTTTATCGTTGTTCCATTAACCGAACATCGCAATTTTCTGGTTTTCTCGAAGGGCAAGATTACTTTTCTCAATATGTTTATTTATTTTAGTCTCCCGGTGTGAATGTTCGAGAAATCTTATTAAAGAAAAAAAAAATACGATCTCTGGTAATATTCGAATCTGTATCCCTATGGGCAGATGGAGACACCGTTAGAACCGGCAGGCCCTTACTAGCTATGCTACATAGATCCAATAGATCAGGCCAGGTCGAATTGCGGCTTTAAGCGAAATATTTCTCGTCACAGATATCGTGAAATATTTCATATCTACACAGTTTTGTATCTAAAAGGAAACAGAGAATGTTTACGAGTAAAGTAAGGATTTTTATTACTCAGTTAGTTTATTACTTTAAATGTCATTTTGAGTGGAGGCAACGTATATATATATATATATATATATATATATATATATATATATATATATATATATATATCAATGTAAATTCCATTACTCTATCATTTGTGGTCTTAGATTGTAAAACGAACTGTGTGTCTATATATATATATAATATATATTATAAATTGATTTATTTAAAATATGTTTTTTTCGCTACACCGTTCTAACCATGGTTCAAAAATGGAAGCTAAAAGCTACGAATTTAATTTTGTGTAAATTTACATTGAGCACTATTTTTAAAAAATAAAAATATCTATAAGAACACCAGATTATATATCTTACTGTTCTTTCTTTCTATATATATATATATATATATATATATATATATATATATATATATATATATATATATATATATATATATAGAGAGAGAGAGAGAGAGAGGACGTTTCACAATTGTTGAAACAAAGCAGCGGCCTCTCAGATCTTCCCTGTTGAATTTATTCTCTTTCTCTTTTCCGATTATTGCTGGGAATATATAGCGAAACCCTTCCATGGAAGATGGAGCAGATCACTTGTGTGAAGACATATTACGAAACTAAGTCTTTCAAGATTGTTTCAAGCAAAATACAGATGGAAATCCAATTCAAACACATTTTCAAAACAGGAGTCATATTTTCATGTTGGTCAAGAACTTTGAAGCTCATGGCACTTGTAAAGATCGTAGGGCAATGGTTTCCTTACCAGGAGAAATGTGCACACATTATCAACAGCTTTGTACACCCACTTCAACATTGCCTTCAACTGAACGACTGTTCTCTACAGTATATACTCCAGGCCTCCTCTTGACATTTTTGGCTCATGTTTAGGATTAAATAGTCGCAGATCCTAAAATGTTATCCTTTTACCTTTTAATAAATGTAATTTCAATTACTCTATCATTTGTGGTCCTTGATTTGAGCCCGATCATTTTGTTTCAAAAATTGTGAAACATCCACTATATCATCGTGCTGAATAGCGATTGAGGAAATACCTTAGAGTTTAGCCTTACTTCCGCTGCATCATTGTGTACATAAACCCCTATATGTGATTGAATACATCAAAATGTTACCAATTTCTCAGCAATAATCTGAAAAGAGAATAAAGGGAAGATCTGAGAGGCCGCTGCTTTGTTTCAACAATTGTGAAACACACACTATATATATATATATATATATATATATATATATATATATATATATATATATATATATATATATATATATATATACATACATATATATATATATATATATATATATATGTATATATATATGTATATATATATATATATTGTGTATTTAGCTAGAAATCGTTAATTTATGCATGTTTCATTAAAAGCGACAGACAAGGTACTACGGTTAAGCTTTTTATATAGTTTTTCTTGTGTCGAGAACAAGTGTTTTCGTTTTTGGACACAGAGTGCATAGAAAGTGTCCAAATGTTCTATAGTTCCGAGCGCTTTCGGTTATACATTTAGCCATTATCAAGGATGATTTTATTTTTATTATTCTGTTTAATTGAGCATATACTTTCTGTGTATGTTTTTAGTGTGAGATGCTTTATTTTCCTAACACAGCACATTGTGGCTAAATTCGTAGTTAATATTGTTAAGAGGTGGCGGTGTCCAAAAAAGAAAGCACTTGTCCGAACACAAGAAAAAATGAAAAAAATTGGTAGTGCTTTGTTCGCTGTCGTTCTTAATGAACATGCATAATATATATATATATATATATATATATATATATATATATATATATATATATATATATATATATATATATATTTCTAACTTTATTATAGCGGATACTTCAGATCGGATTGCATATAAATTCATCAAATGAAATGTAAAAATAATATTATTTGACAGCATGTCAAATATTATTCTAATGTTGATTTTGTTGGAATTACATTTGACATAATTCTTCAAATCATCGTAAATTTCTTACGTAATTCAGATTTTCTTTTTCATTTCTTACGTATGACAAAAGGTTCCTTGTATCTCGATATAAACAATTTTGAACGGGATCGCTTTTTTCGCTCAGCTTTTCATCTCTCGTTTTTTTAGGTTTTTTTTTTATTTGACGCTATCTTCTACTACTAATGAGCTCTGCTTTCCTGAACAATTTTAAACCTTTGCCTGTAAATAATTCCCCCAAAATTCAGAATTACACAAGATCATTAATAAAATACAGTTCATTTAAGCTAGGGTTGTACTAGCAATTTGGAAACTATAATAAAAAAACAAACACCATGAACTCCAAATTGCAACAAGATATGGTTGACAGTGAAGCATGTAACTGTAGAAATAAAGGTAAATGTCGATTAGATGGGATGTGCAAAACGGAAAGAGTAACTTACAATGCAGTAAGAGGTTAAGGATACAAACGACCTGCGAAAAATAATTGTGGGGTGTACTGAGGGCAGCTTCAAAAAAGATGGTATAATCACAAGTCATGATTCAAACTAGAAAACCTTATGAATTTCAACTGAAGAGCCAGTCATGTGTGGTAATTAGAAGAAAAAAATAACAAAATCCGATTGTAAATTTGAAAATATTTTTAAAAAGGCAAAACTTTACATCAATCGCAGTGATATATATATATATATATATATATATATATATATATATATATATGTTAATATATGGACATTATTTACATTATTCGGACTAATGTCCTCATCTTTGTCACCATATTTAATACAATGTTTCGGCCATTCAGTATCTGTCTATATTTCCCAGATGAGGTATTATGTACATTATTTACATTTTTCGAACTATTGTACACATCTTTGTCGGCATATTTATCACAACGTTTCAGCCCTTGTACGCCCCGGCCTTCTTCAGGTGGTTGGAATGTCGTAATGAACCCTTTTTTTCGCTCACTGGGGTAGACTGTTCCAGTTCAACGTGCCATGTTTTAATCGATGTCAGCTATCAGTTATCTCCTGTTAATTTTCCCTCTGAATGTTCTCCACTGCCTTGAGGACTCATGGAACAGTGGATAAAGGCGTTGGTTAAATCCAGTGACAAGACCCAAAGAGTGTGAGTTCAATGCCCGGTTAAGGCAGTGGAGAACTTTTAGAGGGAAAATTAACAGGAGATAACTGATAGCTGACATCCATCAAACATGGCACGGGGAACTAGAACAGTCTACCCCAGTAAGCGGAATAAAGGGTTCAGTTCGACATTCCAACCACCTGAAGAAGGCCAGAGCGTACAAGGGCCGAAACGTTGTGATAAATATGGCGACAAAGATGAGGAAAATAGTCCGAATAATGTAAATAATGTACATAATACCTCATCTCAGAAATATAGACGGATTCTTTTAGGCAACCCAATACTTTTGATGTGTTTCTCTATTAGTTTATTATTCATATGCATTTTTTATAAGTTAATAGACCCTAGGTTCAAAGGTCAATTTATCTAGTTTATTGAAAATACATGTGACAGTGTTTATTCAGTTTTTTTTTTTACAAGTAATGACCATTTTATGAAATCAGTATACGTGACACCATATTTATCTGCCAAATATATTTGCCTTGCCACCCGATTAGAGTAGAGCACCCAAAAAAATCGAAATGTCATTACGCCGGCATATATTTTTTACGCAATTTTTCTTTAATGTAGCCTGTGTAATAAAAAGAATATGGCCTCTGTTCGCGCCAAAAAATCCATCATAAATTATGGGTAAGTCAACGGCGCACATCTCAATAATAAAAAAAAAAACGGACGCGCGTGAAGGAAATAAAAAATAACTGAACATTCGCATCACGAAGCTGGAACTATAGAATCTGGGCTAATTCAAAAATAATATGTATAAGCCTACGCAAGATTACCCGTTCGGATCGAAATAATTCCAATCAATACTTACGTGTAAGTATCAACAGATCTATATATCTATATATCTGTCTATCTATATATCTATACATCTATCTATTTTAGCCGGGTCATATCTATCTATCTATCTATCTATCTATCTATCTATATATATATATATATATATATATATGTATGTGTGTGTGTGTGTGTTTATCATTAAATCTGTTCCTATCTATCTATATCTTTTTACTCTGTTCATACATATCTATCTATCTATCTATCTATCTATCTATCTATCTATCTATCTATCTGTCTATCTATCTGTCTGTCTGTATGTATGTATATATATATATCATTTAATCTGTTCCTATCTATCTATATATATTACTCCGTTCATATCTATCTATCTATCTATCTATCTATCTTTAGTTTTAGTTCTTATCTATCTATCTATCTATCTATCTATATTTTGTCTGTTCCTATCTATCTATCTTTAGTCTGTTCCTATCTATCTATCTATCTATCTATCTATCTATCTTTAGTCTGTTCCTATCTATCTATCTATCTATCTTTAGTCTGTTCCTATCTATCTATCTATCTATCTATCTATCTATAGTCTGTTCCTATCTATCTATCTATCTATCTATCTTTAGTCTGTTCCTATCTATCTATCTATCTATCTATCTATCTATCTATCTATCTAGAAAGAAAGAAAGAAAGAAAGAACGATATAACAAGTGCATAAAGTTAAAATAATAGAAGAAACAAAGACGAATTAAAGGAAGTGAGAAAAAGAAAGATGGTGTAATGAAAGTATAACAGTCTAAAAAAAATAGAAAAACAAGAATTTATTGTTTAGTTTTTTAAGATATATATCGCCTTTCCGGGTTAATTAAAAACAGAAAACTGAGCTTTTCCCAAGGGTATTTGCGCGTAAGTGAATCTAACGAATCCGACTGGAATTGGAACTCGACTCTCCTATTAACATTTTAGCGTCATTATCCATTACACCAGCCGCGCATCCAACCCTACAGCATCTAGTATTCCCAAACGGTCACCAATCTTGCTACTAATCAGTTTTGAAGTTGCTTAACTTTGTTTTAACGTGGTGTGCCGCTAAGCCGAACTGTAAGTAAGGTACGCTCAGTGCAATTGCAGTAGAAACCACTAGTTGTCTCTGTCGATTTCAGAGAAAAACAAACGGATCTGCGCATATTCAGAAACGAGCAAGAAAGCTGAAGATGAAAAATCGTACTTGGTCGAAACGTGTATTTGAAACAGTTCTCAGGATTTAAAACAAATTATATCTGTAAACTGTAAGCATCTCGTACATATAGCAGGTGCGGTCGGATTTAAACCGTCTCGCCCTGTTAACGTCGTGTTAAATGATAAGCGGCGATTGAAGTTGCCTGAAGTATCGCTTACAGACACATAGTGTCACAGGAAGGAATTGCTTATTAGAAGCCTCGTCTGACTCATCCGATAAGGTTGTATGCAACTGAAAAAAAAAACAAAAAACAAACAAACTGAAAGACACTTGTTATCAAGTGTATAACGGGGCCTGTTATGGTATGAATATTAAAAAATAAAATGAAATATACGGAACTGGAAAAGGAGTTGTTGGGGTGATAAGATTTAGATGTGATATAATTTACGGGTTATCAACCCAAAGCCACGCGGCAAACATAGAGTAGATAGCTTTAGGAGATTCTAGCCAGGACGGAAGATTCGTTTTATCCTATTAATTTTAATCACAGTAATTTTTTTTATCTTAATTCTATGTTAGGAATTACCGAGACATTATTTTATTGGCCATTCTTTCATTTTGTGTGTCATATCCTTTCATGACGTAAGCGATCATGGCTCTCCACCTCCCTCTATCCCTTGCAGCTATCAACACGTTTTTCCTTCTGCTTCCTCCTCCAGACCACGTTCTGTCATCCACTTGCTTAAGTCCGTCAGGTATGTCACGCGTTGTTTCCCCTTGTCTCTCTTTCCCTCTATTCGACCTGTGAGCAGAAGATTCTCCAGGCCCTCCTTCCTCATTATGCGTCCCAGAAACTTCAGCTGCCTCTTCCTGGTGTTAAGTGTAAGCCTCCTTCTTGCTTGCATCCCCTCAAAGACCTCATCGTTGCTCACGCGCTCGGTTCATGATATCCTTAGCATCTTTCTGTAGAACCACATCTCTGAAGTCTCTTCTTCATCTTTGAGGAAATCTTCCAATATTCGATGCCTTAAAGAAGAACAGATGTCACGTAACAGCTCAGTATTCTTTTCGTTGCTGTCCAGCTTTTGGAATGTGTCCATGGCCATCCCAATACGTCTACGGATCTCAGTGTAAAAACCTAATGAAAAAGCGATAAATCAAAGAGGCCTAAACAAGGCTCACTCCTCCATAAAAAACGATGTAGACTGAAGGAGACAAGTGAACACTTTTGCTCGAGGCAAGAGCGCGTGTATCAGGGGGGGGGTGCTACTAATGTGAGGAATGCGGTGCTGACCAAAATTAATAATAACAAGTAAAGCTTAACAGTGATTAATTAAAACCGCATGCCTGGCTTAAATAAAAAAAATATTTAAAAACAATTGTCTGAACTTTGAGTCAGGATGTTTCCGGTAACAACTGTCAGCTGAAGTGCTTGAAAATGCTTTTCAATATGCATTACAAAGGATAGTAAGTCTACTCCAACAAAAACGATGATGAAGACAGCAGTGGCAAAGACTTCTCCATCGCCTATGAATTAACCCATATCACTTAAGAACCTACCCGTGTCCCAGACACAAGGGGATATCAGGCGAACCTTCTCGATCTCTTTCTAATCTTCTGCCTTATTAAATGCTGAGCAAAAATTTTATCCCAGCCCCAGGTACGTCAGACCATTCTCTAATCAGTGTTCAGATTGATGCCAAACCTTAGGCATCTCCTGATGTACCATTCCTTAGAAAGAGTTTTCGCTATGCGAAGGTAGACAACATTCGATCCTACATGGTGGAATCTCCCCTCCCAATCTTCTTCAAGTATGCTGCCTCCAAAACTGTTGCCCTGTTACTGAATGGAACCTTTCTGAAATGAATAGTTGTATACACCGCAAAACAATAGTTATGTGCCAAAAGTAATACACGCTGAGGTGATCATGTATCATTCGATACATGACTTAAGGCAGATTTTTTCCCCACAGTAGGTTGCCATTTCTTTCTGTGATAGACCAGTTGCTATCCAATGCTATAGAACCCAGTCTGTCCTGCTAATTACCAATAGCTGGGTGAAGAGAAGAAGAGGATTCATACCTTTCCCAAGAGTATTAGCACGTAAGTGAATATAATGGACTTGACTGGAATTCGAACTCGGCTCTCCTATTCCTCAATCCGAGCCTCAATCCATTACTCTACCGTGCCTCTTCAAGACAGAAGAGTCGGATTCATACTTTTCCCAAGGGTATTAGCATGTAAGTGAATGTAATGGATTCGACTGGAATTCCAACTCAGCTCTCCGATTCCTCAATCCGAGCCGCAATCCATTACTCTACCGTACCTCTTCAGGCCCAGAAGAGTTGTATTCATACCTTTCCCAAGGGTATAAGTACGTAAGTGAATGTAATGGGTTCGACTGGATATCGAACTCGGCTCTCTGATTCCTCAGTCCGAGCCGCAATCCATTACTCCACCGTGTCTCATCCACCAAAATACCAGCAAAACATTCAGTTCTGGTTCACCTCTGAATGTGCTCACCACCATAACTCAGCGGAACTAGTAATTTAATATCTATCGCAAGGAGCGATGTAGTTTGAGACTTACTGCATCTAGAACTCTCGGAAATCGCTGCAGAAAACGTTCTGGAAAACTTCAAGTAAACCTAAGCACAAGTAATTCAGGACAAGGTTGAAAAATAAGAAATTAGATCTCGTGAATTCTCCAGGATCGTCAGCCTAATCGTGAACAAAGGTAAAACGGCTGTGCCCACAATTATAAACGGCGCGAAGTTCATATCTTCCTCGACAGATAAGGCGAAACTCTTCGCCTTGATCTTCGGCTCAAACTCAACGTTACACGACAAAGTCCACCCCCTCTCCAACTTCCCAAAAAGCATAATCTCATTAATATTACCATTACAACACGAGAACTCTCTAGACATATCAAAAGCCCTGACCCTAAGAAAGACACTGGCGCAGACAAAATTCCAGTGGTTGTCTTTATGAATATTAACCTGGAATTACATCTAACTAGCAGCATGGCCCGGCGTTGCCCGTGCTTGATTCAAAAATCGTACGACTCATACAGCAATCGCTATCACTTGACTTAAAATATTTTGCGCTTCCTTATCTTTAAAGGAGTGCCCTTGCCGTGCTGATGTTGCTACATGCCTTCCTTGTTGCCTATCTCACACTGCGAATTTTTTCTAAGCTCTATACTAAACATTAAATCTGTTACGAAAAAAGAACTAAACAAAATGAACACAAAACGATCAGCATTAAAAAAAAGGACTCGTAATTGGAAAAACCGAATGAAAACAACAAATACTTTTTCACACCCAACCCAGTTCTGCGGAATCAGAATCAACGTTGAGTTTAAGCAAACGAATGAGCCAATTGGGGTAAAGTGCCATGCAGATTTAAATTTTTCCCACTTGTGACGAATGCAGCTATCGATTTTTTTTTGCATGCTAGCATGCTAGTTAACATTCGTGTCCGTCAGCTGTTGGCTCTCACGCTGGCCAATAGAATCTTCCTGCCTATTCGTGGCAGCCAGCTATAGGCTCTCACTCTGGTCAGTAGAAAATGATCGCAAACTACATGAAGACTGCCGTAGAAGCATGAAAAGATCGTTTATTTCCACTATCGATGGGAGTTGGGAAATGCAAAGTCGGTCTTGGCCTTCCCGCTAACTTGGCGCATGTGCATGTAAATTTTGGTGCAAATCCGTCGAAAATTGCGACCGTGCATTCGTTACACACACACACACACACACACACACACACACACACATCCTGCCTTTTATAGGTAGAGATCCTTGTTCAAACGCGGTTTGAAGGATAAATCTTACCCAAGGTGTCAAGCGTATGTCCGGTTTTCAAGAACGCAGGCGCACGATCTTCCCCTCCCAGTACAGACCCTTTAACTTCCTCAGTATCAACAGTAATCTTTTTTCAGGCCATAATCAATAACAGGACCATCAAGCACCTAGAAAAGAACAATCTCTTCTGCAACGAGCAGTATAGGTTTCGATAGCCTGATCCATTGACGATCTCTTGACTACCATCAATGGTAGAATGAGTGGGCCTCTTGACGACAAACACAGTTAGAGGACCATAGCATTAGATATCTCAAAGGCCATTGACAAGATGTTGCACAAAGGTTTACGACACAAGCTATAGAATCACTGGAAGGATCATAAAATCCTTTCTAATAGGTAAGTCCCTGGAGGTAATTGATGTTCAATTCTCCGAGGTCAATGCAGGCATCATCCGGGAGTCACTCATCGGACAATTCATCTTTTTAATTTACATAAATGATCTGCCAAAGAATATACCCAGATCATTTGTAATCATCCATGTCGAGGATACGACTATATACTGGCGCACCTCTAAAACTCTCGGTGGTCAGCGACTTCAGACGCTCCCGATCTTGTACAAATTACCCAATGGGGTAAAACGGGCTGGTTACATTCAATGCCTCGAAGACCAATCTAGTTATATTCCATCATCGCCGAGCTGATCCTAACTGCCACCAATCTTGATGAAAAGGGGTACCCTCGGGGAAGCACTGTGCCTTGAAAGAGTGTTGATCTTCAAACTCACACGCGACATCAAGTGGAACACGTACATACGATCCGTTGCTAAAGATGCTGGTAAAATAGTCGGATCCCTGTATCTGACTCTTCCTGCTATCCTCTCCGTTTGCAAGAGGCAGATCAGGCGAAAAATGGAGGACTGTTGTCATATTTGGGCGAGTGTTGGCCAGACCTAATTCTCCGGCTTTGAAAGATTTCATAAGTGTCTTCGAGCTCTTGGAGGTGACGAATTATTCTCCACCCTTCAACCTCTCTACAAAAAAGCGAAACTGCTTGTCAAATGTTTTTCAATATCCATTATAAGAGACATTTAGTCCACTCCACCAAAAAATTGATGATGAAGGCAGCCATGGCAGAGATCGCCTATGAACTACCTCAGATCATGATACGATTATATAAGGGCTCACCTCTTAAACACTCGACGGTCAGAGATTGGCGACTGATCTCTCTTCCGATCTGGCCCATACAACGTACCGGGTTAAAAACTGACTGGTTACATTAAATGTCTCGAAGAACAAGCTAGTTACATTCGATCAGATCCCGAAATGCCACCAATCAAGATGAACCATTGTCCCCACGGGGAGACACCATGACTTCAATGACGACTGGGCTTGAAACTCGTACCTGACCAGAAGGGGAACTCGTCTGTACAATCCATTGCTAAGGATACAGGTAAAATGGTCGACCCCTGTATCATTTCAGTAAGTACCTGACTCCTCCTGTTATCGTCCACCTCTACAAGAGACAGATCAGGCTGAAAATAGAGTACTACTGCTATATATTGGTTGGAGCTGCACAGTCTTCTCTTTCCAGTTTCAGTTGAGTCCAAAAGTCTCTGTGTCCTTGTTGTTAATATATTTCAACCTTGAAAATGTCAAAATGTATAGCGGAAAGCGCTCGGAAATAAAGGACAATTGAACAGTTTTTATATAATTTATCCTCCGAAAAGAAAAAAAAAATTATAAGATCACATGCGAAATTGTATAAAAAACTAAATCAGATCACCTAGTCTGTCATATTCAATGAAACGTGAAAGAAGAATTGCTGCCTAAATATGCACGCACGCACACACACACACACACACACACACACACATATATATATATATATATATATATATATATATATATATAATTATAAAACAGTTATTAATCAGAGTTTAATTAGATCAGGAAACAGTTGTATTAAAAAGTGATCAACACACGTATAAAGGAAATAAAAATTTAAAAAGCAGAGCTATTAAGTATAAAAAACGCAGATATCAACCAATGACGCTACCTTGGTTTCACTCTTTCGGAATCTTCAGGCAATTCGGGCCAAATTATTTCCTAACACTTTAATATTTAAACATAAATAAATGCACAACGTGAAATGTAATAGAAGAGGGGGAGAAAATCAAGAGTATTGAAATTGTATTGAAGTTAGATTAAATAAAATGTATATAATTTCATCCTGGTTTGTACGAATTCATAAAGAAATTTTTAGCGTGCATGTATCATGCCGTTCTTTCCAATATTTCATTGAGTAGAATTTTGGATCTGGAAAGGTTATTATTATTAACTTTTCCTCTTGGAACAATTTCCAGATATCACGGCGATTGATGTAAAGTTTTGGCTTTTTAAAAATATTTTCCAATTTACAATCGGATTTTATTTTTTTTTCTTCTAATTACCACACATGACTGGCTCTTCAGTTGAAATTCATAAGGTTTTCTAGTTTGAATCATGACTTGTGATTATACCATCTTTTTTTTAAGCTGCCCTCAGTACACCCTACAATTATTTTAGCTCAGGTCGTTTGTATCCTTTACTTCTTACTGCTTTATAAGTTACTCTTTCTTTTTTGCACATCCCATCTAATCAACATTTACCTTTATTTCTACAGTTACATGCTTCACTGTTAACGATATCTTGCTGCAATTTGAAGTTCATGGTGTTTGTTTTTTTTATTATAGTTTCCAAATATCTAGTACAACCCTAGCTTAAATGAACTGTATTTTATTAAAGATCTTGTGTAATTCTGAATTTGGGGGGAATTAATTACAGGCAAAGGTTTAAAATTGCTCAGGAAAGCAGGGCTCATTAGTAGTAGAAGATAGCGTCAAATAAAAAAAAAAAAAAAAACGTGAGATGAAAAGCTGAGCGAACAAAGCGATCCCGTTCAAAATTGTTTATATCGAGATACAAGGAATCTTTTGTCATACGTAAGAAATGAAAAAGAAAATCTGAATTACGTAAGAAATTTACGATGATTTGAAGAATTATGTCAAATGTAATTCCAACAAAATCAACACTAGAATAATATTTGACATGCTGTCAAATATTTTTTTTTACATTTCATTTGATGAATTTATTTGGAATCCGATCTGAAGTATCCGCTACACCAACGTTAGATATATATATATATATATATATATATATATATATATATATATATATATATATATATATATATATATATATATATATATATATATATATATATATATATTGACAAGTCGAAAACGTTCATGAAAGTATATTGGCCCGAAAATATATCTGTTTCGCCGTTTAATTAATAAATATGCACAAATACACAAACACGTAAAGCATTCTTTCGTTTCCGATCTAAACAGCCAAATGCATAACATTTTTAGGACAAGATCACACAAACTTCAATTTCAAATTGCCATATAAGCAGTTATTAACCAATCAGCGACGTTGTCTTAAACGTCATCCAAGCTTTCAAAAAGAACGCAACAATGTTTGTCGTTTGCTACAAAAATTTAAAGCTTACAACCAGAAAAGGATTAGCAAACCTTTCCCTGCTAAAGATCGAATTTAATAATCGGGAAATATATTTATTATATAACCAAACTTCATAGTTTAGTAAATGTAAATTACTGAGATAATTTTTTTTTCTTATGAATAGCGTAACGTAAATTAATATTCATTAGTCTTTAGTATAATTCGCCCGGGCGATATTAAAAAAAAAAAAATACTAAATACTGTAGGTTTCGCGTGCTCAAATTAACTTATTGAGTACTAAGTTCTTTTTCGCAAATTATTTCTAGTTTTAAAGTATTCTTATACACCTGGTCGCGCTGTGTATCTTGCGGAATAGACCAGAGCAGAATATATACACAAAGCGTAATTATAGCAACAGTACAACTATTATCGTTTGACATTTTCCCTGACTGTTGGAATTATGTAATACACACACATTATATCTGTCTATATTTCTGAGATTTTATTGACCATCCTTTCTTTTTATGTGCACATAAAAAGAAAGGCAAAGACACATGTAGGCAGCGACACGTGGCACAGTGGATGAAGGCGTTAGTTAGATCCAGTGACAGAACACAAAGAGTGTGAGTTCAATACTTGGTTAAGGCGGTAGAGAACTTGCACGTGGAACTAGAACATTCTACCCGAGCGAACGAAATAAAGGGTTCAGTTTGACATTCCAACCACCTGAAGTGTCGGAGCGTACAACGGCCGAAATATTGTGATAAATATGGCAACAAAGATGAGCACAATAGTCCGAATAATGTAAATAGTCTAGACACATATGTTCGCATTAAGAGTTCACATGTGCTGTTCACTGTATACTAACACAATTCGTTTCTTTTGTGTTGTCAAAAGAAAAAAAATCACATTCATCTTGTTTGCGAGGAACTTGTTTCTTTCACTTTAAGAGAAAACAAAAAAAATTTATAGTAAGCAATAAAATTATTTAAATTTGTAGAACTGTATTTGAAGATCTTTTCTTCGATTTTCACACCTTTCCTCCACACACACACACACACACACACTCACGCACATATATATATATATATATATATATATATATATAATGAGGAAAGTAGACTTGGAAGAGATATTGCAGGTAGAAGAGACTAGAAAAACAACGAACTAACCAGATCTTGCGTAAATATATATTGGGTTCCATCAAAATTTACATTATTTTGCTGTCTTATAAAATAGCTAATTAATATCATAGCCAATTTCGCTCAAATTTTAACATAATGTGTAAGAACTAAAATAAATGTGTTGACATATTTTAATGGGTATCAAACAGAAAGATGGACGTGTCAGTAATAATAACAATATGCTTTTGAAATTGCCACCATGTTCTCCTGACTTGACAGCTGTGACTTTTTCTCTATATGAATGGATAGGTCTATATCGCCTCTCTTTATACTAGCCTAGACGCACTTACGCAAAGAATCATTGAGGTACTGGAGAATGTTACGCAAGACATGCTACAGCGTGTTTGGCAGGAGCTGGACTACTGACTTGATTGGTGTCGTGTCTCAGGTGGTGCGTATATTGAACATTTCTGAAGCTATGTGAAATCGGTTATAATATCTACATGCCTTTGAATATCTCCTTCGAATCATGATAAATAAATCTTTTATTATTCAACGTGAAGACTATTTAATTTCCTTTGCTTTGGACATGCCGTTACTCAGATATTTACATTTTAAATGATGCCATTTTTAGACATCCTGCATATTAATTATGCGTATAAGTGTATAAGATATATAAAAGGAATAACATTGCAAAGAATTAAAAAGGATAGATCGCTGTGGAGAGCAATGTTCACCCAGATCATGATGAATCACGGACACAGAGAAGATGAATAATTCATTTTCAGTGTTTAGAAAGTAAAACCACAAGCAATTTTAGTTTTGTATAAAGAAGCGCGATATTGTTTTTTTTATTACCAACAAAATGGAGTCTTTAGTCAAAGAAAATTCTTTCTTCCAGTTCCATCTTCTGCTATAAGAAGCCAACACGAAATGTCTAACATACCCAGGTGCAAAGAGCCAGAAAACCAATTTCTTTTTAGGCAACATTATTCTTTTCAATGAGCATGCTTTAGATGGGCGTTCACTCTTAACAGGTGAAAAAAAAAGAAAAAAAAGAAAGGAAAACCAGTCTCATCTATGTGTAGAGCGATGTAATAAGAATGGGATTACTGACTGGAAAGCTTTCGTATAGAAAAGAGTGAAAAGGTTACCTGTGTTGGTGAGGTTTTAGCAGAGGTAGAGTGCTCGGAGTTGTGGGAAAAAAAATTCCGACCGGAAACCGGAAGTTCGGCGCTAAATCGATGGGTACTTGATGTTTTGACGTAGGTGGAGATCCTTTTTCATCCGGATAAATTAAAACAGACATGAATAGACGTACATAAATAAAACAAAATACATACATACATACATATATATATATATATATATATATACATATACATATACATATATATATATATATATATATATATATATATATATATATATATATATATATATATATATAAAATACAATATAATATAATATAAATATACCGGGTGTAACAGCAAAACTATACAAATCGTGTAAGAGCACACATCCCCAGTTGTTAGATTAAGCTCTGAAAAGTTTTATCCTAGAAATGATTAAAGACTTCTTACTGGAATTCTCCGAGGTTTTATAACACTCACCAATAACAACGTATAATTACTCTCAAAGCTTAACAGAATAATCGTGATAAAATCGATCATAAATCAAAATGACATGTTCATTAATAATTAGTTATAGCTAATGATCGGAAGGTCATGAAAGATTGAAATAAATTGCAAATATATATATATATATATATATATATATATATATATATATATATATATATATATATATTCTAGATTCATATTCCAACTTATATCCAAGAATATCTTCGTCATCTCTAAGCTTCTAACTTACTGTCCTGGAGTAACAAGGTGCCTCACAGGTGTCACATTACGATTTCATTGTCAAGCTTTTTTGCACTGCTCTTTGAACTGTTATAGGTGAAACTCATCTCTCACATGCCAAACGTCTTATGGATTGAGCTGGATCTTTTCTAATTGATCTGACTAGCTCTAATTTAAAATGATGATGCCTCTGCCAGTTGTGACTTCCTGATTCAGTTTTCCTCTGTACTGTTCCCTCTTTTTAAAAAATATTCACTGTTCTCTTGATGGTTCTTGAATAGCCATTGAAGATGGAAGCCATACTATGAATATTGGTACCATTACTGAAGACCTTAATGATCTTTTTCCTCACACCATTACTCGATTGGGAAGAGAGTGGGTCTGGCACAAAATAATTTTAGCCGGTTCTCTTTTTAGCTGAATAACTCAAAGGGTTTTTCTGTCCTTTTTACAAAAAACTGGTGTCAAGATGGATAAATGTCTCACCTGAAAAGCCGGGAAAAAACATAAATTAGTTTAGTGTTTGTTTGGATACTAAGCATTTTGTGGATTGGACAATTATGCTGTTACATGATTAGGACATTTTTGTTGTTACACCCGGTAGAGGATAGGCATAAAAATGGCTAATATAGTTATTGAACCGAAGACGGATTCCCGTTCCAGATTCACCGACATAGTTTTCTTTTTTGCATTTGTTGCAGAAAAGTAAATATATAAGAATTTGAACTGTCACAATTCATAGTCGGTGGTATTGTGTGAGTACCCGGGTGGGAGAAATTGCTATCAGTGATGATAAGTTAACAGACTTTAGTATCGGGGTTTATTGCAGGTCGTATTCCCTTCGTGAAGTGGTGAATAATACATACCGAATAATATTAAATGTGTGCGAGTCGGTTAAGGCACGTCAGCGTAAATGACGGTTCCGTATAAGATGGATGAATATTTTCTATGAAAATTTCTTGGACATTCA
>OZ010596.1:47277469-47384969 GCA_963932145.1 Acanthosepion lycidas | reverse complement strand
ATATTTCCTTTTTTATCATTAATGCTTCCGTATATATATATATATATATATACATATATATATATATATATATATATATATATATATATATATGCGTGTGTGTGTGTGTCTGTATCTCTGTCTGTTTTCCTCCGTGTTTGTGTGTGTGTGTGTGCGTCTGCATCTGTCTTTCCGCGTGTGTGTGTGAGTGTGTGAAGGGGGGGGTGATACATATGCTAACGCAGCATAAACCACTTAATCTTTAAAATAATGAGGAGGACCAGATTTCATTCCCGCTGTGCGCATATTTTCTTGGTGAGCCTCTGCGCTCTGAACGGCATTCATGCTATGCAGTTAAAATCGCCTTGGGTTGTAAAGTATAATTAATATCATCCATGCTGCGCTCATAGCATTTTTCACACACGAGAATTCCGTCAAATGCCACAACTGAAGAATTTTCACAGTTTGTACGTAGGAAGGTGTAAATATCCGTAAAGTACACATAGCTTCTTTTCACAATAATAATAATAATAATAATTATAATAATAATAATAATAATAATAATAATAATAATAATAGTAATAATAATAATAGTAGTAATAATAATATTCAAAGACTTTTCACCAGGAATTACCAGGAAAGTACGATAAGGAATGGTACAGACCGAATATGCACATATTGTGATCAAGATGTTAAGATTATTAACTAATGTCTTCATAACGAGGCTATACAACGAACAACATAAGATTTGACAACATATTCATTGGATAATATGTCAATATGAGACTATCTGAAAAAACGTATTATATAATAATAATAATAATAATAGTAGTAGTAGTAGTAGTAGTAGTAGTAGTAGTAGTAACAATAACAATAATTATAATAATAATAATAATAATAATAATATTATTATTATTATTATAATTATTATTATTATTATTATTTCTTTTGATTTCTGGTGTATACTCATTTCTTTCCGGGTCCGAATAAGAAATGGCATCATGATATTTTCCACTGAGCAGTTTTGAAAAAGTCACACATATTTTACATAGATAAAGCCCTACGTAAGGTGTAGGCTGTAATTGTGAGATTATTATTATTATTATTATTATTATTATTATTATTTATTTTCTTTGATTTCTGGCGTTTACACATTTCTTTCCGGGTACCGGCCAGGGACCTAAGGTTAGAAATGTCATCATGACACTTTCCACTGACAAAAAAAAAAAAAATTACATACCTAAAGCCCTTTCGAAAGTGTGGGCTGTACTTGTCAGAACAATTTTTTGTATCTCCTTGAGGCATAGACTTCCAGGAATCCCTTCAATTATTCTACTGGAATCTTTTCCAACCAGTCCTAGGGCTCCAACTACAACAGGGATTGTTGATGTTCCCATATGCCACATTTTCGAGATTTCTATTTCAAGGTCCTTGTATTTTGACAGCTTTTTGAATATCTTCAAAGATACATTGCAGTCAGCAGGGACTACCATATCAATAAGGAGGCACCGTTTTTGTTTTTTTTTTTGGTCTTTATATTATTATTATTATTATTATTATTATTATTATTATTATTATTATTATTATTATTTCGATTTCTACTATGTTGACACTACCTACCAAGTCTTTGGAAAAACCTAACGCAGGAAGTGGTGTGTTGTCATGGATACATTTCATGATTTGTTTTTCTAACTACCATAGCATCAGTAGAGTTACATAGACAAAGTTCTTTTTAGTGCTTGGGTTGTACTTATCAAGACAATCTTTTGTATTTCTCTTAAGGTGGGATATCAAAGGATGTTTTCAATGATTTGTTGTGTTCCATATCAATTAGTAGGTAAATTCTTTGGCGGTTTTTGACAAATATGACAGTTTTAACAATTAGCTATTCACTTCAATCTTTCTGTCTGTAATGACGGTGTAATCACATAGTATTGTGATTTCATTTTGGGGATTCTGTTAGAGCTTGCCTAACATTATTCTTGGTTATATTATTTCCTTTATTGTACAGGGTTATCCTTTATTCGATCTTGTTCGCGTTTGAACAACTCTGCGTTGGAATTATATTATTTTGGGTTGATCCAAATATTCTCTCAAAATGTTTGCTCTTCTTCCATAGATGGTGGCTTTTTGGCATCTGTAACTGCTTTTCCAATTTCCCTGCAAAATCTCTCGAGGTCCGTTTGCAATATCTTATTTTGTCGATATTATTATTATTATCATTTTTATTTCCTTTGATTTCTGGCGACCTAAGGTTAGAAATGGCATCATGAGACTTTCCACTGACACCCCCCCCCCCAAAAAAAAAAAATTACATAGATAAAGCCCTTTTTAAAGTGTGGGCTGTACTTGTCAGAACAATTTTTTGTATCTCCTTGAGCTATGGACTTCCAGGAATCCCTTCAATTAGTCTACTGCAATCTTTTCCAACCAGTACTAGGGCTCCAACTACAACACGGATTGTTGATGTTCCCATGAGCCACATTTTCGAGATTTCTATTTCAAGGTCCTTGTATTTTGACAGCTTTTTGAATATCTTCAAAGATTCATTGCAGTCTGCAGGGACTGTCATGTCAATAAGAAGCACATTTTCTGTTTGCGTTCTCTTATAACAATGTCTCGGCGGTTGGCTTTGATTGTTCTGCCAGTGTTTATTGTGTAGTCCCATAGAATTGTAACAGATCCTACCTCCGTAATCGGATCTGGGTGGTGTTCATACCAGTTTCTTTCAGTTTCCTTCCCGTAGAAGTTGCAGATTTTCCAGTGCAGATATTGGCCCACTCTGTCATGCCGGGTTTTATATTCAGTGGGTGCTAATATCGTGCAACCTGATACAAGATGATCAATCGTTTCTGTATATTTATCACAGAATCTGCATTTTCGCTAACACAATATTTTACTATATGTGCTTGATAATTCCTAGTTAACAAGCAGTGGTCCTGTGCAGCAAGGATAAAACCTTCAGTTTCAGCTTTCAACCCTGCACTACGTAGCCACTGATGGGTACGGCTTTTGTCTACGTCAGCTTGTTTGGTAAGGGCAGAGTATTGGCCATGAAGCGGTTTATCTTGCCATTGTTTCTGTATCTGGTCGCTTGCATTTGTCTTTGCTTTCTTTTTTAAGTATTTTGCAGCTTCAGTCGGTGTATTGTGCTTTACTTGTATTTATGCGTCCATTTGAACTCCATTTTGAATTTGTTGACTTCCTTTATTACGGAGTATTATTATTATTATTATTGTTATTATTATTATTATTATTATTATTATTATTATTATTATTATATGTCAATTGATCGTATGTCTGCCGAAAATCTAAGGGAGGTAGTGGTATGTTGTTATGGCTACATTTCATGATTTGTTTTTCTAACTACCATAGCATCAGTAGCGTTACATAGACAATGATTTTTAAGTGTGTGGGTTGTACTTATCAAGACAATTTTTTTGTATTTCTCTTAAGCTGGGATTTCCAGGTATTTTTTCAATGTGTTGTTGTGTTCCTTTTTTATCATTCCAAGCGCACCAACTATGACTGGTAATATTCTTGTTTTCGATTTCCACATTTTTTTTTCTATTTCAATTTCTAGGTCTTTATACTTCGATAGTTTTTCAAATACCCTGGTTGCTATGAGGAGGCTTTCTCTTCCTTTTCCTCTCTTGTCGAACTATCTGCCTCCGGGCGGAGAGGAACCCAGACGAGGCTATGCCGAAATGTAGAGTCACGTTTGGGGAGGTAGACAAACCCGACCCCGTGTTTACGGAGTCTACAGAAAATGTTCGCTCGAGCCTACGGGCTCGGAACGCCCCACGTTAAAAACTGGCCTTGTTTCACATCTTGCCTTTTTGGTGCGGTTGGTAAGTAGAGAGACGCGGTTGGAAAATGACGTGTTTTTCGAAGCACCTGAAAATTTAACTTATTTTTGTTCTTTACTTTAAATACGCAAATATGTAATTTTTTATTTTTATTGCTATTTTAGCGTGAATATGAATTTTTCTTTAATTATTTAATCTATACGGTTCTCTTTTAATTATCCTGATTGATTAAGAAACTAATTTTCTTATCTGTATTATTCATATATTACTTAGAAAGACTCTGATATTAGTTGAAGATATTTCGAAAGAAAGTTTTTTTTCTTAGAAAAACTACGATATTTTTTAGAAAGCCTCCGATATTACTTGTAGATAACGCTAAATATTTTCGACGAGTTGAGTGAATAAATAACTGAATATATATAGATGGACGAAAAAATGAATAAACGAATGAATTGAATATATATATATATATATATATGTGTGTGTGTGTGTGTGTGTGTGTGTGAAAATATTGTAGAAAATAGGAAAGAAACTGGTTTGGTAAATAATCCAAAGTTCCTTAGTATTTTTGTTATTATTTTTAAAAAATAGTGCTCGATACGAAAGTAGAGCATAAATATAATTATTTATTAAAATATATGATTCCAACTCGCTGGAATCATATTTTTAAATAAATAATTATATATATATATATATATATATATATATATATATATATATATATATATATATATATATAATATGGAGGAGCCAAATCAGCTTTCAAAATACAGACTGTACAAATCACTGATAGCGTCCATTTTCTTATATGGATGTGAAACCTGGACACTGATGCCAGATACAGAGACAAGGTTCAAAGTGTTTGAGAACAAATGCATGAGAAAACTCCTTGGCATATTCTATTGGGAACAAAAAAAGAACAATGAGTTTGTGCGGAAAAGGGTTGAAGGTTTTTTTGGGCCACCAGGAACTTCTCGTCACTGTCAAACGGAGAAAAATGGCGTGGTTTGGACACATTGCAAGTCACGATAACCTGTGCAAGACCATAATAATGAAATGAATAGTGTGAAAAGAGTGCTATAGAATGGTGCTACTGAAGTGAATTCTCAGAACAGAATTATGGTCATTACTAACCTTGCCATCCCAGTGGTTCAATATAGTTTCAACATCTTGAACTGGACTCTAAATGATATTAGACGACTGGATTTGAAGACAAGAAAGCTTTTTTATAAGCATAACATGTATTATCCATAAGATGATACAGACCGTCTGTATATACCCATTAAAGAAGATGGAAGAAGTTTTATTCAGCTAGAATTGTCATACAAGACAACTACTGGCTTACTAAAACACATAGAATCAAAGGAATGGGTGATACCATTAGTCAAACAACACAAAAACAGAAAGAAAAAATATTAAATCAATAAAGGTTGTTAATACATACGAGATTTGCATTCAGTAGATTCTGTAGAAAACCAAAAACAGAATCCAAGAACCAACTGTTGCAGCAAGAACTATAAAAAAAAGTCAATGATAAAACTCTTGAACGGATGAAACAACGCTGGCAAGCAAAACCTCTGAATGGTGAATATCGAGAACGAGGCTAATAAAGCCAATCTTGATAAAGTTACCAATATCTGGATTAAAGGTTGAAACGGAAGGCTTTATTCCTGCAGCGGAAATCTAGAGTCTTTTCACTAAAAACATTCAAGAAAATATCATATATAATAGCGAGGATTCAAAATAAAGGCTCTGTGACCAATATCAGGAAACAATAAAGAATCTAAAATCAGCATGTTCTCTAGTTGAGCCAAATGAATATAAAACTCGTCACGATAGAGTGGGTGGATATTGACACGGGACAATGTGCAAAATCTTCGGAAAAGATGTTAACAAACACTGGTATGAACATCGCCCAGCACCGGTTACATAAATAGAAGACGTCATAATTATAGGGGATTATATTATCTTTACGAAAAGAAAGGTTGAAGCAAATAGCCCGGACTTTTAAAGACTAAAAAGAAAAAGAAAACTTGCCTACTAACTTATATGGCTTGCCCAGCGGACTGCAACAGCAACCAAAAAATTGAAAAGTTCTCGAATTATAAAGACCTGAAAATCTAAATAGAAAAAACATTTGGAAATTGAAAATTAGAATGGTACCTGTCATTGTGGGTGCGCTTGGAATGATAAAAAAGGAGCACAACAACATATGGAAAAAAATCCCTCGAAATTCCTGCTTAGGAGAGTCATCAGAAATTGTTTTGATAATTACAGCTCAGACAGTAAGAAGAACGTTGTGCATGTAACGTAACTGACGCTGTGGGAGTTGGAAAAACGAAATATGTAAAAGTAGCCATAACAACACCCCAGTAACTTCCTTAGGTATTCCCACAGACTTGGTAGGTGCTGTGGCCACAAGAGAAATCAAAATATAATGTTATAAATAAAGTGAAAATCTAAAAATTCCAGTTGTTCTTGAAACCCTGAGACTAATAGACTCATGGAGGGGAGTCCTGGTAGTCCACGTCTCAAAAAATACAAAAGAATTTTACTCATACAAGTACAGCTCTCACATTATAAAGGGCTTTATCTATGTAATATATGTGATTTTATTTTTTGAAATATATTATCAGTGAACAATATTATGCCATTTCTGACCTTAGGTCTTTGGGTAGGACCCGGAAGGAAATGTGTATACAAAAGAATTTAAAGGAAATAATAATAATAATAATAATAATAATAATAATAATAATAATAATCTGAACCAAACTTGATTTGATTTATCTTGTTAGCGCAACAGAAATGTCAAAGAAAATGTCTTAATTGCTTCAAGTTTGGTGTACGTCACAACAGCGCTAAAGAGAACTTGTCGAACATTTTATCACCAACGACTTCAATTTCGACGAACGCTTTAATGTCCACATTCTGAAGTAAAAACATACCCGGAATCCACCAATTATTATATGCAAATTAAGAACATTCCCATCCCGGGGAAATGAAAACAATGATAGAAGAGCTCCATAAGATTTATACCAAACTATTTGATTAATTGTTCTTACTAAGTAAACATCTGGCAAAAAAAAAAAAAAATCAAGATAAGCTCTCCCTCTGATCGCTCACTTGTAAGTTGCATTCCATTTACCTTAGCTGCCAACAAGTACAACCTTTTTTTTTTCAAGACAAGCGACAATTACGTAAATAAGTTTTTCATTATACTTGTATGCAATTTTTAAACATAACTTGAAGAAGAACACACTGTCAAATAAAAGTTTAGCAGGCTATTATTTTAAAAAGATTATTTTAGGGGTCAGATATAAGACTAAATAAGGAAGTCGGCTGAGCCAGCGTAGGAATGCTAGATACCGAGAAAGGTTTTTGGAAGTCGAGTCTTAACCGTCGACAATGTAGACGTGTTCGCTGTCGTAACTGGGTCTGCTCCCCAGTGAGAAGAGTAAGTCACCCCCAATGGATAGTTAGAGATATATACGTCGATGTGTTTAATAAAATAGTTAAGTTTAAAATCCCTTTCGTTGATGTCTTTTTTGTTTTGTTTTATCTCCGAACCAAAACCGATCACCGGTCAGAAGAAGAAGAGAGATGATACAACAATATGAGTGAATCGATGCAGTCTCGCCCCAAGATCACTGCCACCAAGGGGTTATGTAACAAGGCATACCGTCGAAATATTATTTAAACATTGTTCAAGACTGTATTTTCTTTTTCTTTTCTTAAATCTCGCTCTTCCGTAAATGTTCTGTAATAATAATAATAATAATAATAATAATAATTTATGTGGCATCCGTTGGTCTTGAGAGTCCATGGATCTGCGCCCAAAGAGTTATGCCTCAGATTCTGTTGGCGTCACAGCATTTGTTATGGCTGTACAGGCCCACACGGATGCGACACACTCGATTGCAACCAATGTGTGTGAAGATGCTTTCCCTCGATATTGCCTTGTTTTCTTTCTATCGAGCACGCTTCTCGCCGGCAGCAAGCCTTCGTATCTCATCTACTCGCTCCAGGCCTCGTAGTAAATATTCTTGTTCTTATTTTCTTCTTTTGTCGTCTTTATTTTTATTTTTCATTTTTGTTCATTTTTTTCTTCTTTCTTTTCGTCTTTCTAATTATTTTTTTCCATTCTTCATTTTATTCTTTTGTATTCTTTTTCTTCTTCTTCATTCCTTTCTTCTTTTTCTTCTTCATTTTTCCTTTTCTTCTTTCTTTTCTTTTTCATTTTCATCTTTTTCTTTTCTTCTTTTTCTTCTTCATTTTTTATCTTCTTCGTCTTTCTTTTTTTCTTCCTTTTTTCATTGTCTTCTTTTTCCTTTTCTTTTTTTTCTTCTTCATTTTTATTTTCTCCGTCTTTCTTTTCTTCTTCCTTTTTTCATTGTCTTCTTTTTCTTCTTCATTTTTTATTTCCTTCTTTCTCTTCTTTTTTCTTCTCCATTTTCTTCTTTTGTCTTCTCTTTCTTCTACATTTTCTTTTCTTTTACATTTCCCCTTCTTCAATGCATATTTTTTCTTCTGCATCTTACTTGATTTTGTTACTTTTTTTCGTCACATTTTTTCTTCATTTTCTTTTTTCTTCATTTTCTTCTTTTTCTTTTTTCTTTTTTTGCTTCACCTTCTACTTTTTTCTTCTTTTTCTGATTCTACATTTACTTCTTTTTCTTCTCATTGACGTCATTTTTCTCCTTCTATTTCTTCTTCTCATTCTTCATCTACTTATACTTCCTATACTACGCATGTGCACATTCCGATCATATATTTGGCCAATTACAATTCAGTGACAGCAAGATACCCCAAAATCGCAGAATCCTTTCAGAAATCAGTTTACTCTAATTCAATGGTAAACAAACTTAAAGCAACACGCATCTTGACAAAACTGTAGCAGAAAGAAATATCAAATTTCTATTTAAACTTTATTGGACGACTGAGGAAATGTTTAATACTTAGAGAAAAATATTACGCATATAATTTTGCGGAATATTCAGCAATTAACATATGGATAATTCTTTTCAGAGAAGGAGTTCAACATTACAAACGTATCGACTGATTATTAAAGCCTGTTTCTTGCGGGGGGGTGGGTAGCGATGCTGTTCACGATTCATTTGCGGAAAACCGTCGCTTAACTCTAAAAATTATCCTTATGGTCTTTTAGTGTGATAAATGCTTACACCTTATCGAAGCAATTTATTTGGTCGACTAGGTCTAATTTTGGGGCGATTATTTTAATTTCCTTATTGATATTGATGTAATGAATATGAATACACTTGGGTTCCCCCTCACAGTAATATAATTGTCTGGTGTCAGCCATAAATACAGACTGATGTGGAGGTACAGGGACTACACCTATTGACTACGCCTATTGCCTATGCTTATTGCCTACCACTACGACGAGGACCAGTCCATTGCAGTTACCTGCTAGATTGTCCTACTCAGTTACGGTAGTCCAAAACCACTTTGCTACTTCAAATATATCCTTTTCCGGGACTTAGCAGATATTAGGTTGGTGCAAAAATAATGACGTTTTCTCACATAGTAACATGCGTGAGAAAACGTCATTATTTTTGCACCAACCTAATATCATGTTCAGTTGTCTTTGGTGATTTTTTGTGTGCTTTAGTTATGTTGTCCTTGAGTTATTTATTGTGTGTAGTGGGGAGAGAGGCTTAATTCGTAAAAATGCTTAGTTTCTTTTTTTTCCTCTGTGATAAATACTTTGGTTGCATTATTTATTTTAGTCATATCTTCGGCTAATTTCCAGTTTAGCAAAGATTAAAATTTGAAAAAAAAATTTGGCCGTTATGTTTGATTTTATGTTACGAAACCAGTCTGCAGATGTTTTTTTTTTTTTTTTTTTTTGCTTTTTTCCAGTGATTTCGTCCTAACTTCTTCCTTGGCTCAGAATAAATTCTTTCTAGTATCGTTTTGCTAGTTCATTTTTAGTTGTCTTTATGAGTCTGTATGCAGACTAAGTTCTGAAATGAGCCTTGTGTTCTTTTGCGCCCTCAGCCAGTTATGCACCATGCATGAGACACCCATAGGCGATCATGTATCTTTCGATGCATAACTCACGAATCAGTTTTTTCCCAGCAGTAGGTCGTCATTTCTTTCTGCAGTAGACCAGTTGCCATCCAAAGTTATAGAACCCGGTCTGTACTGCTATTTACCCTTAGATCGGGGGAGAAGAAGAGAATTCATACGTTTGCCAAGGGTATTAGCACGTAAGTGAGTTTCAGTCACTCATGTGCCATGCGTGATACGCGCTTAGGCTGTCATGTATATTTCGAAACATGACTGACTAGGCAAATTTTCCCGCAGTAGGTTGCCATTTCTTTCTGCGTTAGGCCAGTTGCTATACAATGCTATAGAACCCAGTATGTCCTGCTAGCTGGGAGGATAAGAAAACGATTCATACCTTTCCCGAGGATATTAGTACGTAAGTGAATGTAATGGATTTCGATACATGACTGACGAGGTAGATTTTTTCCCGCAGTAGGTTGCCATTTCTTTCTTCGATAGACCAGTAGCCATCCATCCAAGACTATAGAACCTGGTCTGTCCTGCTATTTACCCATAGCTGCTGAGGAGTAAAATGGGATTCATATCTTTCCCAAGGATGTTAGCACGTAAGTGAATATAATGGATTCGACTGGAATTCGAACTCGGCTCTCCGATTCTTAAATCCTCCACCGTGCCTCCGTATCGATTAACGACAGAAATAAAAACTTAACACCCTATCTTATCTGAAAAATTAGAATTTATCTACATTGGTTGTAAATATTGATGAATCCGGAACAGCACCAAATAAAATCAGAGATTTTTATAGATTTTGTTAAACAAAGGAAATCAAAACCAAGATGGTGTTCTGTGGTCAAATTTTATTGAAGGTAAATTTGGCTTTACTATTACGATTACGACGTAAAATCTTAGTCTAACTGATTTTTTTCTTTTTTTTTATCCAAAGGTCAGGGCAAAAGACAGCTAGCCAAGAGGAAAGGTCATAGAGACAGATTTTTTTTATGCTGTGGGCATTTTCTTCTTGTGTTTTGAAATATAATTAGCTAAAAAAAAACAGAACACTTCGGCAGCTAATTATTTTCGCAACGATATGACAAATCTCCAGTCCATTCCTCTCGTCATAGGAAAAGGACATTGCGTTAAGCTCAGTGGGACATTATTAGCTCTCGATCTTCAATTCCTGATAATAATCTGTAACTTTTTCTTATTTCCTGGCATTAAAATGTTTTGAAAGTCCATTAATGATGTAAAAAGGCTGCTTTTAAATTCTCGCGACCCTTAGTTCTCACAGAGTTATATAAATGGCTGGTATTATCGCTTATAGAAATGCCTTGGTGTTGACGGAGATGTGGATAAATAAAGTTCATATTTCAAAATGATTGCTTTTAATTCCTTCTTTTTTTTTTTTTTCACGAACGTTTTGAATGCTCCTCATATAGGTAACTGCGAATTCGATTTACGCTATAGCGACTAATAAAATATTTAATAAGAACTCTCTATTTTAGAGAGATTAGGAAAACCGACATTAACTCGGAGACGTCACAGTTCCAGTAACTCTGAAAATGAGTGTGTAAAAAAAAGAGAGAAAAGATGCAACAGTATTTGGACCTTGTGACAGAGATCTCTATAAAATGCGGTATATGAAGGCAATTACCAACGGCAGACACTTAGAATGTTTCCAAAGAACCTTTGCAAAAAAAAAAGAGTGGAGTACTTGGAGATCTGGTAAAGAACTTGAGCTATTTAGCTAACTGAATTATTGAGAATGAAAGCGATGCTGAGTGAAGCGAAGAAGAAAGGTTGAGAGGACTGGCCCTGGCTTGATCTGCGAGACCCATCAGACACTAGTGTGAAGATCCATTAGAAAAATGTCTAATAATAATGGAAGTTGACAAAGAAATTGGAAGAATTCGTCGTTGGGTTTTCCCAAACAATGATGACGAGAAATTGAGGCGAGTGTCGAGGGATTTGAGACTTGTTCTTACTTCTATCTTAAGGCTAATGAGTTCCAGTCGAGTCTTGTGAGAAAATTTCGATATTGCTGAGTATTTCCCTAAGTTTGATAGTTGCATATAAGCACGCGGCATTATTAGTCGGTTTTCGGACAAGTGTAAAAAACAAGAAAAGAAGAAAAAAAAAAGAAGAAAAAAGATAACATAAGGAATGCTGATGTGGTAAACAATTGTCCTCAAAGTGGTAAACAATTGTCCTCTTCCCTAGTGTGGTTTTCCACTAAGACAAGAAAAAATAATTCTGACTAACGGTTTTACCCAGAGTAGGAGGAGAAACAGGTTCATATCTTCCTTAGTTGGTGGGCAGTTTATCGCAAAATGAATACAACTGGAATTTGAATTCAGCATACTGATTTCATTTTCTGCTTTGATAATCATTATACCACCAAACGACTATTAGATTAATATTAGTCTGATAGTCGATTTAATATCTGTAACTTTAAGAACTAATTTTATTTTATTACATCTTGCTCCATCTATTTCCAAGATTAATTTTCACTAAAGAGCCACTCAATTTAGAGGGTTGATGTGTGGTATTGTATGAGCGTAGGAAAAGTGCAGCAGTCCATGAGGTTACTTAGGATACATAACGATTAAACCTAGACTTGAAGTGAAAGAGAATATGCCGTACCGGAAGACTTTACCACAAAACTGTAGTTCTTGGGAAGAAGCTGTCCTAGAGGAACTTATCTATCTATCTATCTATCTATCTATCTATCTATCTATCTATCTATCTATCTATCTAAATTATTCTGTTCTATTTTATCTATATTTATCATTTTTTCTATCCATCTATCTATCTATCTATCTATATATATATATATATATATATATATATGTCTGTTTGTCTGTCTATCTATCTGTCTACCTCAGTCTGTCCTTTTCTATTTAAATTATTCTGTTCATATTTTATCTATATTTATCATTTTTTCTATCTATCTATCTATCTATCTATCTATCTATCTATCTATCTATATATATATATATATATATATATATATATATATGTCTGTTTGTCTGTCTATCTATCTGTCTACCTCAGTCTGTCCTTTTCTATTTAAATTATTCTGTTCATTTTTTTTCTATCTATCTATCTATCTATCTATCTATCTATGTATCTAAATTATTCTGTTCTATTTTATCTATCTTTATTAATTTGTTCTATCTGTCTATCTGGGTACCTCGAGGTGGTGTAACGGTTAGCAAGCTTGTCTCGCTAGAACAATTACGAATGAGTAGTGAGTTCGTTCCTCACTGGGTGTCGGATACTTTCGCCCTTGTGCCACATTTGAGCTACGGTTGGAAAATAACTATCTATCTATCTATCATTCTTTTCTTGTCTACCTGTTCTTATCTATCTATCTATCATCTTATATATCTATAAATGGAATGCGACGGAAATGAGTATTATTCATTGGTCAGCATTGGATGTATCTCGTTAGAAATTTTGTCATGGAAATAGCTATAGAGTAGCAAGATGCTTGCGAAGTTTGTGAAGATTGTCTATGTCTCTGGCTCAAAATGACGAACGCAACACTCATCCTGAGTTAGGGAACTTTCAAGAAAACCAACTGTATTAGCCTTAAACAATTCCAAACTTTCCCGTAATGTGGTTAGTTGGTACGCTTTTGATCAGGTGTCTGACGACGTGGGACCTACCGAGCAAAAACCTTCCTCATACCAAGTTCGGTGGGTAGAATATTCTCAAATGTCTCACAGACTATGCTAATAGGATTGGCTATTTGATTTATAGACAACAGCCAGTCATACATCAGCATGTGGCGAACACGATCAATGTTTTCATCGATGCTGACAGTTACAGGACATACATTCCGCCATATTCAAGACTTCTTTTTTCTTCTATATTCAGCTGCCTAATTTTGCACTATTGATGAAGATGAAGCATCAGCCACTAATATAGCAATCATGTCAGCATGAATACTCTGGGTTGGGGAGTAAGGCTCTTTTTGTCTAGATACTTGATAAAAGTACGATTGCAAATGTTGTTCATTTCGAAGAGAATTCTGTACTAGTTACATTTGAAGTCTTCTTTAAACAGTCGGATGTCAGCTTACATGGAAAGATACAATAAGAAGAGCAGAAATAAATGAATGCAAGATTTCGCAGCTCTAGTATCACTCCTTCATTTTCAGCCTATGAATTTTTCAGACCAGGCTTGTACCTGGAAAGAAACAATGCAGTTATTAATAAGAAGAGTTGAAATTAACGCGTCACTCCTTCATAGTCAAGTATTAATAAGAACAGTTGAAATGAATGCATGCAAGATTTCAGCCCACCCTCGTATATCTGGGAGGAACTACAGTCCGATTAGTCTTTACATTAAATAGCCACCTTTGAGAAAACATCCATCCATGATGAACGATAAAGGTTCACGTTCTGCTCAGTGATGGGGGAATGCTACTAGCTTGGTTCAGATCCTATTGGATTTTACAAGCAAGTTCTTACCCGGATTGAGACATCAAGGGAATATAGTTCACAGATTCTCGTCATCCATATTTTCGGAAGTGTACTTGCAAACTATTGTATCATTGCCAGATGCAATCACTAAATTTTATTAGGGTAGGCCATTAATATTAGTTTGGTGCAAAAATAATGCCGTAATAATGTCGTTTTTTGACGTTAAAAATACGTCAAAAAACGACATTATTACGTCATTATTTATGCACCAGCCTAATATATAAGCGAGACGTATTTTTTAACGTAATGTCAATGTAATTTTCAAGTAGCATTTAGACTTGTAATCCTTTAATTCACCAAACCTTATTTCTTCTTTGTATATAGCACAAATTTCAGCACTTCTAAAAATATCTTTGTTTCTTTGCTCCCGTTTTTCTAAACTTTCGTGGGTAGAACCCCATCTCGATAAAATTGTACATCTTTTGTCTCTTTCCGAATTCCCAGCTGAATAATATTGTTAGCAAAATATTCATTGTCATGGTCACAGAATAACTAAGAAAATAATGAGGGTGGCTTTGTCGTTGTTGCTGGTAATGATCATGAGGATATTGAGAAAACATTGTGGGATTGTGAAAACGAGGCTGACTGATAGTATAAAAAACGTAACACAAGTGGCAGGGAGAATGTGCAAAAGAAACACTTAGACAAACTTGCTAAGTGCTGGAGTAACAGCTTCTAGAATAAGAAACAAAAAATAGGAAAAAGGAAAAAAAACAAAAAACAACAATCTCTAACATTAAGAATTAAAAAACACAAAATACGAGTGCGGCTGGCGTTGGCAAAAACAAAAAGAAATGGCGGAAAACAGAAAAGAGATAAAGATATAGAATTATATAGAGAAGAATTTGAAAGGAGAGAAAGAAAACTGAAAATTGGCTGTCCGTTGTTATTAGAAGCTCTAAGGTTTGGGTCGGAAAACAGTGATATTTGCCAATTTTCGCAACATTCATTTCATTTGGTGAAATAAATGAAGGTTGAATTGAGCAGTGACGATGCCATATCCCCGATTCAGTTTGTCTGAAGTTATTTTATAATTCCTACAACAAACCCACTTATTACATTTCTATTTATATGGATTTTTTCAAAAATTATCCCAGCCTATCTACGCTGGTCTGAAATAGTCAACGTTAGTCCTTACAGACCATTATTTTAAATTACTTGCTTCTATTCATCCTTCGTTTCCTCCTTCCTTCTTATCTATCTATTTATCTATATAGTTAATTCCATATCTATCTAGCTAGCTAGCTATCTATCTATTTGAGTGTTCCAATCTATCAAATTTATTCATATTTTATCAATCTATCTAAATATTCTATTTTATCAATGTAAATTATTTTGTTTATATCTATCTATCTATCTATCTATCTATCTATCTATCTATCTATCTAAATTATGTTCATATCTATGTATGCATATATCTATCTGTGTCTGTTCCTATCTATGTAAATATTTTCAAATGTTACCAGTCTATCTGGATATTCTATCTATGTAAATTATTCTGTTCATATCTATCTATCTATCAAGCTAGCTAGCTAGCTGTTTGAGTGTTCCAATCTATCAAAGTTTTTTTTCATATTTTATCAATCTGTCTAAATATTCTATTTCATCAATGTAAATTATTTTGTTCATATCTATCTATCTATCTGTCTATCTATCTATCTATCTATCTATCTATCTATCTATCTATCTATCTATTTCAGTCTATTAATATCTAACTTATTTTTATCTATGTACCTATCACAGTCTGTTCATATCTATCTATCTATTTATCTATCTGTCGTTTTTTACGCATTTTTTAAAATCAAAAAACGACCTTATTACGTTATTATTTTTGCACCAACCTAATATAATACCTCATCTTAGAGATATAGACAGATATAGAAGGTGGCTTCTAAATATTTTTCACACACACACATATATATTATTATATTACATGCGCAATACTTAGCGGAAAGCGCCCAATATCACTGATAGAGCTACCATAATTAGTTGTATGAGTTTGTGACTTGGGTTTCACGTTTTTGCGATCATCAGACAAACTGGTTTATCTTTTTAATGTATTTGCGACTAGCCTAGAATTTTTTATTTGGATGTGTCTGTGTGAATTAACTGTATGTATGTATGTATGTATGTATGTTGGTTTATATGTATAAGAGTGTCATCCCACAAAAAAAAGTAGATTCCCCCTCCCATCCAGACATAGTCAAGTAAGCATAAATAGATCCAATATTAAACAATAAACCAGTTGGCCTGATGATCACAAAAGCGCGAAAACCAGAGTCATAAGTCATAAACTCATATCAATACAACTGAATATATATATATATATATATATATATATATATATATATATATATATATATATATATATATATACAGTTTCATATATATATATATTCAGTTTTATATGAAACTGTATATATATATATATATATATATATATATATATATATATATATATATATATATATATATATATAGTTAAACCTAGAGAGCCAGACAAACCTGCCAAGTTTTCACCTAACCGGATCAAGAGGGAACGCTGTTTTTTCCTCTTGTATTGGTTTGATTATTTGCAAATCAAAACACTGAATGTTTTCCGAACGAGTATAATTTCTTATCCTTATAAGATTACTATTAATAAAAATAATATATATATATATATATATATATATATATATATATATATATAAATTATTTATTCGAAATTTATAATATAAATATTTTATAAAATCGCTACAAAAATAGCCATTTTGTTTCAACACTTATCAAGTGATTGTGTTGAATGTCAACACCATCACTTGATAAAATACCAGAAATGTTGAAACAAAATGTCCATTTTTGTAGTGATTTTATAACATATTTATATTATAATTTTCGAATAAATAATTATATTTTCTCTGCCGTATATTGAGCACTCTTTTAAGTATAGTATTATTGGTTATTGGAATTTATTCTGTATACGCCAATCTTATAATTGGATATATATATATATATATATATATATATATATATATATATAGCTAAGTATCTTGGTAATAATCGGTAGACTGATGTGCGTCTATTGGCATATCTGAATATTACTCTGCTTCCCGGGTAAGTTATTGAAACTTCAAATGATCACGTGCACTTCGAACCTGACATCATTGAACTTCCCATTATATAATCAATTAACTCAATAGAAATATACATTTGTGAAGGAGCCTTCAAAAAGTTTCCTAATTAAATCTAAGTAGACCATAATTATTGCAGTAAACCTAACCCTGATTTTAAATTGATTTCCCCTCGTTGACGAGCGGCTTGTAGTATTTCGCCTAATTGGTTATACTTTCTCGAATTGAAGATTTCACTGCTTTAATTAATTAGCTCTGAGTGTTTAGACTTGGTCCGTTTAGAATTTATTTGTCGGGTTTTAACAAGTGGTTGTAATATTTGTTTTTCATTGGTTAAGTTTTTTTTTTCTTTCTGCTTTTAATTTCTCGTTCATTTCCATTTTATTCTGTTCTCGTGTAGACCAGTGAAAATGATTGGAAAATAGCAATTAATTGGTTGGCATCAGAGAGAGAAAGTTGTTTCTTGGACAAATATAGAGATAGGGGATTTTTTTTATTATCCTCTTCTGAGATCCGAACCAATCTCTGGATTAACCCTAGCGAAAAACTCCTATTTGCTGAACATACTTCATTGAGTATTCAAGCAGATCTTTCCGAATACCGACATTACGATATTCTTTCAGCATCGATTGTTTGGTTTGTTGTTGTTTTACGGTTTATCAACCTTTTGTAGGCTATTTAAAGCCAGAAAATATTTTTAGGTTGTAAGATTTTATGGAGATAATAATGATTTACTGATACCAAGTCCTACTAATTAACCCATAGCTGGCGGGGAGAAGATGTGGATTCATACCTTTCCCAAGTAAGTATAAAATCCTGGCTGGCTTTCCGAGTTCCGAACCGTTATCCATTACAAACGTCTAAATTTGCAGTACCTGGGATTACTAAGCAGTCACCCATCTAGGTACCACCCAAGCTCGACGTTGCTTAACTTCAAGTAACTGTGCGAGAATCGTTGTTTCAATTTGATATAGCTGTAAATCGTTTCCGTGTAAATTTTTCTAATAAAAAAAGCTAATGAAACCTGTAGTTATGGAATGCATTAAACCTCTCTCACTATCTCCCCTGACATACAGGATGGGTGCTTTTTTTGTTTCCGGATACAGTAAAACCTCGAATTAACGGTCCCTGGACCAACCGACTGCGGATTTAACTTTAAAACTTTTCAAATTTTATTTAAAGGTATATAGTGCATTAAAAATGAAATACACATACATATATATTGTATTTACATTTATTTACAATAATTTTGTACTGTACTGTGTGTTTTTAGGCTTCAAATTAACGGACAAACACCTTTAATGGACGGCCCTCCCCCTTATTAGTCCGTTAAAATGACGTTCCACTGTAAGTCCATTGCTGGATATCACATTACTCTAATGTCAACCATTCGCACAAGAAATGCGGTTATAAAACCCAAGCAAATAACCAATCATACTCTCTCCCTCCAAAATGACTGACCCGCTTGACTAACGCAAATATTGTCGATTATTTGCAATGTATCTGAATGTCTTTCTCGACCACGGCCATGCTTTCTCTTTTAATCATACATGCCATATTATTCTTTCTAGCCCATACCCGTGATTGAAGCTTTTAAGGAAAGAAAGAAAGAAAGAAATCTTTGAAAAGGACCAATCCCTGTCTTTGAACAAAATTCCTAACAAATAGAATTAATCCAAGTTGATGAAATCGCAGATTTTATGTCATAAACCATTCTAGATTAATTATTAACAGCATGGGGCGCATGCCCCACCCGGTGCGGCATAGGAATATTTTAGTGGAGCATGCGTAGGATGTGCACCCTTCGGCTTACTATACCAACAAAATAAGGAGCCAATTCGAGACTGAGTTATTAACATTGAATTCTTTTCTAGTGAGTCTGAGTGAGAGCGTTTAGTGTTAATGTCTGTTAATACATACGATGCAAAAATATTTTGTGGGTATGGACGTACATATGTAATTGGTATACATGTAAGAATTAAATATTACGGAGGGGACCAGAATTTTAGAAATACCAAGGTGGGACATGGCCCAAAATCGGTTGAGAACCACTGTTATGGATGAATATCTTAACCAAAGACAACGCTTCAACTTTTACTAGTGAGCAAAGCGGGTCACTGATTCGCTGTGTTTACACAGACCTGTTTGACCAGTACCTGGGACAGTAGCAGTTCTTACCACTCCATATCAGAAATGATTTGATATTAGTGATTCCAAATCCCCACATTTTCAGAATATTCGAACTGTAAATCCCGCATACCATTTACATAAGAAAGTACATATATAAAAAGATGGCTGCGCCTCGATTTCGTGTATTGCTATCGCTTGCTTTATTCTCAAATATCAGCAAAGAGAGTGTGATCTTTCTTTTTATTTTTTTTATTCCTGCATGGGTTTTACATTCTTTTTTTACAGATATGGCAACGTTGCACGCCTTTTTGCAGTTGGTATTGTATTGATAGTTGAACTCGCAATGTACTGTGTGTTGTCTTTGATTGTGTTTTTGCCTGCTCTTCTTAGTCCGAGAATGTTCATTACACTTTATATCAAATTATGTACCAACATTATCAGGGAAATTAACATCAAAACCCTTACGAACATCTCTCATAAGGTTTGCATTTTAATCACAATTTTGCTTGATTTATTCTCAAATATCTGCAACGCGGGTGTATTCTATTTTTTCTTTGTCCTGCAGGAGTTTTACATTCTTTTGTGCAGAGGTGGTAACGTTGCACGCCTTTTTGCACTAGGTATTGCATTGATAGTTGAACTCGCTGTGTATTTTGTGCTGTCTTTGATTATGCTTAATACTGCGCTTCTTAGACAGAAACGTCCACGATAATTAAACATATCAAATTATCTACCAACATTATTAGGAAAACTAACATCAAGACCCTTATGAATATCTTCTATAAGTTTTGCATTTTAATCACGTTTTTGCTTGCTTTATTCTCAACGATCTGCAACGTTTGTGTGCTCAATTTTGTTTTTTTGTTTTTGGTCTTTAGGGGTTTTCCCTTCTTTTGTGCAGATGTGGCAACGTTGGACGCTATTTTACAGTAGGTATTGTATTAATAGGGGAAAATGTGTTGTATGGCGTCTTTGATTATGTTTAAGCCTGCTCTTCTTAGACAGAAGCGTCCACGTTCATTGCATGTTATAGAAAAATTCTGTAGCAAAATTATCAAAATTATCAACATCAAAACCATTACGAACATCTCTCATAAGTTTTGCATTTTAATCACGATTTTGTTCAAAGTCTCTCTCACCATTATAGACTGCTTTCCTTCAGGATGCACACATATCCATATATTAAAATGATACACATATATCCATACACTAAAAGTTTTTTCGTAGCGGAACTGAGATGTGCTAGAAGGCCTAAAGTATGGGTACCCAGTGAGGTTTAAACTCATTTATAATGGCTCTAGATGTGTTTTCTAACCATTATACCATGTTGGAGTGCCCCAAACATTTCAGTGAAAGTTACTATTTCATTGATGGATTAAATGGATCACAAAACTGGGTAGTGATTATAAGCCATTCCATTAGAGGCGAGTCTTCCGATAGCAATCTGGTTATCTGGATTTTGAGTTTTATGGTTCCAAGTGCATCGATTGGATGGACTACACACAAGGGAACAGGTGGATTCTTACGCGAAAATGAATGCAAGGAACTCAACAGAAAATTTTAAACTGGGATCAGAGGAGACACGGTGGATTAATGGATAGCGGCTCGGATTGAGGAATCGGAGAGCAGAGTTCGAATTCCAGTTGAATCCATTACATTTACTTGCTAATACCACTGGGAAAAGTATAAATCCTCTTCTCCTCCAGATTTCCAGAATATGTAAACTGTAAATTCCGTATATGGGTAAATACGGGTTCTATAAACTTGGGTGGCAGCAGATCTAGAAGAAGGACAACTCAGAATTCAAAACTTGACCCCCCAGGTAGTAGTAGGCTATCAACCTCCTCACTTAAGAAAATGGCTTGTTATAGAAACCGCAACGATATCTTAAATTAAAGGCATAATATATAATAATCCATTAAAATTTACAGAGTTAAATTATATCATACATAAGAGCTTTGAAGTTAAAAAATAACTGGAGGCCTGGACATTGAATATTTATTTATTTAATTAATAGCCAATAGTTTCTATGCAATGCACAAGGAATTTGGACAGCAAATGTGTTAAATAATAGTTTAGATGATGGGAACCATAATAGGGAAGTCGATTTTGATTGGCTGAGCTAGCCCGGGAGAGACGGGAGAAAGTGTTTAAGCGAGTTGTTTCTTACGCGTCAAGAGATGCAGACGTGTTGTTTTTCGTGTCCGAAACGGCTCACAAATGAGGATGACCCCCATCCCCCGCTGGATGGTTAGATAATGTACATGTCGACATGGTTAGGAAAAACTGTTAATATTCGCTGTGTTTGGAGTCTTTTATTGCTAAACCAAAACGATTAGCGATCGTCGACCAAGAGAAAGAAACAAAGCCGAACTGAGATCATTTACTGCTGTCTGCATATAACACATGTACCAACATGCAAACGCTCACACGTACGCGCCAAAAAAAAATGCAAAAAGAAAAACATACTGCATCGAATGAAAAAAAAAATTAAAATACGTTGAAAATTGTCAGTGTGCGGAAGCGTTGATTTTATGCAGAGCCCAATAATAATATCCGTGTCTCAAGCGTTTTGTCCCACAAATAATATAACTAAACCCTTGGTCTGAGCGTATTAGTTCAAAGACGCTGGAAGAGTTTTTTTTTTTGTTTTTTTTCAGCCATTCTTTCAAAAAAGATACAATTGTCATATTCCCTATTAAATTGCAGACGGGGTCCCAAATGCGGGATTTTATAATTCTCCAAGATCAACATCCATTTTTTTTCATGTAAATATTTTTCGTTTAACAGCTATACAATCCTTGCCCAGCCGGCGGGGAAGTTTCATTTTCCGAACTCCAACCAAACATAAAAGGAAATAAATCACTTGAGAAAACGAGGAATTGTCGTCTTGGAATTTCAGGATTCTTTACCAGGAATACATTTACACAATTTTGTAACTTTTTTTATTTGGTGTGTATTTTAAGGCCTACTTTTTTTTTTCAACACACTGCCTTGCAATTATTTACCCTAATGAGGTTGACTGATTTATTTTTAAAGAATCTGCTCTAATTAAATGAAAAATCGACTAAGATGAATATCTATAGAACGTGCTTTAATTGCTAGATCATCTACAGTAAATTTAAGGTCATACCTATTTTCTACTCATGTTCCCTCAAAAGGTTTATGCAGGTAAGTGAATTTAATGAACACAACTGGAATTTGAGCTCGGGTTTCCGGTTTCTTATTCCGAGATATTATCCATTACACCACCCGCACATCCAGTGCTGTAACCAGAGCTATTCACAAGCGTTCACCCATGTAAGTACTGACCATATATGGATTATGTAGTCCAGAAAAGTATCCCGTCTAATAGTGATTTAGTTTGTTTGGTTTTACGGCATATCAACCTCAATGGGCTAGTTCATGCAGACAAGATGTTTTTTACTGGTAAAGTTTTTCTGGTAATATTTTTTTTCCAAAAATGTATTGCTGGTAATATGTTTTTTTTTCAAAAATGTATTGTTGGTAATAATCTATTGCTAGTAATAATTTTTCATGAAAAATTTATTGCTTGTAATAATTTTTACAAAAACGTATTCCTGGCATTAAAACACATTTTTACACTTTAATAGTGTTTTGACCCCAGTTTAGGCGTTAACTATTTGCCCATAGCTGAGTCATGGTGGACATGAGAACACCATCAATGGAGACGTAGTTCCGCGCTCCTCAAAACCTCCTGATTAGAGGCCTTCCTGTCGGATGTAGTTTATCGTCTTACCCTGGACGCGGATGTTGTATATCTTCTCACCTAGGACGCCGCATGCTGTTTATCGTCTTACCCAGGACGCGGATGTAGTTTATCGTCTTACCCAGGACGCGGATGTAGTTTATCGTCTTACCTAACGATGCGGATGTAGTTTATAGTCATACCCAGGACGGGTCTATTAGTAGATTGGTGAAGTTAACAATAGAGTTGCTAAGCAAGCTACTGAAAAAGGTGATTTTTCTGCCAATTCATGGCGCATTTTTAACTTCCCCAACCCATGCTGAATCAACCCACAAAGATGTTCTACCCCACTTACAAATTTCAGTGAGATGCTGAATATATTGGCAGAACAAATCAAAGGTTGGAGACTAGGATTGAACCTGATGTACCAGTTAAGACACGTCGAGGGCTGTATGAAAAATATGAATCGGCTTGTAAATACTTTAACATTTATAAAATAAACATATCTATACGACTTTTTCACCACGGTATTTACCACCATAATTGCCAAACTCATTCAGATTACCATTTGACAATTCTTGAGACTATTTATAATAAGTTCAAGCAGCCTTCCCTATTTAAGCCGAGGGAATGGCTACTAGGTCTAAATGTAATAAATTAAATAACATGCAATGGGTTGATAAACCATAAAAAACGAATCGATCAATACAGTATGTCCAGTGAGTGTCAAATTCTCCAAACTCTTTGTTTTTTGTTATGATTTAGCTTAGATGTGATACAAGGCCGAAATATGGTCCATCCGGTGAGGATCGAACTCACTATTCAGCCTGAATTTCTAACCGTAGCTTATATGTGGCACAAGGCCGAAAATATGGTTCACCTGGTGAGGATCGAATTCACTACTCAGTAAGGTCGTCTTTGCGTCCAGTTTTGTTAATGATATTTTTTTTCAGTACGATAAAAAATGTCTATGATTTGAGTGAGTGATTATTTTTTTTTTTTTTTTTTACTGTTTGTCATCCTTTGCAGGTAATTTGTAGTCAGAAAATATTTTTAGATCATAAGAATTTTAGATAGATATGAACAGACTTCATAAAAGTGTCATTAAAAACGACTGACAAGGTACTGCTGTTATCTATTTTATTTTATTTTATTTTTTTTTGTGTATGAGTATCTTTCTTTTCAGGGCGTAAATTATGTAGAAATTGTCCCTAAATGTTGCATAGATAGATAGATA
Source organism: Acanthosepion lycidas (assembly GCA_963932145.1). Classification (NCBI taxonomy): domain Eukaryota; kingdom Metazoa; phylum Mollusca; class Cephalopoda; order Sepiida; family Sepiidae; genus Acanthosepion; species Acanthosepion lycidas. The sequence goes on along the minus strand of OZ010596.1, from coordinate 47,360,475 downwards.
GATAGATAGATAGATAGATAAGAACAGACTGGGAGATATATATATATATATATATATATATATATATATATATATATATATATATATAGAGAGAGAGAGAGAGAGAGAGAGATGAACAGACTGAGATAGATAGAATAGAAGAAAGGATAATAGAAACAATAACTAGTAGCTAGCAAGACATGTACATGTCTCTCTCTCTCTCCCTATATATATATATATATATATATATATATATAGAGAGAGAGAGGGAGAGGGAGAGAGAGACTCTGACTGACATCAAATCGGCTGGGTTTCGATCCAGGTTCAGTTGTCTAGTCCCACTGAGGAGCTGTGATACAGCGAAACAGTACTGTCTGCGAATTATATATATATATATATATATATATATATATATATATATATATAGAGAGAGAGAGAGAGAGAGAGAGATAGGAACAAAGGAGATAGATAGATAGATAGATAGATAGATAGATAGATAGATAGGATCAAATTAAAATAGGAACAAAGGAGATAGATAGATAGATAGATAGATAGATAGATAGATAGATAGATAGATAGATAGACTGAGCTTCTTACAATTGAAAGTCGGATAAACCCACGGTTACCTGTGGTATATTGAATCGGTTAGACGGTTGAGAGAGCTTCGATTCACTTACCATTATTTCCCTCGCAAATCAATGTCTTTCTTCTACAAGCTAATGGTTAAATATCCGGGCATTTTGGGTTCTATAATCCTGATTGGTCACTCGCCTCGAGATGAGACAAGTCAAATTTTGAATTCAGAAGCCTGGAAAGGGCAACAGGAAATAGCGATATTTCGTTAGAACAGCTATCATGACGAACAGTTTTATGATATTAAATAAAAGGAAGATGTGAAGTGCCGTGAATATGATGAACTGGATGGACAGGCTACTTTAAGTGATATCATACCAGTATAATTATTGACAAACCTGTGGAAGTTTTGTATAGCTTTTATTGGTTGAACTTGAATCAGCATCTATAATCATCGTAATCATCATCATTGGTCCCTTGATGGTTTCAATCCTCCCGGGGAGACCTAAGGGAAGAATAAACGGACAATGTCCTCCAGGATGATTTATAGGCGGTGGCTTTCACGAGTTCCGGCACTGTCATGTCCGTCCACTCTTTGATGTTGAGTCTTTGGTGTTGCCGTCGTCTTTTGCATCTATGGCGGGTGATGTGGTCAATCCATAACATCAAACGACGCTTAATAGTAGCGGGAAGAGATTTTTGTCAGCCCACAAGACTTTTGACCTTGCTCCGTACATAATCATTGGTCCTGTGCTGGAGGATCGTGAGGAGTCCTACCCATCATTGGATCGCCTCCTCTGCATTTCTTACGTCAAGTTAAAGATAACTTTTCAAAGATGAGTCAGTCAGTTATGTGCCATGCATGATACACCCCTAGGCGATCATGTATCTTTCGATACATGACTGACGAGGCAGATTTTATCCAGCAGTAGGTTACCATTTCTTTCTGTGCTAGGCTAGTTCCTATCCAAGGCTAAAGAATATCAGTCAGTTATGTACCATTAGGCGATCATGTATCTTTCAATACATGACTGATGAGGCAGATTTTTTCCCTGCAATAGGTTGCCATTTCTATCTGCGGTAAACCAGTTGCCATCCAAATCTATAGAACCCAATCTGTCTTGCTATTTACCCATAGCTGGAGGTGAGAAAAAGAGGATTCATACCTTTCCCAAGGATAGTAGCACGTAAGTGAATATCAGTCAGTTATGTACCATTAGGCGATCATGTATCTTTCGATACATGAATGACGAGGCAGATTTTATCTCGGAGTAGGTTGCCATTTCTTTCTGCGGTATACCAGTTGTCATGTAAGGCTAGAGAACTTGGTATGATCTGCTATTTACTCTGGAGGGTGGGGGGAGAAGAAGAGGATTCATACCTTTCCCAAGGGTACTAGCATGTAAGTGAATTTAATGGATTTGTCTGGAACTTGAACTCGGCTCACCGATTCCTCAATCCAAGCTGCTAACCATTACTCCACCATGCCTCCTTCAAAGATGAGTAGTTGTCTAAATTTTCGCTCATAAAATCTCAGATGCCTCACGATTAACTTTTTGGTCATTCTAGAATAGGTTCTGTGTTCTACAGACACGTAACGATGTCGAAGTGTCGAGAATTTAAGGTTGGGGTCGTTGTAAGAAAATGTTTAGCATTTCATTCGCAAGTTTAACAAAAAATTACTGCAAAACAGAGAGAAAAAGAGAAGAATTTTAGTCTTTATTTTTTCTGGTGTACGCTCTTTAGTCACTTGAGCAGACTTTGCTTCATGTATTGATTTGTTTGTGAATTTGGCAGCTGGGATCATCGAAAATATACGCACTTTTTAGTGTCTGTCAATAAAAGGCAAAAAAAAAAAAAAAAAAAAAAAAACTGGTGATGAAAATTGTATTGAAATTTACTGTTGCCATACATGGTCTTGTGTCTCCGATGTTCATTTCGAAGCCCTCGACGAAATCCAGAGACGGATATGCGATGTGATACTTCGAATCTTGACTAAAGTCACTTTCTCGCAGTTGTGATGTGGCTTCCCTCAGTCTTTTCTACAAGGATTTTCATGGCAACTCCTCCGACGAGCTACTTTCTCTGGTTCCCCATCTGCATGAATTTAAGCGTGCTACTAGGTTGGCATCTCGGTCACACCCTTTTAATGTTGAAACAGTTATCAATCGACATCTACTGATGCTTTTATCCTTATCCTCATCCTTTTCTTTATCCTTTCCTCAAACACTCCTTTTTACTCTTGCTCTCTGTAACACCTTACGTGCTAGTGGCACTCCTGGGGTGAAATGCTTAAAAATAGATAGATAGATAGATAGATAGATAGGTATGAACTGACTGAGATAAATAGATAAATATGAACAGACTGGGATAGATAGATATGAACAGGCCGAGATAGATAGATAGATAGATAGATAGATAGATAGATAGATATGAAGTGAGTAAAATAATTCCACCCTTTCACTGTCGAAACAGTTAAATGCATCCGCCTCTTCTTTTCCAACAGCTTCTTCTCTCGCACTTCCCGACAGTGTAACTCCCTTCCTCTTACTTACTTCCCTGATATCTATAATCTCCAAATATTAAAATGTAATGTCAATCGACAACATCTGATGTTTTGATCATGATCCCCACCTTTCTCTATATCCTTTCCTCAAGCAACCGTCTTTACTTATGATTTCACTCACTCAAACCCCTTGCGTGCTAGTGGCACTCATGTCTTGCTTGGGGTGAAATGCTTAAAAAAAAAAAAAATAAAAAAAAAAAAACAATTCAAAGACACATATAACCAGAAAGACGTGCTATGCCATTTAGCTTCAGCGAAAGTGTCAGGTTAGCAAAATCCAAATTAATGTTTTAAAACATTAATTTGGACTTTGCTATCCTGGCAACAAATTTCGACGATCTTTCTCAAACGATTATATCTACTCACGAAACGTACCTTAACGTAAACATTGATAACATATTTTAAATCCGACAATTATTTAATATATTATTTTGTTTATACGTTATTTTATGAGATACAATTTATTAGCTTGGTGCAAAAATAATGTCGTTTTCTCACATAGTAACATATGTGAGAAAACGACAATATTTTTGCACCAGCCTAATATTTAAGTAAATGCTATGTTTTATATATATATATATATATATATATATATATATATATATATATATAAACAGTAATAATTACCTTTACCGGTCTGAATATTCAAGAATATAATAAATAATATTCGGACTTAATCCAGCAGTCACTATCTTGATCCAGGGGAAAATTACCTCCTCGGTGTATTGAGTGTGAGGCCCTGTGAGAAGATGAATGGTGGCATAACGTCGCCATCACTAGTGATCACTCAAAACACCATGATGTTGACTGGATATCCAACTCTGTCTGAATCATCAGCCCTTTCCCCAGCTGACACCCAAACACTCTGAAATATTTATATTGGAGCTTCCAGGGCGAATGCCAAGCAGTGCAGCTTGTTGCTTCCAAATTTCTGGGGAGTAAATTACGTCATGGTGATCTTTTTTCTCGCAGATCCTATTTTATTTTACTTACTCGTATCGTTTTTTTTCTTTGGACTTGGATGCTAGACGATTGTCTTCGGCTGACGTAAATGTTCTTTGTGCTTTCTTTATTTGTACCTTTTTTTCTGTTTGGCATTGGTTTGTTTATTTACAAATCAAGGCATCTAAAGTTTTCCGGACGAGTATAATCTCTTATATTTATAAGATTATTACTATTATATATATATATTAATCTTTTCACCCTGAGTAAGGTAATAAAATCAGGAGAATGTAAGAGGATATTAAATATTAGGGACAAACTACACTTAAGGAGAGAGGACAATAAAAGGCCAAGATTTAAGAAGACAGGAAATAATGATTGAGATTGTATATAAATTTGGAAAGATTAAAGTTGAATAGAAACTAAGAAGCCAGAAGAGAGTTCCACAAGCGATTATGGCATCTCCTACAAGAGGGAACTCTTTATCTTCTGCGAGAGCTTACATGGTCGTAGTTCGCTGAAATTTTGAGGCCAGCCGTGGTATTTTTTTTTAAATTGGGGTCAAAAGTAGTTGTTTTGTACTTTAAATAACAGAAAAAAAGTATTATAGATGGTTAAAAATAAAAGCGAGATATATTTTATTAGCAAATTTATTATGACCAAATAAATAAAACATTTTATGTTTAAATTTTGCTCTTGTCAAAATATCCTCCTTTAGCCTTGATTACTGCAGCACAAATTTTTGGCATTCATTGCAAAAGTTTCTTAAAGTATAAGTTTGATAATTGACTCCATTCTTTTTCTCAGTGAATCTAAATTGGCTTTTTCATTTTTTCTTTTTTTTCATTCTTCTGTCAAGTTCAACACATAGTGATTCTGGGGTGACTTCAAACTTTTGGCGCCCGCTATCAAACTTACATAATTTAGGAGTTAAAAGTTTTCGAAAAATAAAAGTGATGCCCAGGTCAACCAAGAAATCATACAAAACCCGCCGCATATACTCATGACAGCATTATGCAGAATCTCACACATAGAAATTCACCATCGTTGATAATGGCTACAGAACTAACCGAAATCGCTCACAGCAATTATAACGATCGAGAATTCCTATCTTCTTTAAGCCCCGAAGAACGAAAAAATATTAGAATGCTGGAAAAAATCAATAAAAGATTAATTAATCCTTCCTTATCGGCCATTTTCAATGAAAGATGCTTGATAGAATTGTTGCTGTCCAAATACTGTATTGAATGTGAAACACTCCCTGACCCGCCCAGATATATATATATATATATATATATATATATATATATATATATATATATATATATATATATATATATATATATATAGTCGACTCTTCCGTCGAATTCGACGTATGAGGGTCAAGCAGATCAGTTCCCAGGAAACCGACAGCCCGACAACAGCACAAGAGATTTGATTATAGTGGTGAAGGTTTCTTGAAGGACTAGTCACACTTTTTGAAGGGCCGAATTCAGAGACCTGGTGCAATAAGTGCCACAAGGTCCCGAAACGACCCTCCGCAGGTTTTGAATTCATAGTTGTCCTTCTCCTAGAGCAGTTGCCATCCAAGGCTAAAGAACCCAGTCTGTCCTGTTATTTACCCATAGCTAGAGGGAGAAGAGGATTCACACTTTTCCCAAGGGTATTATCACGTAGGTGAATTTAATGGATTCAACTGGAATTTGAACTCGGCTCTCCGATCTCAATCCAAGCCGCTATCGATTACTCCACCGTGCCTCCTATATATATATATATATATATATATATATATATATATATATATATATATATATATATATATATAACGTTTCCGAAATTTTTTCTAGTGAGAGTCCGTCTTGCACACTTACAAATCTATCATTGGTCCATGCATTTAACATTGCTGCCATGTCTGGTCTGGTGCTCCTGCTATACATCTCGAGATTCTTGACAAAATCCAAAGAAGGGTCTGCAATGTAATCAATTCTGACTTGGCATCTCGATTTTCAGTCACCTTCTCACAGACGTGACGCGGCCTCCCTCTGTTTTTTCTACAAATATTTTCTTCGCGGGTGCCCCGACTACATGGATTTAAGCTTGCTGCTAGATTAACATCTAGGTTCATCCCTTTTACAGTTGAATTAGGTGAATGTTGCCACAACTTCTACTCCAATAGTTTCCTTTTATCGTACTTCCCGCCTGTGGAACTTCCTTCCGTTTATTTGCTTCATTGAAAAAAATCTTCAAAAATCGAAATGCAATGTCAATCGCCATTTTCTAACTTCTTAAATCCCGTTCATCTTTTGTCCTTTCCTCAGTCCTCTATATTCTTCTTTTCTTTTATTTCCACACTCTGTAGACGCATTCCAATATCATTCCCACATTGTTGGGTTGAAATTATTAATATATATATATATATATATATATATATATATATATATATATATAGGATTGGTGTATACAGAACAGATTCCAAGAAGGAAAAATACTATTCTTAAAAGAGTGCTCAATACAGAGTACAGCAAATATAATTATTTATTCAAAAATTATAACATAGCATAAATATGTTATAAAATCCCTAAATTTATGTTACAATTTTCGAATAAATAATTATATATATATATATATATATAAAGAAATATAGTCTTAAGGTGTGCTATATTTATGGAATAAAGTGCTCAATATCAGAGATAGAGCGTGTGTAAATATAAAAGTGAACATAGAAGTCAACACTTAGAGGCGACAGTCTGTTTCATGCTATATGCAATCGTCAAGCTTGACGATTGCATATAGCATGAAACAGACTGTCGCCTCTAAGTGTTGACTTCTATGTTCACTTTTATATATATATATATATATATATATATATATATATATATATATATATATATATATATATATGCGTGTGTGTGTGTGTTAGGTTGGTGCAAAAATAATGTCGTTTTCTGACGTTAAAAAATACGTCAAAAAACGATATTATTATTTCACTAACGTAATATGTATGTAATGTATGTACGTGTAATTGCGTATTTGGGCAGCCGTCTTTGTTTTATACAATTTTCTATAAAGACGAAACATAATGTCTTAAAATAAATAATCCATTCTGATATATATGAAAAATATATAGAAAATAGGAAAGATCTGGTAAGGTTAATAATCCAAAGTTCTTTAGTATTTTTGTTATTATTTTAAAAAAAATAGTGCTCGATACAAAAGTAGAGCCTAAATATAATTATTTATTTAAAAATATGAATCCAACATGATTTCAATAATGAATATGCTTATAAAACGCGTGAACTTCAGAATTATGTTATTCAAAAAAGAATTCGCTTGTAGATGGAACAGAGCTTAGTACTTTAATTCAATTTAATTTATATAATTATATTGAAGTTTTCGGCCCATGTTTTTAAACATGAGAACTCTTATGTAGCGTGTTGGAATCAAATTTTTAAATAAAAAAATATATATATGTGTGTGTGTGTATGGAGAGAGAGAGAGAGAGAGAGAGAGAGAAGAGGAGAAAGAGGAGGAGAAGGGAGAGAGAGACTGAGATAGATAATTTCTTTTTTGATCACCGAAGTAACCTGCAAGTCAATGTTGATTTCCCTGCCTACATTGTTTGCAAATCTATACGTTCTCTGCGATATTGTGTACTCCTCACCAACTTTTAAACAATACAATTTATACATACTTATATACTTGATATATATATATATATATATATATATATATATATATATATATATATATATATATATATACGAAGTATTAAGAAGGTAGTGCCTCTACTTTTTAATCTGTTTTGACGAAAAAAACAGTGAAAGCAAAAATATTTTCGCCAGAACGTCCTCAGATAATCTCGTGTGTACTTATATCAGGTTATATAAAAACATTTTCAAGAAACAATTTCGCCATTAAAATCTTTTCACTTTTACTCACGTAAAAACAAATTGTATCGTAAAAAAAAACTAAAACAGAATGAATTTAATATATATATATGTGTGTGTGTGTGTGTGTGTGCGTGTGCGTGTGTGTATTTGTATGTGTGTGTGTTTGTATGTGTGTGTGTTTGTATGTGTGTGTCTTATATGAAATAAAAATAATCTTATAATTTAGTCGTCAATAATAAAACCTAGAATGATCAAATCTGCAAAAATAGGATTAATATTGTTTACAATTTGTCCTGCTCTATTGGAGATTTTATATAATAATAATAATAATAATAATAATAATAATAATAATAACAATAATAATAATAATAAGGACAGCAACAACAACATCTTATAAAATGCTCACAACGATAACTTCTCTCGTAGCTTCACTTGTCAGATAACCATGTAAATTACCACATGGAAACAATGATACCAAAGTTTAAATAAATACACTCTTACTATGTAAAGCTTAAAGCAAGATAATATTAGGAATTTTATTAATTTTAATAAATGTATTAAAGTTCAAACTCTTTATATTGAACAATTTAATTCCAAATACTGTGTCTCATAATTAAATTTCCTTCTAGAATTATTCTGCCCGACATTTTTTTTTTCTCGTGAAATGCAATATTTCCGATTTGCCCGATAATAAACGGTAACTCGTCTGGTAAATCTTTTAGTCAATTGCTGTTGCAGAAAACTGCTCTGGCACATTTGTGCTTGTTCAACACCTATGGAGCCCACCTGTGGCTTAGAAAAGGTAGAGGGAAGCTACATTACGATGGTGGGTTGGAGACTGAAGACAAGATGCCAGATCAGGACCAATGGTATTGCAATTTTTTCTTTGGATTCTATCAAGTATCTCTAAATATATAGCAGGATCACCAGACCATAGGTGGCAGCAATATTTGAAACCTTGACGAATGCTACAATTGTAAATATGTAAGATAGATTCTGGCGAGAAAGACTGTCGCGACACAGTGAACTAACATGCCTAAAAACCTATATCATATTTCTCAGTTCCTGTCACCGTAAAAACCTTACCCCGAGATGTCACGAGGAGTCACTCTCCTGGAGATTAGTATCAGCTATGCTGATGGAAAAAAGAAAACTTTCTCTCAGACGATTTGCGTAATTTAGAGGACAAATTATCCATCGCATCCTCTAAGTGAATTGTGTCAGGGGGCTCTTTTTCTGACAGACGGTGACAATCTGACCATATTATACGTGGCAGTCGACAAAATCATAAACAAACAATGCGCATGCACGAAATTGAAACTATCATATGGCGACAATTTACCAATCGCACAGTGTATGTGTGTTTATATAATATATATATATATATATATATATATATATATATATATATAAATGTAATGAAAAACAAATCACTTTAATGTACCATTACGATAATTTATTTCACCTAAATCCTTTTTTAAGGATTCAGGATCATCAAGTAAATCTTCCAACAACGAAATTTTTTTTTTTTTTCTCATTTCGTTGTTGGAAGATTTACCTGATGATCCTGAATCCTTAAAAAAGGATTTAGGTGAAATAAATTATCGTAATGGTACATTAAGTGATTTGTTTTTCATTACATATTAGCTCTGTCCTAACATTGAGCTCTCAGGATTTCATCCTCTTTGGATTTACCAATTCGGTTTACCAAGTTCCTTATAACTTAACTATTTATATATATATATATATATATATATATATATATATATATATATATATATATAATTTCTTCATCTAATTTGTTTGCTTAAAAAGGGATGAGCCTCCTCAAAACAAGTTATTATGAACATTGTTTTTCATAAAAATATCATTACTTTTTAATAAGAATATAATCTTTAAATTAAAAGAAATTATTAGGCAATAGCAAATTGACACAAAATAATGTACATATATATATATATATATATATATATATATATATATATATATATATATATATATCTTGAAAATTTTACCGACATGGTTAACATATTTTATATTGTTCATATAGATGAATAGATAAGAACATATATATATATATATATATATATATATATATATATATATATATATATTAGGTTAGTGCAAAAATAATTACGTCAAAAACCGATATTATTTTTGCATCAACCTAATAGATAGAGAGATAGATAGATAGATAGATAGATATGAACAGACTGATACATATATATAGAGATAGTTACATATGAACAGAATGATATATATATATATATATATATATATATATATATATATATATATATATATATATAGAGAGAGAGAGAGAGAGAGAGAGAGAGAGAGAGAGGGGGGGATATGAGCAAACTGAGATAGATAGATAGACAGATAAATAAATAGATAGATAGATGCGAAAAGGCTGATAGATATGAAAAAGTAGATACATACATATATACATATATACAGTAGCTGAGATAGCTAGCTACCTATATATCCATACATACATACATATATATATATATATATATATGTGTGTGGGTGTGTGTGTGTGTGAGAGAGAGAGGTGTTGTATATGTGTATGTTTGTTTCCGTGGAAAGGCGTTTTGTTATTAAATTATTTAATGACAAACACTTCTGTTATATCCATATCTTCAGACAATATGTTTTTACTCAAGAAAGGGTCATGAAGTAAGATTTTGAAGATTAAACAAGTACATACCTAAAAACTTTTTTACATTTGCTTTTCCTTTTCGTTCTTATTGGTAAAACTCTTCAAGCGATTCCGTTTCTGTTTTTTGTTTTGTTTTTTCTTTTTTTTATGTTAGGCACTCTTCTATGTTTCGGATTCTACAGGGCCTTTCCACACGGTTCGAAGTAGATCCCCTCTATGGCGTACAGGCTCTCTTCTATTGATATGAGAAAGTTGCTGTATACAACGCAACTTTTAGAGATTTTAGTACGAGCCTGGCACATATAAGAAAATATCGCTTTTAGTTTTAGGCTATTTTTGGTGGGTTTTGGAGAAACGTGGAGAAGGAGCCAAACGATTTCAAGAAAATAGCTCATTACATTTGGCAGAAATAGCTAAACAATACTTACATGTAATTATATTCAAGCCTGCTGTCCTCATCTAACTTGTTGCTGTCACAACGTTTCGGCCGTTACGACCTTCATCAGGTGTATATTGATCTCGGTAACTGTCAGGGACAGAAATAAAGACACAAATAGAGTTATTAAATTAAACAAATATATTAACAGAAATAGTAATACAAACATATAAGAACGGGAGTGTTACAGCAAGAATTTTCAGTTCGATTGTCAGAGCTGACAGCTGGAAACTTCCCTCTCTCCAAAAAGCAGTCCCTGCTGCTATTTCTAGCTGGTAGAGTCCATGCGTGCGTGGGTAAATTACCTTTACAGTAAACTACAGAATAATCCTGAAACATTTATTTGATCTACGGTCTACACCTCGTTCCAATGATCATGTCCATGGATATCGTTTAGTTCGTTTTTTTTATTTAGATCTGCTCAGTTATTGACAACAAATATGACGACTATAGTCAGAATATGAATCATATTTTGATAACACCTCATCCCAGAAATTCAGACAGTAGGTTAATCAATATATATATATATAAAAAAAATATCTCGTAAAGTCAATCGACCGATGACGTTTGCCTGAAATTTTACCAAACAAAAACTTTTGGAGATTTCTTTGAAAGAAGATTTACATTTTCATTTTTCTTTGGAATAATATTCTAGAATGTGCTGAATCAGGGAAAGAATTCAATGAACAAAAAAAATAAAAAAATATGGTAATACTTTATTCGGTATAAAAGATTTTTCTTATATAAAATATATTCTGTATTTAATTTGTTCGCTTAATAAGGCGTGAACCTCCTCAAATCAAGTTATTATAAATATTGTTTTTGATAAAAAATATCATTTCTTTTTCATAAGAATATAATCTTTAAGATAAAAGATGTTATAAGATAATAACAAATTCACACACAATATTGTTCATTCATACATACATACATACATATATATATATATATATATATATATATATATATATATATATATATATATATATGTAATGAAAAACAAACCACTTTAAGGTACCATTACGATAATTTATTTCACCTAAGTCCTTTTTTAAGGATTCAGGATCATCAGGTAAAACTTCCAACAACGAATTGAGAGGAAAAAAAAGGACTTAGGTGAAATAAATTATCGTAATGGTACCTTAAAGTGGTTTGTTTTTCATTACATATTAGCTCTGTCCTCACATTGAGCTCTCAGGATTTCATCCTCTTTGGATTTACCAATTCGGTTTACCAAGTTCCTTATAACTTAAATATATATATATATATATATATATATATATATATATATATATATATACATGCATATGCATATATATAGATAGATAGATAGATAGATAAATAGATAGATAGATAGATACACACCCACATATATAGTCATGTACATAGTCATATATATATATATATATATATATATATATATATATATATATATATATATATATATATATATGCGCATTTCATTTCTGAATATTGCAGGAATATTTAAATGAGAACTAATTGTCAGAAAGGAGACCTACCGGACACTATTCATCAACTACATGCAAACATGGCTAAAAATAATGGAAACCTTATTAATAAAAACAAACAAATAATATTAACTATGAACATGGACATAATATCTTGACCGTGTTTTGAAACAAAAAAAAAATGAAAACATTTTATAAACCATACATACAACAAACTATTTCTTATTCTAACAGTTAAAATATAATCCTTGAAAATGGCTAAAGGTATAGCGGAAAGCGCTCAGATAAAAGAACATTTGGACAGTTTTTATATAATTTATCATCCGAAAAGAAAAAAAAAATTAGATCACATGAGAAATTGAAACTAAATAAAAGCACCTTGTCTGTCGTGTTCAATGAAATGTGCATGAAAGAAGAATTGCTGCCTAAATCGACATATATATATATATATATATATATATATATATATATATATATATATATACACACACACATTTTACGGACAAGGTTAATACCAATTATATCGTAAAAGAAGGCTTGCATAGCAAAATTGGAGATGAAAACATAAGAACAGAGATAGATAGATAGATAGATAGATAGATAGATAGATAGATAGATGTGAAAAGGCTGACAGATATTAAAAAGTAGGTAGATAGATACATACATATATACATACAGAAAAAAAAAGCTGTTCGTGCCTGGTTGTGTGTTAAGTACCATGTGGAGAGTTGATTTAAATGGAAATTACTGAGACTTCCGGAAGAGGAATGGCACGTGGAAGTAGAACAATCTAGCCCAGGGTACGAAATAAAGGAGTCGGTTCAAAATTTTAATGACCTGTAGACGAGCGGAGCGTACAACGGCCTAAACATTGTCAATATGGTAATGAAGATGAAGATAACAGTTCGAATAATACCAATAATATAAGTAATCATAATACCTCATCTCAGAGATACAGACTTATACATTTATATATAAAAAGCCTAGCAAAACCACAATGCACAGGGCCTGACAATTTTGTTTAGCATGAAACAGACTGTCGCCTCTGGGCGGTGTCTTCAATTTATATTTACATACGTTATGTATCTGTCTATATTTCTGAGATGAGGCATTATGTACACTATTTACATTATTCGGACTATTGTCTTCATTTTTGTAGCCATATTTATCACAACGTTTCGATCGTTGTAGCTCCGGCCTTCTTCAGGTGGTTGGAATGACTCCCGAGTAAAACCCCCAATAGAGGAGAACATGACTAAAGACTGTGTGTACGCTATCCTGTGCAGCTGCGGAAAGAAATATAAAGGGGGGACAGGCCGCGCCCTTAAGGTAAGGCTTCACGAACACCAGAAAGCTGTAACACGGGGGGAAGGGGAAAAATCAGGGGTGACTGACCACATATGGAGAGAAAAGGGAGATCACCGCCCTCTGTGGGATCAGGTTGAAATCATAGACAAAGAACATCATTGGAAAATTCATAAACTTAAGGAATCAGCGGATATGCTATGCCAAAAAAATCTCCTGAGCCGACCAAGCATAGACATGAATACAATATGGGAACCAGTAATAATGAGTGGCAGAGAAAAGCGATAATAACAATAAAAATTACAATATGAGCTCTGGTAAAAAAATGTTTGCTGAAGACATTAGGTTTATAACACCCAGAAATTCATACACAGATGTCCTCATGGACACATGGCACAGTGGATAAAAGCGTTAGTTAGACGGACAGGACCCAAAGAGTGTGAGTTCAATACCTGGTTAAAACAAAGGAGAGACGTGGTTAGGGAAATGATGAGTAACAACCATTAGACATGGCACGTGGTACTAGAACAGTCTATCCCAGCGAGCGAAATAAAGCGTTTAGTTCAACATTCCAATGACCTGAAGAAGGCCTGAGCGTACAAGGGCCGAAACGTTGTTATGAATATGGCGACAAAGATGAGGACAATAGTACAAATAATATAAATAGTGTACATAATATCTCATCTCAGAAATATAGACAGGTTAATTTGCAGTTTAGCACCCACGCTCAGTTCGCATTTAAAATTTAAAATTTCCTGAATACTGACATTTTGGTATAATATACTAGTTTAGGTTTTAATTTTTGGTTCTTTAGTTTTTCTTATTTTCCAGTAAACTTAGGTAGGGTGTGTTTGCTCATCTCATTGGTCCCTTTTATTTCTGTCCCTTTTTTTTCTTTAGTTTAATTACCCTCCCTCATTAGGTGGTCAGTGATGTCAGTTCTCTGGTGGATGCGGAGCGATTTTCGTTTTTCGTCTGCGTGTTTTTCGTTTTTCGTCTGCGTGTTTTTCGTTTTTCGTCTGCGTGTTTTTCGTTTTTGATGTCGTGTCTGAATGCCTGCGTGTCTGTGTGAGTGCTAGGGGTGAATGAATGTTTTTTTTTTTTCTTAATATTTTTTATAGTCCAGCATTGATTACGTCCAGTTAACTGATGTTTCTGCCACATTTAAGGATTGTGCGTTTTTTTATTACTAACATGATTTTGTTTAGTTTCTTGTAAAAAGATTATATTCATATTGTACATACTTGCTGGGGATTTTTTAGCTTGCTGTTTTATCCACCCCCCATCGACAGACGACGATTTGAATATATGTGAACTATTTACGATTTTCATAGAGACAATGAGGTATTATGGTGGATTTAGTAAGAAAGGTTAGTAAGAGTGTGTTGTTTTGGGTCAGTGTTTGCGGTTAGCTAAGTTTTAAAATAAGTTTTTGGGATAAATTGCTCAGTATCAGAGATAGAGTGTATGTAAATATAAATATAAAAGAGAACATTGAAGTCAACACTCAGAGGCGACAGCATGATTCAACTCAGACCATTAGCCTCTCTCTCTCTCTCTCTCTCTATATATATATATATATATATATATATATATATATATATATATATATATATATATATATGTATATGTATATAAAAGTTAATGGACAGAGTTGAATCTGGCCAGGAATCAGTAGTATTAAAAAGTGCCCAATACACGTGTAAAAAAATTAAATAAATAAAAGTAAAAATAACATTTAGACCTTTTAACTCAGAAGGCCAATTGAATACGCAACCGTGGTTTCGACCTCACCGCATCATCAGGCAATATTCAGAAGTTAAGGCCAAAATACTGATTTTTTGAAGTTATATATATATATATATATATATATATATATATATATATATATATATATATATATATATATATATATATATTAATGTTCAAGTTGTCTAAAGATCACTTGATCGTGAAACTGGGTTTAAGACTAGGTATATACTTTCATAATAACGTTGTCGGGCGAATTTTGCTCTGTCTAGGACGTATAGGATAAAAGCACTTTACTGAATAGGTTGATATTAGCCGTTAAGACTTCTTATTTTTTATTATTACTGGCCTTTTTCGAGAATGTATCTGGTTTAAGGGTATTTAGGTCTTTTGTAAAATTTGAGCGTTCATTCCACCAACGGTTTTGTTTTACTTTAACATATATATATATATATATATATATATATATATATATATATATATATATAACTTTCCTCTGATTGACTTTATCAAAGCAAATGTAAGCATTTTATTTTGCAACAAATATTTATTAAGAAAAGGAACATGACGTTAGATTTTCAGACATGATAAAATAAATCTATCTTTTTATAACACTCTGTAAGTCACTCCTCTCTCTCTCTCTCTCTCTCTCTCTCTCTCTCTCTATATATATATATATATATATATATATATATATATATATATATATATATATATATATATATGCGTAGATATGCATAGAAACCAACACACACACACATGTATATGTTGATTTTGATGCATATGTATGTTTGGGAATTTTACACATCCATATATACATACTCATAAAATACTTTGCTTAGCAATATTTGACCTAACACTTTTAGTAATACTTTTTGCGGAAAAATCTCTGTTCTGTGGAAGCCACTTTGACGTCGAAAAAGATGTTAATTCCTTTCATCTGCTTCGCACTGGTTTTCTTTTTACTGTAAAAAAGAAAAAGAAATTCTTTTCTCTTTTCTGTTTTTGGCAATTCAAGTCTTTACTCATTATAGCCAAATAAAAAAAATTACATCCATTAAAATCATTCATTTGCCTTTTTGTATTTCGAAGTTACATTTTTTCTTTACATTATTTTCTTAATGTTCGTTGTAAATTTATTTCATTTTTTTTTTTAAATTCACTTCACGATATTTACATAAACGTAATTTAATTTTTTTTTTTTCGTACTATAGATGCCAAATTTATTTCTACGTATAATGATATTTTATTTATGTTGGGTTCTTGATGTAAATCGTTTGTGTTTTATTTATTTTATTTATTTATTTTTTTACATTGCTTATGTTTTTAAAAATTTTTTTTTATTCATTCTCTCAAGCGCCATTTTCTTTTTTTGGTCTTCTTCTTCTCATGTTTGTAGACTAGCTTATCATAGTAAACTTTATTTTCAAAATGGCGCTGATTACGTAACCTTTAGTTGGTAGGAGAAGTAAAAAAATTAACAACATCTTATGCTTCCGTTCCCAGGCAGCGAATTATTTACGTCTGTTTGTTTGTCTGTTTTTATTTTTATTTTACTCAATGAAATAAATTCTTAAAATAAAACAAGAATAATTTTAAACATAAATAAAGTTATTAAAAAATTATATGTATATATATATATATATATATATATATATATATATATATATATATATATATATATAGAATAAACACAAGATTTCGTGATTATTAGCCCAGGTGAAATTTTCACTAAAAACACCAGATTTCACCGAACTGACCTTTAGAGTTGATTCTGATGGCAAAATGTCGTGAACTCCGGTCGAAAGAATGATATTTGGTTTTTAAGTAACACGTAAGACCAGCAAAATCCGGATAAAAATAATGAAGTGGAAAAATGTAAAGAGAAGAAAAAATTAGACAGGAAAATAGTTTGCCAATGTAAGCAAGAAGAAATATATATATATATATATATATATATATATATATATATATATATATATATATATATATATATATACGATATATGTACGATAAAGTTTTAAATCAAACGTCTTTGTACACAAAGAAAACAATACAAAACTTTAACCTGATATTTTCAAAAAAAAGAGAAAAACAAATTGAAATTGTGAAAAAAAAAGAGAAGGTGAGGCCAACATATTTAACGTTGATGCTAATGAAAATAGTGCCAAGAGGTTTCGTGCATATAAAGATGGGATTTAGATATATACGAAGATGGACTGAAAAGTTCTAAGTTTGACTATGAAGAACTTATTCCAGAGCTGTGAAATCTTGCATGCATTAATTTCAACGGTTCATTTTAATAAATGCATTGTATCTTTCAAGTTACGAGGGTGAGCTGAAAAAGTTCACAGGTTGCCTATGAAAGAGTGATGCTAGAACTGTGAAATCTTCAATGCTTTAATTTCAACACATCATATTGATAACATTATTGTTTCCTTCTAGGTACCATGATCGGCTGAAAAGTTCGTAGACTGACTATGAAGAGCTGTGAAATCTTGCATAATATAATTTCAACGCTTCTTATTAATAACGGTATTGTTTCCTTCTAGGTACGATGATCGGCTGAAAAGTTCGTAGACTGACTATGAAGAGCTGTGAAATCTTACATAATTTAATTTCAACGCTTCTTATTAATAACGGTATTGTTTCCTACTAGGAATGATGATCGGCTGAAAAGTTCGTAGACTGACTATGAAGAGCTGTGAAATCTTGCATAATATAATTTCAACGCTTCTTATTAATAACGGTATTGTTTCCTTCTAGGTACGATGATCGGCTGAAAAGTTCGTAGGCTGACTATGAAGAGCTGTGAGATCTTGCATAATTTAATTTCAACGCTTCTTATTAATAACGGTATTGTTTCCTTCAAGGTACGATGATCGGCTGAAAAGTTCATAGGCTGACTATGAAAAGCTGCGCAATCTTGCATAATTTAATTTCAATGCTTCTTATTAATAACGGTATTGTTTCCTTCTAGGTACGATGATCGGCTGAAAAGTTCGTAGGCTGACTATGAAGAGCTGCGAAATCTTGCATAATTTAATTTCAATGCTTCGTATTAATAACGGTATTGTTTCCTTCTAGGTACGATGATCGGCTGAAAAGTTCGTAGGCTGACTATGAAGAGCTGTGAAATCTTACATAATTTAATTTAAATGCTTCTTAATAATAACGGTATTGTTTCCTTCTAGGTACGATGATCGGCTGAAAAGTTCGTAGGCTGACTATGAAGAGCTGTGAAATCTTACATAATTTAATTTAAATGCTTCTTAATAATAACGGTATTGTTTCCTTCTAGGTACGATGGTCGGCTGAAAAGTTCGTAGGCTGACTATGAAGAGCTGCGAAATCTTGCATAATTTAATTTCAATGTTTCGTATTAATAACGGTATTGTTTCCTTCTAGGTACGATGATCGGCTGAAAAGTTCGTAGGCTGACTATGAAGAGCTGTGAAATCTTACATAATTTAATTTAAATGCTTCTTTATAATAACGGTATTGTTTCCTTCTAGGTACGATGATCGGCTGAAAAGTTCGTAGGCTGACTATGAAGAGCTGTGAAATCTTACATAATTTAATTTAAACGCTTCTTAATAATAACGGTATTGTTTCCTTCTAGGTACGATGATCGGCTGAAAAGTTCGTAGGCTGACTATGAAGAGCTGTGAAATCTTGCATAATTTAATTTCAACGCTTCTTATTAATAATGGTATTGTTTCCTTCTGGTGAGATGAAAATTTCATAGGTTGATTATGAAGAAGTAATGCTAGAACTGTGAAATCTTGCTTGCATTAATTTCAGCTCTTCTTGTAAGTGAATTGTTTCTTTCAAACAGATATGGAGCTTTTCAAAGAAGACTTCAAATGTAACTGTGTGATTAAGTGATAATGACGTCATAGCTGCTGTTGATGACTTTTTTACCAACAAGATGAAAGCTTCTTCACCAATGGGATCCAAGTACTGCAAAACCGATGGAAGAAGGGTGTGGACCGCAAGGGGGGATATGTTAGAAAATAAATCTCATTTCGTCACTTTCCGCGTGGGTATCTTCTTTACCTTATAAACTTTACAGTCGACCCTGACGATGGAGGAAATTAAAAGGATTTTATAAAATAAGTATATGTTCGCATATTCGAATATAGCAGAGGGGAATTTTTTAATGATTGACAATTTAAGTCCTGACGACCGCTTTACCGGTGCTAGAGAAAAATGACTTAATGCCCAGCCACCAGTTGAACGGTGGGTAAACATTTGCATTGTGTTTTGTTCTTGGTTGTCTTATTTTGTAAGAGCCAATCAGGAAATCCGTTATATTCTAATGTCATCGAACGTTATACCAACATGTCTGCGCCTTTTCATTGTGTTTTGTGGATGTGTTTTGGATAAAAAAAGATCGTTTTTACCATCATGCGTGCAGTGTCTCAAACGTAACCGCCAGGGAAGCAATCCGGAAGTTATATTTTTTGTAACTATTTTTATATCTTCTGTGAAACATTACATACCAATTATTTGCGAATTTTGACTCAGGAGATCAAGCAGATGGGTTAAAATTGTTCAGGAAAAGAGGTCTCAAAGGGTTAAGACAGTGGTAGAAGATATCGTCAAATAAAAAACGACAGATGAAAACAAGAGTAATCAAGCCTCAATTCAGGGAGTACTAGGAATCAAGTGAACAGAACTTTGTGTCAGAAACGACGGGCCTTCGAAAAGTAATGTCAAAATAAAATGAAGTCATGCAATTATACTATCTCCTTGCTAAGTATAATGCTTATATTTTTTGTAACTATTTTTATATCTACTGTGAAACATTACACATCAATTTTGAATCTGAACCTCAGGCAGAAGGGTTAAAATTGTTCCTGAACGCAGGGCTCAAAAGTTTAAACAGTTGACATAAATATACTAGGCAAGGTTGAAATGATCGAGTCCTGCTCAAGAACGATCTTATTTTTTTCTCTTTATCTCTTCTTACTCTCTCTCATTTTATTTTTATTTTTCTCTCTCTTTTTGTCTTTGTCTTCCCGTCTCTCTCTCTCTCTCTCTCTCTTATTATCTCTGACTATCCTTTTAAGTATAACTAGCAGCATGGCCCGGCGTTGCCCGTGCTTGATTCAAAAATCGTACGACTCATACAGCATTCGCTATCACTTGACTTAAAATATTTTTGCCCTTCCTTGCCTTTAAAGGAGTGCCCTTTGCCGTGCTAATGTTTCTATATGCCTTATTTCGTGCCTATCTCACACTGCGAATTTTTTCTAAGCTCTATACTAAACATTAAATCTGTTACGAAGAAAGAACTAAACAAAATGAACACAAAATGATCAGCTTTAAAAAAGGACTCGTACCTGAAAAATTGAATGAAAAAAGAATGATAACAACAAATACTTTTTCACACCCAACCCAGTTCTGCGGAATCAGAATCAACGTTGAGTTTAAGCAAGCGAATGAGCCAATTGGAGTAAAGTGCCATGCAGATTTAAATTTTTCCCACTTGTGACGAATGCAGCTATCGATTTTTTTGCATGCTAGCATGCTAGTTAACATTCGTGTCAATCAGCTGTTGGCTCTCACTATCGCCAATAGAATATACCTGTCTATTCGTGGCAGCCACCTATAGGCTCTCACTCTGGCCAGTAGAAAACGGCCGCAAACTACATGAAAACTGCCGTAGAAGCATGAAAAAATCGATTATTTCCACTATCGATGAGAATTGGGAAATGCATAGTCGGTCTTAGCCTTACCGCTAACTTGGAGCATTTGTATGTAAATTTTGGTGCAAATCCGTCGAAAATTGCGGCCGTGCATTTGTTACACACACACACAAACACACACACACACACACACACACATCCTGCCTTTTATAGGGATGCTTTTATTTTTCGTAAGTATTTTATATCTAAACGTTACATAACAATTATTTGCGATTTTCGACTCAGGCAGAAGGGGTAACATTTTTCGAGAATGCAGGGCTCAAAGGAAATAGTTAATGTTTTCGTTTTGTAGGAATTTTACGTCTTGAGCAAAATTCTCCCCATGATTGATCTGAGGAAGCGGCTGCATATAGGTTACTATAGTGAATCGGTTTGGCGCCATGCATGACATCCATATAGAACTCTCGATTTAAAGAATCTATTTAAAACATGAATCGAGTTTTTAATCCTTTCAGCCCAGACCACCGCTTTACCGGTGGTGAGAAAAAAATGACTTAATGCCCAACTACCGTTTGAACGGTGGGTAAACACGTGTAACTAATTTTATAACTACAGTAAAACATTAGATAAAAATTATTTGAGAATTTGACTCAGGAGCTTAGGCTGAAGTGTTAATAGTGTTCAGGAATGTAGGGCTCAAAAAGTTAATAAATTATTTCCTTCTTTCTATCAAACCATCCTCTTTCTCCTGGATTTGATCTTTCCTTTCTCATATAACACTTCTTCTCCTGTAATACGCAGCCACCGGTTGAACAGTGGTAGAGAAAAATGACTTAGTGTCCTGCTGCCGGTTGAACGGTGGATAAACGCTTGAAACTATTTTTATATCTACCGCGA
This sequence comes from Acanthosepion lycidas, assembly GCA_963932145.1. Taxonomy (NCBI): domain Eukaryota; kingdom Metazoa; phylum Mollusca; class Cephalopoda; order Sepiida; family Sepiidae; genus Acanthosepion; species Acanthosepion lycidas. The sequence goes on along the minus strand of OZ010596.1, from coordinate 47,338,350 downwards.
AACATTACATACCAATTATTTGCGAATTTTGACTCAGAAGCTCAGGCAGGAGGGGTAACATTGTTGAGGAACATAGGGCTCAAAAGGTTAAGAGTGTAGTAAAAGATGGCGTCAAATAAAAAAACGACAGATGAAAACAAGAGTAATCAAGCCTCATTTCAGGGAGTACTGGGAATCAAGTGGACAGAACTTTGTGGGTTTTCGAGGCAATCATACTCTCTACCTGCTAAGTATAATGCTTTTATTTTTTTTGATAAATATTACATATAGGTTATTTGCGAATTTTGACTCAGGACCTAATGCAGAGGCCTTAAATCTGTTCAGGAACACCGGGTCCAAAAGTTTAAAAACAGAAGAAAGGATAAATGCTGTATGAGCGAAAAGGAAATAGAAGAAATTCAAAATGGAAGTGAAAAATATTTTAAAAAGTTGGACCAAAATAAAGAATTGGAAAGAGAGGAAAGAATGAAAGAAAGAAAAAAGAAAGAAAGGAAAAAAAGACGGAGAAATTTAATGAGAAAAACAATGAATTATTCCCCTTCATATACTACTATTTAATCCATAGCTCGTGGGACGAAATGCATTCGTACCTCACTTAAGTTTATTAGCATGCAAGAAAATGAAAACGAACTAGTCTGGAATTCGAAACCGGCTTTCGGATTTATGATTCTGAAACATAAAGAATGGAAATGAAAATAAATAAAGAAAAGAAATAAATTCAAATAAAAGAAAATCATTTAAGAAGAATTCAGAGAAGAAGAAGAAGAATTCAGAGAAGAAGTAGAAGAAGAAAAAGAAAAAGAAGAAGAAGAAGAAGAAAAAGAAGAAGAATTCACAGAAGAAGGATAGAAAAAGAATTCAGAGAAGAATAATAATAAGAAGAAGAGTTCAGACCAGAAGAATTCAGAGGTAGAAGAAAAAGTAGAAGAATTCAGAGAAGAGGATTTCCGAGAAGAATTTAGAGACGAAAAATTCAGAGAAGAAGAAGAAGTATTCAGAGAACAAGAACAAGAATTAAGATAAGAAGAAGAAGAAGAAGAAGAAGAAAAAGAAGAAGAAAAAGAAGAAGAAGAAATGTTCAGACAAAAAGAAGAAGAGGTAGAAGTAGAAGTAGAAGAATTCAGAGAAGATTTCCGAGAAGAAATAAGAGAAGCGGAAGAAGAAGATGAAGAAGACGAAGAAGGAAAATTCATAGAAGAACAATAGAAGAGAATGAAGGAAAAGAAGAAGAGGCAGAAGAAGAAGAAGAAGAAGAAGAAGAAGTGTTCAGACAAAAAGAAGAAGAAGAGGTAGAAGTAGAATAATTTAGAGAAGATTTCCGAGAAGAATTAAGAGAAGAAGAACAAGAAGAAGAACAAGAATTCATAGAAGAATAGAAGAAAAATTCAGTTAAGAAAAATAATAATAAGAAGAGTTCAGACCAGAAGAATTCAGAGTTAGAAGAAGAAGTAGAAGAATTCAGAGAAGAGGATTTCAGAGAAGAATTTAGAGACGAAAAAGTCAGAGAAGAAGAAGTATTCAGCGAACAGGAACAAGAATTAAGAGAACAAGAAGAAGTAGAAGAAGAAGAAGAATTCAGAGGTAGAAGAAGTAGAAGAATTCAGAGAAGAAGATTTCAGAGAAGAATTTACAGACGAAAAATTCAGAGAAGAAGAACAAGAATTAAGAGAAGAAGAAGAAGAAGAAGAAGTGTTCAGACAAAAAGAAGAAGAGGTAGAAGTAGAAGAATTCAGAGAAGATATCCGAGTAGAATTAAGAGAAGAAGAATAAGAACAAGAACAAGAAACAGAACAAGAATTCATAGAAGAATAGAAGAAGAATTCAGAGAATAATAATAATAATAATGATAATAATAATAATAATAATAATAATAATAATAGTTCAGACCAGAAGAATTCAGAGGTAGAAGAAGAAATAGAAGAATTCAGAGAAGAGCATTTCAGAGAAGAATTTAGAGACGAAAAATACAGAGAAGAAGAAGTATTCAGAGAACAAGAACAAGAATTAAGAGAAGAAGAAGAAGAAGAAGAAGAAGAAGAAGAAGAAGAAGAAAAAGAAGAAGAAGTGTTCAGAAAAAAAGAAGAAGAAGAGGTAGAAGTAGAAGTAGAATTCAGAGAAGATTTCCGAGAAGAAATAAGAGAAGTGGAAGAAGAGGAAGAGGAAGAAGAAGAAGAAGAAGAAGAAGAAGAAAAAGAACAAGAATTCATAGAAGAAGAATAGAAGAATTCAGAGAAGAATAATAATAAGAAGAAGAGTTCAGAAAAGAAGAATTCAGAGGTAGAAGAAGTAGAAGAATTCAGAGAAGAGGATTTCAGAGAAGAATTTAGAGAAGAAAAATAGAGAGAAGAAGTATTCAGCGAACAAGAAGGAGAAAGATTCAGCGAACAAGAATTAAGAGAAGAAGAAGAAGTAGAAGAAAAGAAGAATTCAGAGAATAATAATAATAAGAAGAGTTCAGACAAAAAGAAGAAGAAGAAAAAGAGGTAGAAGAAGTAGAAGAATTCAAAGATTTGCGTGAAGAATTTAGAGAAGAAGAATTCAGAGAACAAAAACAAGAATCCAGAGAGGAAACGAAGAAGAATTCAGAGAATAATAATAATAATAATAATAATAATAATAATAATAATAGAAGAATTCAGAAAAGAAGAAGAGAGAGAAAGAGAAAAAATGCGATAAATAGAAAAGATGAAGTTTCATCAGAAATGGAAAGGGAGACAAAAAACATGCCTAAGAAGACAAACAAGAACAATAACTTGTAAAGAATTTCGAAGAGCGAAGCGTATTTTGAGTTTTCTCTTGGAGATGAGATAATGTTGGTGAACGCTGCGAATGAAATTAAGAACGGATGTAAGATTTTTTAAATATAAAATAGAGACAAAGGTTGCTTGCTGGAAACGAAAATAATAATAATAATGAAGAAGAAGAAGAAGAAGAAGAAGAAGAAGAAGAAGGAGAAAAAGAAGAAGGAGAAGAAGAAGAAGAAGGATTTGCAAAGTGCCGAGCTGGCTAAATTTTGGATGAAGAAAAAAAAGAAAAGCATTGGAGTAACAGAGGAAAGGGTAAAATTAACTTAAACGCAGATGTCTACGTTTTCCGCTAAACAAAAATATCTTTGTTATAATTCCAGTTAAATGGTAGTTCAAAGTAACAAAGGGCAAAAATTAAAATACTGAGGTCAATAACTATTTAACTAGTACGCAATATCTCCAGTTTTACGTCAATATTCGCTGTACTTACTCTCGAAATATACACTATAAGTCCCTCTGTCTCGTTCCTTCTCACTCCTTTATATATATATATATATATATATATATATATATATATATATATAATCGACTCTCCCGTCGAGATTCGACGTATGAAGGTCAAGCAGATCACTTTCCAGGAAACCGACAGCCCGACACCGGCACATGAGATTTGATTATAGTGGTGAAGGCCTCGTGCAGGACCATCCACACTTTTTGGAGGGACGAATACAGAGACCTGGTGCACCGAATGCCACAAGGTTCCCAAACGACCCTCCGCAGATTTTGAATTCAGAGTTTTCCTTCTCCTAGACTAGTTGCCATCCAAGGCTATAGAACCCAGTCTGCCCTGCTATTTTAACCATAGCTGGAGGGAGAAGAAGAGGATTCATACCTTCCCCAAGGGTATTAGCACGTAAGTGAATGTAACGGATTCGACTGGAATTCGAACTCGGCTCTCCGATTCCTCAATCAATCAATCAATCAATATATATATATATATATATATATATATATATATATATATATATATATATATATATATATATATATATATGATCTAGCAAAAATGCTTTGACAAATTTTGGGGGCGGGTTATTCACACCAAAACAAGTCCATATAAACCTATGTCTGCGAAAGAGTTTAAAGTTTACAGTAGACGCTGTTAATGGTACAATAAATTTTTTTTTAAAAAATCCAAAAATTTAAAAATTATTTTACAAACTTTGGGGGCGATTTCAAAAATTGAAATAATCCTCATTTACTACTGCCTGAAGAGATGCGATGATATACATCGAAACATGAGTGCATTTATGTAGCGGTTTTATATATTTTCAGATGTAATATCCTATACTAAAGTATATATATATATATATATATATATATATATATATATATATATATATATATATATATATATATATATATATAGGGAGAGAGAGAGAGTTAGAAGATAAATAAATCAAGGGTATACGCGAGCAGGCAAATAAGTAATCGTTAAATTTATACATGAGGTGTAAACATAATCGGGCTTGATGTATTTATACAGAATAAAGATGTATATTAATTAGTACATATACGTGTACCTACGTTTTGGTGTGCAACTGAAGTTTCGGTGGATTACTAGCTCGTCAGGCATATATATATATATATGACGAGACAGAAGACATAGGTCAACACCAAGCGGGAATAATCGGCTTCAGATTGCCTATAGATTGAGTTCACTTATATTTATATATATATATATATATATATATATATATATATATATATATATACGGTCTACCTTTGATATTGAGAACATTTATACGTAAATAATAGCATAGCTTAAAACAATATTTTAATCGTATATATATGTAACGAACTGGACAATGACCTGATAATTAAATATATTTTGTAACACGTTATTTATATAGATACAAATATTTAAGTAAATGCCCTGTTTGTAATAAACAGTATTAACAACATTTACCGACTTGAACTCCCGATGGATTTGCATAGAGAATATGTGTCTTACGACAGGAATTGAACTTGTATCCTATACGGAACCGTCATATAACCTGATGTGCTATAATAATTTAGCTACAGAAGATATGGAAAATTGTAGTTTAAAATTAGTAAAATCGACCTTGCTCAGAGACAGGGTCAGAAAGAAAAAAAATGCTTTTTTCTTTTTTCTATATTGTTTTTATTTTCTTTTTTTTCTTTTTGCTATTTTTGGTTTTCTTTCTTTTTTCCCTGTTTTTCTTCCTTCCTTTTTTTTTTCTCTCTTTTTTTTTCTTTCGTTCTTTTTCCTATTTTTGTTTTTCTTCCTTTATATTTTCTTTCTTTTTCCTATTTTTTTATTTAATTTTTCTTTCTTTATCCTTTCCTTTTTTCTATTTTTATTCTTTCTTTTTCTTTTTCCTATTTTTGTTTTTTTTCTTTCTTCCTTTTTTCTTCATTTCTTTTTCCTATCTCCCTTTTCCTTTCTTTATTTTTTTCTTTCTTTTTTCTAATTTTGCTTTTCTTTATTTTTTCTCATTCCTTTTTTTACTATATTTCTTTTTCTGCCTTTATTTTTCTTTCTTTTTTCTTTCTTTCTTTCTTTCTTTCTTTCTTTTTCCTATATTTCGTTTTCCTTATTTTTCTTTCTTTCTTTTTCTTATTTTTCTTTTACTTTCTTTCTTTTTTCTTTTTTCTTTCTTTCTTTTTCTTATTTTACTTTTCCTTCTTAGACTTTTCTTATCTTCGCTAATCTTTATTTTTTTTTTCTTTCACCCTTTTTTGGTGATTTCCCTTTTATTGTTGATTTATTTTCATTTACATAACGTCTGTTTTTCTTCGTTTTTAATCCTTTATCTTTCTACTTAAAACCAACAAATAATCATTACCCCCCCCCCAGTCCCCCCCCCCCAAAAAAAAAAGAATCTGTGTGAAAATGACGGGGTACTGAAAAGTTTTCGCAACGGTTCACTTCCCCAAGGTTGAACAACTGACAAAAGATCGGCATTTTTTTAAAAAACATTCTTGTCGGCTGAGGAATTTTCATGACTGCTCTAACGTGTATCGCCACTTAAATAATCAGGAAAAAATGCTTGTCCCGCATTTAGGAAAAGAATGAATAATCTTTATTTAGTTCCATTATTCATTTAATACATCTCCCCCATCCGCCCACGTTATCTTCCGTTTTGGGCCACAAGTAGCCCGACAAACGTAAACGCCATCTTGAAAATAATCCCGTTAAGTATTTAAGCCATTTGAAAACTGCTGGGCGTTTATATCCAGCTATTCATGTTCGGCTGATAGCTCACATTTTAAACAAAGCTATCGAAGCACTGATAAGATGTAAAGCAATGGGGGTTTAATTAAAAAAAAAATAAAAATAAAGATAACCCATCACTGAGAACCGGAAGTGGCTCGTTGTCGGCAGGAAAAAACGTTACGGAGAGTTTCTAATGGCGGCAATAAAATCGGAGATCGGCAAACGACAATAAGAATGTGATAAAGGGGTTTGTTTTATCGACTAAGCGGAAGACTGGGTGTTTATGGAGTGTGTGTGTGTAATTAGGTGAAGCAAAGCGGCAGGAAAATGAATTGTTGAACTGCTTGAGCAATGGCGATTGTCGCCGGGAAATCGACAAGTGGTTTTCGTGTTCTCTTTAAGTGGAAAACAGATGTTGGAGAGATTTGAAAAACAGTGAAGGAATGATGGAAGAAAAACAAAGAAATACCACAAAATACGGCAAAATCGAAAACAGTCTAGCTTCTTTTCAGAGTGAAGTATGTATTTATACTTTTGCCCAAATATGATATTAAATCACCCACGGATACCTTACGTGCAGTGGCACTTCAGTAATAATGGTCCTCCACATCTTCCTATCCTTTGCATTTCTAAGCAACGTTTTTTTCTATACTTTCCTTCATATTCACCGGTCTTAATTTTTCACAATCATATTAGGTAGGTTACTAAATGTCTCCTCCTGTAAATTTGCCATCCGTATATCCTGTGAGTGTTAAAGCCTTCAATCTCAGTTTCTCATTATGCGTCCCAGAAAATGAGACAGATGTCTTCCAAAAGCAAAGAAAGGCATAAAGAAACAGGAAAATTTTAATGGAAACAACACTAAAAATGATCAAGCATTATGTAATATAAATTCCCCTGTATAGCAGTGATTGTTGAATAATTTTCTCCCGAATGAAGTGGAGATTTGAGGCAACAGAGATATCCTTAACAGAGATGTCCCCCTACAGAATGATGTTGAGAATGAAGTGGACGAAGCGTGTAAGCATCAAGGTATTTTTTAAGAAAAGCGCAAACAGAATGGATAGTGATACTTAGACTCAGAAAGAGGCAATTGAGATTTCTCGGACGCCTAATTAGGAAAGGGGGCTTGGAGATTATAACACTGACAGAATATAGTGGAGGAAAGTGGTATAGGGGTAAGCAATAAGAAACCTACCTAACGAGTTTGTGTAAATAGAAGCCAGAGCAGGGAGAATGGTAAAAAATGCTGTTACGCAGAAAGGAAACTGCAGCATCCTTTGTACGAAAAAGAATTTAGAAATAATAAAATTATTTTAATTTTATTCGAGACCTTATTTCGGTATAATCTTTCTTCGTATACGCAACTGATCTCCATAGTTTGTTTACATTTATCGTGTGTGCAATTTTTATTTTCTTTTAAAATCGTTATTCTTAATGGTACCTACACATAAAGTCACTCTTAAAAGACACGAGGGAACCCGAACTATTTAATATTTCGAATACATCACAGTACGCGTGCTAGAAGAGAGAGAGAAAAAAAAGAGCAGCGTATCGTCTCCTGCTTACGTTTTAATTATGGTTTAATTAGACGATATTTCAAATGCGATGAAAAGCGAAATTAAATTTAAACTTTTTATAAAGAATTGTTTTATTTTAATCCTTTCATTCTATTCGATATTTAAATTTAACTTGAAATGAGTTATTTAATTAATTTTTAATCGCGTGTAACTAAAATAGTTACTACCTGTTACTTCAAATTGTTTATGATTCGCCGAGATCGAAAAAAAAAAACAAAAACGGACGGACGGACACACATACACTGCGCTTATTTATATAGAAGATTTTATTCAATATCCTTATTGTAATCATCGTTACCGACAAGTACACAATCATTGTCATTACCACCGTCATCCATTTTCATCAGTATTAGTGTCCACCAGTATTATTTTCATATGAGTCACTATAAAGTTTCCGTTTGTCTTCGTTGTTGTTGTTGTTCTTCTTCTTCTTCTTCTTCTTCTTCTTCTTCTTATTATTATTATTATTATTATTATTATTATTATTTTGTGTGCTTTTCCACGATTTCCGCTGACCAAGGTGCATGTCTTCGAGCACTTTTGATTTCTTGCTGCGTCGTATTTGTAACATGAGGACGGTCATTACTCTCATAATTCAATCAAACCTGTTCCTTATTGTAACAATTCAAATTCACAGTATTTCCGGATCTCCGGCAATTACTAATGAACGATTCTTTTCGATTCGCATTATAGACATGGAGTAATTTTTAGCAACTACATGTCTTTCATGTAGATACGTTTTTCTACTTGTTCGATTATCATATAATATTTAGTCCTTTCTTCTCCCTTTCCTTTATTACCTTCTGCAGTGGACCCTGCAGTTTCCTTTCTCTGTCTCTTTTTAACCCTGCCATTTGTATACCTTACGTTGTTAGGATTTTAAACGCCAATAAATGATTGTTGGTGCCATGAAACAAAACACGTTTATTACCTAACTTAATGATGCTGATTCCGAAAATGACCTTAGATTTTAATGGCTAGCTACCATTTTTGCTGTACTGAAATTGCACATTTTTGGGAAAAAAAGATCAATTTACGATCTTGGCTAATCGCAAAATTTAGCTAATAAAGATCGTAGAAACCTATCAATTTTAAGGTCGGCCGAGCGATTAAAATTGAAATAAACTATTTTTATATTTTAAAATTTTTTTTAAGAAAGTGTTTTTGAGTTCAAAATTTTGAAACGAATTTTTCTAATCGTTTAGGATCAAATATTGAAACATGATCCTTGGACCTAATATGATTTCGTTTTAGATTTATTCCAATGCCGCTCTTAATCACTAGTGAGTGTCTTGCCCAAAGATGACATTTTCAGTTTCAAGCAAATGACTGGTTAAACGCTATCAAGGTCTGTGTCTTCAGGCACTTTTGATTTTTTCATGTGTCGTATTTGTAACATGAAGACGAGACTTTCGGCAAGAGAAATATAGCTGTACAGAAGGATGCTGAGAATCACATAGAATAAGCATGTCAGTATAGGGGACGAATTGACGAAAATGGAAACAATACATATGCATAAGAGAGAGAGAGAGAGAGATAGAGAGTACACAATGAGGAAAGATGACTTGGAGAATTTGACACTCGCAGGTCATATTGAAGGCAAGGGAAACAGAGGAATGCATCGAATAGCCTATCTAACTAGTTTGTGAATTTGGTTGGCAAAACACTGATTACGAGAAATCACAAGACACGAACCTTATAAAGAGTTAGAAATGACAGGAAACTGAGGAGAGTCACGATTACCCACGTCCGGAAGGGACGCAGCACATAGAAGAGAATATCAGGTCTGTGAATGTTGGTCAATTTCCAATATGTCTGTGGAAGCTAGTGAATTGAAATAAATACAAACATTTCTCAAGTAGCCGAAAATTGATTTTATTTACGAAATTTGAGAATATAATGCATATCCAGGTTCATGACATGAGGATTTTATTTTATTTCAAGTTCGCATTCATTATTTCCACTAGTAGTATTAGTAGTAGTAATATTATCTGCAATTTTGATTAGATGAAGCATCGTCAAGCATTCTTCATTTTTCACTAGGATTTCTTTCATTTGTATTTCAAATGCTTTATTTCCACTAGTAGTATTAGTAGTAGTAATATTATCTGCAATTTTCATTAGATGAAGCATTGTCAAGCATTCTCCATTTCTCACAAGGATTTCTTTCATCTTTATTTCAATTGCATTATGTCCACTAGTAGTATTAGTAGTAGTAATATTATCTGGAATTCTTATAAGATGACGCATTTTCAACTATAAACATGTTTTTATTAGTATTTCTTTTGAATTGTTATTTCATCAAAACTACACATACCACAATACTACCAAGAATAAAATCTAGTGATCGAATTATTCTAATTCTTCACATTGTTTTATTCTAAATTGTCTGGTTTAATGCTTTCATTGCGCTGAGCTCACAGGTCCTTATAGGGGGGCAAGCTTCTTCGCCTAAACCGTTTCATTTTTCCAGTAATCATTTACACGTCATTTTTTTTTCGAGCTTGGCATCTAGCTTATGTTTGGTTTAAGAAAATAAATAAATAAAATATTCGCTATGAGTACATTTTTTTCTTAAATCTATTTCAAACATCAGCAGTATGGTTGGCTCTGTTAGGTCGTATATTGTCGGAAGAAATCCTGGTAGAACGGGGCTGAAGAATTAAAAAAAATAAGATCCAACCATAACTTTCACCATTTTTCATCATTCGTTTCGAGACAAAAGAACGTTCTGAAATACATACGTGTTAATTGAACAAGGTGTGAGCGTCTAATGCGTAAAGAAAGTATTAAGTAGAATGCAATAAAAGATACTAATGATATTCATATATTATTCAAAAATAAAGAATAAAAACACACACACATATATATATGAAGTAATATACTATTAAGGTGTACTATATTTATGAGATAAAGTGCTCAATATCAGAGATAGAGCTTCTGTAAATATATATATATATATATATATATATATATATATATATATATATAAATATATATATATATATACACACACACACACACACACACACATATATATATATATATATATATATAGATAGATAGATAGATAGATAAATAAATATGCATATATATATATATATATATATATATATATATATATATAATATTAGTGGTCGATACACCCACACACACGCAAACATATATATAATATAAATATATATACAAATACATAGATACATATATATATATATATATATATATATATATATGTGTGTGTGTGTGTGTGTCAGTATGTGCGTATGTGTGTGTGTGTGCGTGTGTAAAATTCCAAGACGATAGTATTGAGGCAGAACTCAATGTCCATGACAGTGTAAGAATATAATAAAAAAGCCTTAAATACTAATATTCCATGGTTATCATTTATTACATTGGAATCGTAATTACGATCCAATTCATTAGGCCTACAAATTCCATATATATATATATATATATATATATATATATATATATATATACTTCTTTGTAGAAATTAATTGAAACAAAACGAATATTTCCCTTATTATTTACTTTTCTTCGTATTTTTCCAATGAAACGTGACCCAGTGTTTCGTATGTCCATTCCACGAAGTCGTTACTTGCAGACTGACCATAGATTCTCGATTGCATTTAAATCAGAATAGTTTCCGGGCTATACTATAGTACTTTGATTTTTTCACTGGTAAGGCTTGCCATTGTGTTTGCGCTGTGTTTTCGCACGCTTTCTTCGAGTATAGTCCATCGCAGAAAGAGGCCGTAGGATAATTAATCGACAGTCGAGGCAATAGTGTCTTGACGTGATAAAAAATCTTATGCCATCATGGTTGACGCAATATTTGACAAGGCCAAACAAATTTCATCATATACCCCGAAAATAAATCCACATTACTGAACACCACTGAAAATGACTTAAACTGCGAAAAAATATTAATTGATTACACCCTGTCAATCCAGTGGCTCAAAAACTGACCATATGGTGAAAGAAAGGAAACTGGGATGTTGCGGGTGGTGGGGTATATTGGTCCGAAAACAGATATCGAATAACGGACGACAACAGGAAGCAAAATGGAGAGTTGAGTGTGAATAAATACTGCTAAGTTCATCATTGTTAAAGAAAAAGGCATAAACAAGAAATACCGTTAGTGTGAACAGGTTAAGTCTCATGTAGAGGGTGAGAAATAACGTGGTCCTGAAAGGGACGGTTCTCAGGTGGCTATAGATGGTTGTCTTGAAGGACAGCTTATTGTATATTTGATGGAGTAGCAGGAGCTGAAAGTGGCTGGAGCGGCAGGAGCTGGACACTTACTGGAGATGGTTGGAGTGGCAGGAGCTGAAGATGGCTGGAGCAGTTGGAGCTGAAGATGGTTGGAGCGGTTGCATCTGGAGGCCTACTGGAGATGGTTGGAGTGGCAGGAGCTGAAGATGGCTGGAGCAGCTGGAGCTGAAGATGGTTGGAGCGGTTGCATCTGGAGGCCTACTGGAGATGGTTGGAGTGGCAGGAGCTGAATATGGCTGGAGCAGCTGGAGCTGAAGATGGTTGGAGCGGTTGCATCTGGAGGCCTACTGGAGATGGTTGGAGTGGCAGGAGCTGAATATGGCTGGAGCAGCTGGAGCTGAAGATGGTTGGAGCGGTTACATCTGGAGGCCTACTGGAGATGGTTGGAGTGGCAGGAGCTGAATATGGCTGGAGCAGTTGGAGATGAAGATGGTTGGAGCGGTTGCATCTGGAGGCCTACTGGAGATGGTTGGAGTGGCAGGAGCTGAAGATGGCTGGAGCAGCTGGAGCTGGAGATGGTTGGAGCGGTTGCATCTGGAGGCCTACTGGAGATGGTTGGAGTGGCTGGAGCTGAAGATGGCTGGAGCAGCTGGAGCTGAAGGTTGGAGCGGTTGCATCTAGAGGCCTACTGGAGATGGTTGGAGTGGCAGCAGCTGAAGATGGCTGGAGCAGCTGGAGCTGAAGATGGTTGGAGCGGTTGCATCTGGAGGCCTACTGGAGATGGTTGGAGTGGCAGGAGCTGAAGATGGCTGGAGCAGCTGGAGCTGAAGATGGTTGGAGCGGTTGCATCTGGAGGCCTACTGGAGATGGTTGGAGTGGCAGGAGCTGAAGATAGCTGGAGCAGCTGGAGCTGAAGGTTGGAGCGGTTGCATCTAGAGGTCTACTGGAGATGGTTGGAGTGGCAGGAGCTGAAGATGGCTGGAGCAGCTGGAGCTGAAGATGGTTGGAGCGGTTGCATCTGGAGGCCTACTGGAGATGGCTGGGCCGGTAGGAGCTGGATATAGTTGGTCGTTGAAGATGGCTGAAGCGACAGGAGCTGGTGGCCTACTGACTATAGCTGGTATGGTAGGAACTGGCGTTGGCAGGAGTGGAAGGAGCTGGAGATAGCTGGAGCGGTAATAGCTAGATGCCTACTGGAGATGGCTGGAACGGCAGTAGCTGGAGATGGTTGACAGGATCGACGGCCGATGGCAAGTAAGAGATGGTGAAGGCTGGCTAGCTGGAGGTGCTGCTGATCTCTGGGAGCCGTGGACAGGCGGTCGGCAGTTGCTGAAATAGATACTACGCTTTGATCCTAGACAGGTGGTCAGTTATTTAACGTGGGGAACCCGAACGCGTACAGTCGGATCATTGCTCAAAATTTACACAGACACATTTACACAAACTAAAAAAAAGGTTATCTTCGCTGGTCATGCCCACGGAACAGTTACTACACTTTGATCATAGTCACTGGACCGCGGATGACAGTTATTTACCCATGTATTCCCACAGAAATGAGATACTGTGGGGAACCTGAGCGCGTACAATCGGGTCAGGTACAAAAATTCTCCAAATATCACAACCATCGGTCGCGCTGCACGGGGTTAATACCCAGGCCGTTTTGCTTAGAGCCAAGTAAATTGTCGAATTCCTGAAATAAGGATGATTATGGTTCACGATCATAATTACATGTGGTGTTCCAGTCGCCTTGGAGACCGTGTTAGCTGTAATGTCTTTCATTTATAAGGCGATTTCCCATCGGAAAAATCGATCGATGATGGCCAGTAGGTACTGGTAACTTTGACATATTGGTAGAGGTCCAACAATATCGATATGTATCTATGTGAAGCGAGCGTCAAGCTTGGTGAAGGTGCCAGTAGTGGTTTTTTGTGGCAATGTAGTTTACACTTTTGGCATTCCAGGTACGTCTTAATTCACTCGGTGATCATGATGGGCTATGATATTAAAAAAAAGAACAAAATAAATAAAATAAAATAAAATAAATAAATAAAATAAATTAATCCAAATCAATAAATAAGTAAATAAATTGACTAAATAATAAACAAATTAAGAAACTACGAACGCACACATAAAAACACAGACCTGTAATAACCGGCAACGAATAATAATCAATAATAAATAATGAATAAAAAACGTAACAAAAAACTATAAAGCAGACACAAAACTGCATCTGGATCCATATTAATTCCACTCAATAACCCGTATAATAATTCGAGAGATAACTGTTACTGCTGACGAAGATTGAGTTTAATAATGAAAAAGTCTGTTGCCGCTTTGTATTGACTTAAATGTCCACTTTCACATTTACATACGCTTTATCCCTGATATTGAGCACTTTAGCCCATAAATATAGCATACACTAAAACTAAATATATATATATATATATATATGCATATATATATATATATATATATATATATATATATATATAGAGAGAGAGAGAGAGAGAGGAAATAATTGGGTTAAATCCGACAGATTTTCGATTTTAATTTTTATTTGTTTAATCGTTATTTTTAAATGGATACATATTTGAGTAGATACTCTGTTTTTGTTTATTTATTAAAAAGCATATTTATTTATTTATTTATTTATTTCCATCTACGATCCTGAATATGTGAAAATCTTATTTTTCGAATACTCCGCCTCTACTCAAATATGAGCAGCCATTTAAAAATAACGTTTAAATATATATATATATATATATATATATATATATATATATATATATATATATATATATATATACGAATCTCCCCAGTCCTTATCTGAAATACTACATGAAAGAGGGCGCTTGACAAACACCAGTACTGACCAAAATTAACGATAAAATAACAAATGAAAACTACAGATAAAGTTCATTTTCTTCATAAACAGTCATTCTCTCCTGTAGTTCACTGCTACTAACAAGCAGAAAATATTTTCCCCTAAAAATTTTTTCTCCTGTTGATGGCTATACTGACCGAAACCAGTCGAGGAATTGAAATAATAAAACAAAAAATATTTATATACAAAGTTGTGTGTCTGAAAATGTTCATTTTTTAAATATTTATTATTGTTCAAAACACACACACACACACGCACACACACACACACACACATATATATATATATATATATATATATATATATATATATATATATGTATTAGACAAGTGGGTAATATATATATATATTTATGGTCCGGTTCCTTGTACCACGGTTATAGTCCAAGGTAGAACCAATAAAGAAGAACTCGAACACAGGTATGGAATAACACAAATATATTACAAACAGGAATATATACAGAGAAGTAGAAGTGTTAGTATTAACAATCAGGTTTAGTAGAGAGAGCAATGTAGTCTCGACAAGTATCACTATTCCAATGTCTTGCAGAAATTGTCTGAACGCGACTCTGTATCGGACTGCCTCTGTCTCGACTCTTGATTCGACTGACTGACTCGTTCTGACTGACTGACAGACACCTGACGGACATCTGATGGACCTCACTCCAGACTTCAGGCTGAACGGTATTTAGTCACCCCCCCCCACGAGAGCATCATGTGGCACAAGGCCTGTTTAACGTGGGATCTGCGAGCCCGTGGGCTCGGCCAAAAATATGCCATTTGAACCCGTATAAACGAGTTCAGTGTCGGTTTACCTCCCCGAAAGAGACTCCATCCTTCGGCGTAGCCTCGTTCGGGTTCCTCCCCGCCCGAAGGCAGAGAGATCAGCCGATCAGCCGGTCAGACTTCAGACTGAACACCCTGCTTCCTCTTGTGTGTGTGTGTGTGTGTTCGTGTGTATTGCGTATTTGGAAAGCAACCATTCTTTTCAAGATTTTTTCCTCAAATATACAAAACAAAGAAAACTAATTTTTTGTTTACTTTTTCTTATATTTTTACATTTTTCCGTTTGGCGGAAATAAGAGAGTGCAAAAATTGACATCTACCTACCCACAATTTACAAGTGCCCTCAAGAATATTTCTGATAGGAAACACTAAAATACTATATAAATCATATCACCGAAAACATCTCGCCATAAGAGAGACCCTTTATATTAAAGCTCTCTCTCCCTCTATCAACCCCACTTTTCTTACCACTGGGAATCGAGTGTTGAAAGTTTTTTTTTTAAAAAGTAGGATGACCTTCACTCGAATTTCACCTGCGCTCAACACGTCAAGGCGAGGAATACATGATTGCACAAGTATTCAAGACAAAATTAAAATAAATCTTAAACAGTGAAAACATGAGGAAGAATTAACAGCATCTGACAAAAAACCCTTGAAAATGTATTTCTTTAAAGTAGCTGAACGCGCTTGGGCCAATGGAAAATGTTTGCACCAGCAAACGGATAAATGTAAGAATGCTGGAAAAAGAAAATAAGAATTAATTAAAATTTCCTTGTCTGTCATACTTATTGAAAGAAGAAGAAGAAGAAGAAGAAGAAGAAGAAGAAGAAGAAGAAGAAGACACAACTCATTTAAAACTTTCAGTTTTATACGATTGACGTAGTTGCTCCAAACGATAAACTTTTGTAACACGACGTCCATGTCGTTAAGGAATCTATCGCTTGAGTGATTTCTAGCATTTAGGACATGACAAGCATGCGTTTCAGAGCTGCAACTGCATTAGAAGAAAGGATAAAAAAAAAATGCTTAATCGTCCAAGTTTTTTTCCCCTCGAGCCTTTAGGCGAATCGATGGCCTCTGTGAAACCAGTAGAAAGACGGAAATGATCATGCAGAACTGTAAAAGTGAGACTCAGTCTCCTTTCGCTGACAGATACATTCCGTTCGAAGATAACGAAGACACAAACACATTTGCAAAGTTAATCTATCACCATCCACATTTGTCTGATTGCGTATGCAACTGGTTATTTTTAACAGCATTTTCTTTCTTTTTTCGTTTAAGTACACCTTCCGGAGGTAAGCAGAATGAATAGAGAAATTAAAGAATGCAAAAGAAGCAAAAAAAAGTTAAGATGAATAATTGAGTAGACAAGGAAAGAAAAAAAAGAGGGAAGTAAAATGTTACAAGAAAAAAGGAAATTTATATAAAAAAGTGAAAGAGGAAGTGAAAGAGGAGGTGAAAGACGAAGTAAAATAGAAGTGAAATAGGATGTGAGAACGAAGAGAAAGACGAAGTGAAAGAGGAGGTTAAAGAAGAATTGAAAAAGTAGTCAAATAGAATGTGAGAAAGAAGTGAAAGTAGAAGTGAGAAAGAAGTGAAAGTAGAAGTGAGAAAGAAGTGAAAGTAGAAGTGAAAAAGAAGTGAAAGTAGAAGTGAGAAAGAAGTGAAAGTAGAAGTGAGAAAGAAGTGAAAGTAGAAGTGAGAAAGAAGTGAAAGTAGAAGTGAAAAAGAAGTGAAAGTAGAAGTGAGAAAGAAGTGAAAGTAGAAGTGAGAAAGAAGTGAAAGTAGAAGTGAGAAAGAAGTGAAAGTAGAAGTGAAAAAGAAGTGAAAGTAGAAGTAAGAAAGAAGTGAAAGTAGAAGTGAGAAAGAAGTGAAAGTAGAAGTGAAAAAGAAGAGAAAGTAGAAGTGAAAAAGAAGTGAAAGTAGAAGTGAAAAAGAAGTGAAAGTAGAAGTAAGAAAGAAGTGAAAGTAGAAGTAAGAAAGAAGTGAAAGTAGAAGTGAGAAAGAAGTGAAAGTAGAAGTGAAAAAGAAGAGAAAGTAGAAGTGAAAAAGAAGTGAAAGTAGAAGTGAAAAAGAAGTGAAAGTAGAAGTAAGAAAGAAGTGAAAGTAGAAGTGAAAAAGAAGTGAAAGTAGAAGTGAAAAAGAAGTGAAAGTAGAAGTGAAAAAGAAGTGAAAGTAGAAGTGAGAAAGAAGTGAAAGTAGAAGTGAAAAAGAAGTGAAAGTAGAAGTGAGAAAGAAGTGAAAGTAGAAGTCAGAAAGAAGTGAAATTAGAAGTGAGAAAGAAGTGAAAGTAGAAGTGAGAAAGAAGTGAAAGTAGAAGTGAGAAAGAAGTGAAAGTAGAAGTGAAAAAGAAGTGAAAGTAGAAGTGAAAAAGAAGTGAAAGTAGAAGTGAGAAAGAAGTGAAAGTAGAAGTGAAAGTAGAAGTAAGAAAGAAGTGAAAGTAGAAGTGAGAAAGAAGTGAAAGTAGAAGTGAAAAAGAAGTGAAAAAGAAGTGAAAGTAGAAGTGAAAAAGAAGTGAAAGTAGAAGTGAGAAAGAAGTGAAAGTAGAAGTGAAAAAGAAGTGAAAGTAGAAGTGAGAAAGAAGTGAAAGTAGAAGTCAGAAAGAAGTGAAAGTAGAAGTGAAAAAGAAGTGAAAGTAGAAGTCAGAAAGAAGTGAAAGTAGAAGCGAGAAAGAAGTCAAAGTAGAAGTGAAAAAGAAGTGAAAGTAGAAGTGAGAAAGAAGTGAAAGTAGAAGTGAGAAAGAAGTGAAAGTAGAAGTGAGAAAGAAGTGAAAGTAGAAGTGAAAAAGAAGTGAAAGTAGAAGTCAGAAAGAAGTGAAAGTAGAAGTGAGAAAGAAGTGAAAGTAGAAGTGAAAAAGAAGTGAAAGTAGAAGTGAGAAAGAAGTGAAAGTAGAAGTGAAAAAGAAGTGAAAGTAGAAGTAAGAAAGAAGTGAAAGTAGAAGTGAGAAAGAAGTGAAAGTAGAAGTGAAAAAGAAGTGAAAGTAGAAGTGAGAAAGAAGTGAAAGTAGAAGTGAAAAAGAAGTGAAAGTAGAAGTAAGAAAGAAGTGAAAGTAGAAGTGAGAAAGAAGTGAAAGTAGAAGTGAAAAAGAAGTGAAAGTAGAAATGAAAAAGAAGTGAAAGTAGAAGTGAGAAAGAAGTGAAAGTAGAAGTGAAAAAGAAGTGAAAGTAGAAGTCAGAAAGAAGTGAAAGTAGAAGTGAAAAAGAAGTGAAAGTAGAAGTGAAAAAGAAGTGAAAGTAGAAGTCAGAAAGAAGTGAAAGTAGAAGTGAAAAAGAAGTGAAAGTAGAAGTGAGAAAGGAGTGAAAGTAGAAGTGAGAAAGAAGTGAAAGTAGAAGTGAAAAAGAAGTGAAAGTAGAAGTGAAAAAGAAGTGAAAGTAGAAGTGAGAAAGAAGTGAAAGTAGAAGTGAGAAAGAAGTGAAAGTAGAAGTGAGAAAGAAGTGAAAGTAGAAGTGAAAAAGAAGTGAAAGTAGAAGTAAGAAAGAAGTGAAAGTAGAAGTGAGAAAGAAGTGAAAGTAGAAGTGAAAAAGAAGAGAAAGTAGAAGTGAAAAAGAAGTGAAAGTAGAAGTGAAAAAGAAGTGAAAGTAGAAGTAAGAAAGAAGTGAAAGTAGAAGTAAGAAAGAAGTGAAAGTAGAAGTGAGAAAGAAGTGAAAGTAGAAGTGAAAAAGAAGAGAAAGTAGAAGTGAAAAAGAAGTGAAAGTAGAAGTGAAAAAGAAGTGAAAGTAGAAGTAAGAAAGAAGTGAAAGTAGAAGTGAAAAAGAAGTGAAAGTAGAAGTGAAAAAGAAGTGAAAGTAGAAGTGAAAAAGAAGTGAAAGTAGAAGTGAGAAAGAAGTGAAAGTAGAAGTGAAAAAGAAGTGAAAGTAGAAGTGAGAAAGAAGTGAAAGTAGAAGTCAGAAAGAAGTGAAATTAGAAGTGAGAAAGAAGTGAAAGTAGAAGTGAGAAAGAAGTGAAAGTAGAAGTGAGAAAGAAGTGAAAGTAGAAGTGAAAAAGAAGTGAAAGTAGAAGTGAAAAAGAAGTGAAAGTAGAAGTGAGAAAGAAGTGAAAGTAGAAGTGAAAGTAGAAGTAAGAAAGAAGTGAAAGTAGAAGTGAGAAAGAAGTGAAAGTAGAAGTGAAAAAGAAGTGAAAGTAGAAGTGAAAAAGAAGTGAAAGTAGAAGTGAGAAAGAAGTGAAAGTAGAAGTGAAAAAGAAGTGAAAGTAGAAGTGAGAAAGAAGTGAAAGTAGAAGTCAGAAAGAAGTGAAAGTAGAAGTGAAAAAGAAGTGAAAGTAGAAGTCAGAAAGAAGTGAAAGTAGAAGCGAGAAAGAAGTCAAAATAGAAGTGAAAAAGAAGTGAAAGTAGAAGTGAGAAAGAAGTGAAAGTAGAAGTGAGAAAGAAGTGAAAGTAGAAGTGAGAAAGAAGTGAAAGTAGAAGTGAAAAAGAAGTGAAAGTAGAAGTCAGAAAGAAGTGAAAGTAGAAGTGAGAAAGAAGTGAAAGTAGAAGTGAAAAAGAAGTGAAAGTAGAAGTGAGAAAGAAGTGAAAGTAGAAGTGAAAAAGAAGTGAAAGTAGAAGTAAGAAAGAAGTGAAAGTAGAAGTGAGAAAGAAGTGAAAGTAGAAGTGAAAAAGAAGTGAAAGTAGAAGTGAGAAAGAAGTGAAAGTAGAAGTGAAAAAGAAGTGAAAGTAGAAGTAAGAAAGAAGTGAAAGTAGAAGTGAGAAAGAAGTGAAAGTAGAAGTGAAAAAGAAGTGAAAGTAGAAATGAAAAAGAAGTGAAAGTAGAAGTGAGAAAGAAGTGAAAGTAGAAGTGAAAAAGAAGTGAAAGTAGAAGTCAGAAAGAAGTGAAAGTAGAAGTGAAAAAGAAGTGAAAGTAGAAGTGAAAAAGAAGTGAAAGTAGAAGTCAGAAAGAAGTGAAAGTAGAAGTGAAAAAGAAGTGAAAGTAGAAGTGAGAAAGGAGTGAAAGTAGAATTGGAAAAAAAGTGAAATGGGAAATGAGAAAGAAGTGAAAGAGGAATTGGAAAAGAAGTGAAATAGAAAGTGAGAAAGAAGTGAAAGAGGAAGTGAAAGAGGAAGTAAAATAGAAGAGATAGGATGTGAGAACGAAGAGAAAGAGGAAGTGAAAGAGGAATTGGAAAAGAAGTGAAATAGGAAGTGAGAAAGAAGTGAAAGAGGAAGTGAAAGAGGAGGTGAATGAGGAAGTAAAATAGAAGAGATAGGATGTGAGAACGAAGAGAAAGAGGAGGTGAAAGAGGAATTGGAAAAGAAGTGAAATAGGAAGTGAGAAAGAAGTGAACGAGGAAGTGAAAGCGGAGGTGAAAGAGGAAGTGAGAAAGAAGTGAAAGAAGAACTGAGAAAGAAGTGCAAGAAGAAATTGAAAAACGTGAAAGAGGAATTGAAAAATAAGTTAAATAGGAAGTGAGAGAGAAGTGAAAGAGGAAGTGAAAGATGAGGTGAAAGAGGAAGTGAAAAAGAAGTGAAATAGGAAGTGAGAAAGAAATGAAAGACGAAGTGAAATATGAAGTGAAAAAAGTAAAATAGGAAATGAAAAAGAAGTGAAAGAGGAAGTGAAAATGGAAGTGAGAAAGAAATTGAAGAAGTAGCGAAGAGGGAGTGAGAAAGAAGTGAAAGAGGGTGTGAAAGACGAATTGAAAGGAAGAGGAAGTGAAAATGGAAGTGAGAAAGAATTGGAAGAAGAAGTGAAAGTGGGAGTGAGACAGAAGTGAAAGTGGGAGTGATGTACGATGTGAGAAAGAAGTGAAAGAGGAAGTGAAAGAGAGACTGAAAAAGAAGTGAAGGAGAAAGTAAGAGAGAAGAGATAAGAGGAAATGAAAGAGGAATTGAGAAAGAAGTGAAAGAAACGAAAGAGGAAGTGAAAATATAAAAAAAGCGAAAGTAAGAAATATAATTTAAAGAAGTAAAGTGAAGTAAAATCGAATTAAAAAAAGCTGCGAAAAAATCGAAAATAAGAACAAGATGTGAAAGATGAACAAAAAATCGAATTTAAAAATCGATTTGAGAAAATATAATAAATGAACATAAAAAGATGTGAGAAAATTAAGAAAAATATTGAATTTAAAAAAGATGTGAGAAAAACCGAAGAAAAATTTGAATTTGGAAAAGATACGGTGAAAAGAAGTTATACAATTTAAAAAAAAACAGAATAATATAACTGAAAAGAAAGTAATTTAAATATAATATAATAATTTAATGACGTGAATAAATTGAAAAACGAAAATAAGAAAAGCTAATTAAAAAGTAAACAAACGAAATTCATACGAAGAAATGAAAAAAATGTGAAAAAGACGTCTAAAACTGAAAAATGTAATCGGAGTGAAAAACTGGAAAAACAAATTAGCAACGAAAGTATAAAAATGTGAAAAAGACGTCTAAAACTGAAAAATGTAATCGGAGTCAAGAACTGGAAAAAATTAGCAACGTAAGTATAAAAAAGTTAAAAAGACCTCTAAAGCTGAAAAATGTAATCATAGTCAAGAACTGGACAAAATTAGCAACGAAAGTATAAAAACGTGAAAAAGACATCTAAAACGGAAAAATGTAATCAGAGACAAAAACTGGAAAAAAAATAGTAAAGAAAGTATAAAAAATAGAAAAAGAAGTCTAAAACTGAAAAATGTATTCGGTGTCAAGAACTGGAAAAAAATTAGCAACGAAAGTATAAAAAATAGAAAAAAACGTCTAAAACTGAAAAATGTAATCGGTGTCAAGAACAGGACAAAATTAGCAACGAATGTATAAAAAAGTAAAAAAGACCTCTAAAAGTGAAAAATGTAATCATAGTCAAGAACAGGACAAAATTAGCAACGAATGTATAAAAAAGTGAAAAAAGACCTCTAAAAGTGAAAAATGTAATCATAGTCAAGAACAGGACAAAATTAGCAACGAATGTATAAAAAAGTGAAAAAGACCTCTAAAAGTGAAAAATGTAATCATAGTCAAGAACAGGACAAAATTAGCAACGAATGTATAAAAAAGTGAAAAAGACGTCTAAAACTGAAAAATGTAATCATAGTCAAGAACTGGACAAAATTACCAACGAAAGTATAAAAAGTGAAAAAGACGTTTAAAACTGAAAAATGTAATCGGAGTCAAGAACTGGAAAAAATTAGCAACGAATGTATAAAAAAGTGAATAAAATATATTTAAAGAAGTTAAGAGAGAATTAGAAATCAAAAGTAAGTAAAGGATTTAAAAAGGTGAATGAAATATAAATAAAGAATTTTAAAAGTGGAGAAAGTTTAAAAAAGAAGAAAGCTGAAAAAAAGCGAATGGAAAAAGTAAAAGTGAAAAAAATGAAAGGAAACAGAAATAAACAACAACGAGGAAAAGAAACAAGGAAAAGCGGAAGAGAAAAGAAAAAAAAAGAAAAGGAAAAAAATTGAAATAAAAGGCAAAAAAAACGTAGTTAATAATGAAAAGAAAGAAAGTAAAAAAAAATGCAAGTACAAAGAAAGATGAAGTAGAAACAAACAGATTTATTGAAGGACAAATAGAAAGGAACGAGGAAGAAAAACGACAGAAAGCTAACGTAAAGACAAAAAGGAGAAAAAAGAGAATAAACAGAAAGACAATGTTGGAAAGTAGAAATAAAAGAATAACAGATCGTTACAAAGAAAGAAGAAAGGAAAATAAAAATCTCCCAGTAAGGACTGAAAGAAAGAAAGGAAAAAATAGAAAAAAAGAGAAAAACAAGAAAAAGAAAAACACAGATTATCGAAAGAAAGATGAAAAGATAAAAGAAAAAGAATCTCTGGGAAACATGAAAAAAAAATATGATACTTTCGTTGCTAATTTGTTTTTCCAGTTTTTCACTCCGATTACATTTTTCAGTTTTAGACGTCTTTTTCACATTTTTTTTATTTCTTTGTATGAAAAAAAAAAGAACGAGCAAACTTAGGTGAAAGAAAAAAAGTAAACGGAGGAGGAAGAAATGGCAGAAACGTTGTTGACATAAAATTAACAGAAGAATGGCTGTAAAAAGTTAACGAGAGAAGGACAAATAAAATGAATGTCAAAAAAATATTTGAGAAATAAAGAGAGTAGAATCGATAAAATGAAATTAGTTCGGGAAAACTCGGAAATAGGAAAAGGTAAAATGGACGATATATGTAAGGCATGAAAATGAAGATAAAAAAGGAAGGCAATAAAGAATAATTAGATAAAACATAAACAAATCCTTGAATAAATAAGAGTAGGGACCATTAAAAGAAAAAACAAAAAAATGATAAATAGAATGGGACAAAAAAAAAAATCTAAACAAAAAAAAAAAAAAAATCTGGACACTCAGCATCAGACACTTTTCCACCGCCGTGAATTTGCCTTTCTGTGACTTTTCTATAAATATTAGGTTGGTACAAAAATAATGACGTAATAATATCGTTTTTTGACGTGTTTTTAACGTTAAAAAACGACATTATTACGTCATTACTTTTACACCAACCTAATGCTTTCATGGTAATTGTTCAGGTGAGCTTTTCGCTATGGTACCTAGACTTTTTGAATTTAAGCGCATTACTAGAACGGCGTCGCGATCTCATCAATTTGCAGTTGAGCTACTTAGATGTAGCCCTAAGTTATATGCTAACAGTTTCTTTTCTCGTACTTCTCGCTTGTGGAACTCCCTGTCAGCTCTATGCTTTTCATCCAACTTTAATCTGCGAAAAAATTTAAATGCAATGTCAATCATTTTTTAATTTAAGCGCAGTACTAGAATGGCGTCAAGATCTCACTAATTTACAATTAAGCTGGCTAGATGTAACCGTAAATTCTATGCTAACAGTTTCTTTTCTCGTACTTCTCCCTTGTGGAACTCCCTCCCGGTTCCATGCGTTCCAGCCAACGTTAATCTGGAGAAATTTAAATACAATGTCAATCGCTATTTACCGTCCTCCAGATTACTTTTTTTTCTCTTTCCAATCATTAATAATGTTTCTGTTCCTAATTCTTCCACACCTTGTAACCCCTTGTGTTTTAGTGGCTTTACTGCTTTGCATGAGGTGAAACCAGTTAAAAGAATTAAAACAAAATGAATAATAAGCTCATGTAAAGAAAAATGTTATTAAAAACAATCCTTTTCTCTTTTCCTCTCTTATGGTTACAACTAGCTATTCTTAGAGTAAATGATGCGATATATTTGAAGGTTTCATAGCGCCCTTAAATTCGTGTAGTCGAGGTGAAAGGGTCAGAATTATTTTCATGGATATATTTAGAGAAAAGACAGAGTGAAGCGACCTCACGGGGGAGTGAGAATGACAGAAGCCGTGATGCCAGCTGAGGACCGACAACATAACAGATTCTTCTTCGGATTTTGTCGAGAATATCGAGATACATTGGATGTAACAGAAAAACTGTTCACTTTTTAGATTAAGCGTTGAGCCGTTTTATATTTGAAATGATTAAAGATATCTTACTGGAATTCTCCGAGGTTTTTATAACTCTACTGGACTCTACTTTGAACAATAAGAATGCATTTAGATCAGTTGAAATGATGATTCTTCTTCCTGTTGTGCTCTCCTGATCAATTTTTCCGCTCTACTGTTCCCACTTTTAAAAATTTATTCACCTTTCTCTTGAGGGTTCTTAATGGTCTTTGAAGATGGACACCAGAGTATCTATGTTGGTACCATCAATGAAGGCCCGAATGAACTTTTTCCTCTGACCATTGCTCATTTGGGAAGACAGAGGAACTGGCACAAAACGATTTTAACCTGTTCTCTTTCTAGCTGAATAGGTTTTTTCTTTGATTCTTACGACAAATGGTGTCAAGACATCTAAAGTTTTTTTAGATATGTAACATTTTATGAGATTGACTATTGGTCTCTACTTTGACCAATAAGAATGCATAATTACTCTCCAATGTGACGTCGTCCCCTGGTCGCAGCGCCAACCGTGTCGTTCTATCCCAGTCTACCACGGCACCAACTGTGACGTCCTACTTTGATTCCCAGTCTGCCTACCCACTTTGTGAATTGATCTAGGCAGAGGAAATCAATCAGTCGTCGGGGCCGTACTGCAAACCGAGTTCAACGGGGGTGATACCACACAAATATGCATAAAAGGCAATAAAATGAAAACTCAAAAGTTCAAAATATCTTAACAAACTTTATGTCTAGTTGTTCGTTACATAGGACTGCATCTATCTCCCGACCCGTTCTATGGATTGTCACACGTCGTTTTCCGCTAGGTAAGTTTTAACACTTCAAGTCGTCTGCTCTCTAAGAAATTGGTGTTTCGGTGGATCTTTGGACGAAAGTCAAAAGAAAAAAACTTATTTAGGTGATCTGGATCTAAGTCGCTCTTCAAAATAATTGTTCTTGGTTTGAAGATGGGTCCGGAATGTGCGTGAATCCTGGTCAGCTATCTGCGAGGCTTGCCTCAACCGCAGACTGACTCTGGGAACTGCTGGGTCTCGACTCATTTCTGCTCGTTGTGGCTTCGTTTATATGGGCGCCGACCAAAACCGTGGTGATTTTGTCGCCGCCGGGGGGTTCCTCGATAATTCTAAATACATATCCACCTCTCTGGTTAGGAATTTCCACCTTTTTCCATTTTTGGGAACCTTTCCTCACTCCAACCTTCTCATCATACTTCAGAGGGGCGTGAACTGCCCTCCCCACATCTTCGTAGCAACCTCTCTTACTCATCCTCCAGATGGGCGGCAACAGCCTCCCTCGTGCATCACGTGATCACCACTCGACCAATGATGTCTTAGTCGGGCGTGGACGAATCTGCGGCTTTGTTTCAGGAAGAAAAAAATATCTTGCTTAAAAAAAAAAAAAAATATCTCTTATCTTACCCTTTTCTTCCTCTTAATGGTTTATCATTTCTCCAGCCGTGAACGGGACAATATGACAATGGCGGTCATAACTCTTGTTCTACACGTGGTTTACGTCAGGTATTTTATCGCTAATTATCAGAATGTGTGGTCTTCTTAACACGGTCTCAAAAAGGAACATCTCCAAAGTTCCAGTCAGTCTGTCGCCTTGAAGAAAGAAAAAAAAACATTCATTTTCCTTCGGTACAAATTCATGATAACAAAATTTTATTATCGCAGGCTAAGGATGTTCCGTCGGACGCTCGTGGGTGGTTTTTAATTTTTCATATCTATCCATGTCCTTTTTGTTGCCTGTGTTTCGTCCCTTAACGAAATAACATTTTCATTTGAATTTTTTTTTTCTTTGGCCAGCCGGTCTGTAGTTGATAATAAGATGTCTTTCCGTACCAATAGTTTGTTTTCATATCCTTAGATAACACAGCCGATGCCAAAACATATCTGATTCTTTCCTTCTTTCCCTTTCCTTTTACTCAGAATTTCCCTGTCATTGTAATGACACTCTTTCGCCATTTGTTACTTATCAAAATATCCTTTTATCCATTGTCTCTTAGCTGTGTGTGTGTTCTTGCTTATCACTCACGATTCGGTTCTTAGCCTCTCCTTTTCTTCTTTTCTTTCTTTTCCCTTTCTGTCTCGTTAAATGGTGCCACACCAAGCTTAACAGAAGAATCGTGGTAAAATCGATGATAATCGAAAATGACATGTTCAGTATTAATTAATCATAGCTAAGGATTGGAAACTTATGAAGTATTGAAATTAAGTTTATGCCTATATCTCTATATAAGTAATTATTCGAGTCTAGAAGAAACCTCAGTAGAATGGAGAAAGCAATGGACGGCCGTTTCATCCTATATTTGGGTCTCATCAGCAGTGCGTATCCACAACCGAGAATTGTAATACGCAGTGCGTATCCACTACCGGACAGTTTCGAAATGAGGCAACTGTACCAACGGGCCTCGAGAACGGAGAGGTAACGAATCAGACTAGATATAGCGCCGCTCGATCACATATTCCGTGGTTCTAGTTTCTCCTTACCCATAGAACTGTGCCCTAACGATCCACGACTACTACCCCCAAGCCGATCTATCCAGAAGATTTAAACACTTAAATTATAATTAAGTAATTCATCGAGTCTAGAAGAAACCTATCCTCTATCGAGAATTGAATATGAGGCAAACGTCATACCAACTGTACCAACGGGCCTCGGTGACGAAGAGGCAACGAATTAGTATCGATATTGCGCCGCTCGTTCACGTATTTCGTCTTTCCCTTACCCATAGGACTTTGCCCCCGTGTCTAATAAAAAAGAATTAAAGTAAAAAGAATGAAATAAACGGACAAACAAAAATAAACGAATGAAAGTAAGAAAAATAGAATGAAAGAAATAGAAAGCTAGATAAAGAGATAAATGAAAGAAATGAGAAAGAACTAAAAAGAAAAAGAATAAAAAGAAAGTAAGAAAGAATATAAAGAAAAACCGGGGAAATAAAGAAAGAAGAAAAAGAAAGGAAGAACGAAAGAAAGAAACAAACAAAAATAAACGGAAGAGGATGTAAAACAGAGAAAAAGAGAAAATGAAGAAAGAGAAGAGAAAGTAAGTAAAAGCAAAGAAATAAGAAAGGATGACAAAAGAAAATGAAGGATGAAGAAAGAAAAGAAGAAAAAAGAAAGAAAATAAATAAATAAACAAAAATAAATGGAAGAACGAATTCATATTAAATAAAGAAAAAGAGAAATAAAGAAAGAGAAGAGAAAGAGGAGAAATAAGATCGAATGAAAAAAATGATAGAAAAGAAAGAAAGAAAGAAAAAGCCATAAAAATTGAGAAAACAGAAAGAAATAAAAGTATTAAAAGGAAAGAAAGAACGAAAAAAAAAGAATGAAACAGAAAGAAAGAAAGCAATAAAAAAATAAACAGAGTAAAGTATCAAATAGAAAAAAGAGAATGAAAGAAATGAAAGAAAAAAATAAAAAAAAAACAAGAAAGCGAAACATGAAATACACAATACGATAGAACAAATAAAGAATAAAATAACGAATGAATTGCAAGATAATGGCAATGAAAAACAGAACTTGATTGTACGAGTGAAGGAATGAATGAAAGCAAATTAAAAATATCTACATAGAAAAAGACACTCTTATGAGGTGAAACAAAACAAAAGAAAGAGGATAAAAAAAACATCGAAAGAAAATTGAGTAAGCAAATGAAGGAATAATAATAAAAAAAAAGAGGATGAAAAAAGAAAAATAATAGAAGTAATCAACGAAAGACGAGAAAATGGCGTCTAGCTATGGAAGAAAAGATAGAAAGAGGAAATGAAAGAAAAATATGTAGTATCAATAATAAAACAAAACCTGAAAGATCGAAGCATTGACGTAAAAAAGAAGGAAGAAAACAGGTTAAAAAAGCACAATTAAAAAGAAGGAAAAATCCAAAAAATGGCAAAAAAAAAAAAAAAAAAAAAAAAGATAGTGACTCAATAAAATTTCTCCTGATTATGAGTGGTGCTTGACGCTATCTGTCCGCCATTCGCTTGCTGACAGCCGGCGGACGTTTTAAATGAGATTTGTTCGTTCGCTTAATAGAACATGGCTTGAAGGAATAACTAGAGACATGAAAATAAGAGGTGAGTGGGCGGTTTGCATGCGAAAATTTTGTGTCTAACGGACCAATGCATAATTCTTAAGCATAAACAATTATTTGCCGCTTATTTGCGTCCACCGATTAAATATGTCGCAAAATATTCTTTAAAATATATATATTTAAAAAAATGAAATGAGGTTATGACTTTTTTTAATCAGGAATTTCGTTCTTTTATCCATGCAAACTATAAAGAATTTAAGTCTGTAAATATGAAAAATCGTCCTGAGGTTCGGCTAATTAACAATGGTAGCTGATATCGCGGCCGCTAATATTAGGTTGGTGCAAAAATAATGACGTAATAATGTCGTTTTTTTGACATATTTTTTCACGTCAAAAAACGACATTATTACGTCATTAATTTTGCACCAACCTAATACTTAACTTTCTTCGTTCTGCAATATGAGCGGTGAAAAACGAGATCTCAGTGCAAAGTCACGCTGCGTTACCATGACGTCAGAGAGAACCCAGTTGCAGTATAACATCAGGTTGAACAATTTCCTGATTGAGTCAAAGTGTTGGTGCATCGTCGTTCAAATGTTAGTGCCTCTAAGATCAGGTCTATCGAAAACAAGGTGTTGCTCTGTCGGCGATAATGTGTCGGTGAATCGAGAATTTATTCATGTATCGAAGACAAGGTGTTGGTATATTAAAGATAATGTGTCGGTGCTTTGAAAATAAGTTCGGCGATCAGGTTTTGGTGTGTCGAGCATCAGATGTCGGTTCGTCGAAGATTATGTACCTGCTCGTGAGTCTAAGACAAGGTGCTAATGTGCATCAAAGACAACTTTTTGCTGCATCGAAATGGTATTGACATAGGAATACAAGGTGTTGTTGAGTTAAAGACGAGATCGACGACCAAGTTCTGGTGCTTCTAAGATAGAGGTGCTTTGACTAACAGATTTTGGTACGTTGAAGAAAGGGTTAAGGTGGATTGAGGACAAGTTGTTGGTATACAGACAAGTTCTATGTTAAGCGTGCTACAAGGTTGGCGTCTTGGTTCCACCCTTTCACTGTCGAAACAGTTAAATGTAGCTGCCTCTTCTACTCCAACAGCTTCTTCTCTCGCACTTCCCGACAGTGGAACTCCCTTCCTCTTATTTGCTTCCCTGATAACTATAATCTTCAAATATAAAAAATATGATTTTAAAATGTTCTAAAATCCCTATTTTAATGTAGCCTATTTGAAACGCTTTTAATCTAACTTTCTTGTTAATGCACTTACTTCCGTAATAAATGTGTAGATGCCTGGTGACTGTTTCGCGTCTGAAGGTTTTTCTTGCCTGAATCCATCCTTCAAATCTAAAAATCAACCATTCGTCCTTGTATTGAATACTGCTGCCAATATATGGTCTGGTACCCCCATTCTCCTCGACAAAATCTAGAGACGGATATGCAATGTGATAGGTCCTAATCTGGCATCTCATCTACAGTCACTCTCTTACAGACGTGATATGCATTCCCCCTGTCTTTTCTGCAAGTATTTTCATGGCAACTGCTCTGACGAGCTACTTTCACTGATACCCCAACTGCATGAATTTAAGCGTGCTACTAGGTTGGCATCTCGGTCCCACCCTTTCACGTTCGGTTAAATGTAGCCGTCTCTTCTACCCCTACAGCTTTTTCTCTGGCACTTCTCGACAGTGAACATCCTTCCTCTTACTCGCTTTCCTGATAGCTATAATTGTCAAATATTCAAATGAAATGCCAATCGACATGATGTCTTGATTCTGGTCCCCGTTCTTCTCTATATGCTTTCCGCAAACACTCCTCTTTATTCTTGCTCTCACTCTCTGTAACCCCTTGCGTGCTAGTGTCACTTCCGGCTTGCTTGGTGTGAAATGCTTAAGAAAAAGGTGTTGGTAAATTGAATATTAAATGCCATTTGGACGGATAATCAATGGTTGGTATGTGGAAGACAAATTGACGGCATATCGATGGTAGCGTGTTCAGGACAATTTATCCATCGCACCCTGAATATATGTTAAAATGAGATGTCAGTGTTATTTTCATTTTTTGCGTCATTTAGACAATTTCTCCATCGCGCCCTGTATATCTGTTAAAATGAGATGTCGGTGTTTTCATCTTTTGCGTCATTTAGACGACAATTTACCCATCGCACCCTGCATATTTCTACTATTATTCAATTTTATTTATTCATTTTTTGAAGCGTTATTTTTTCGATTTTGCTTAAAGCCCAGCAGTTTCAACATTAAATCAAACTCTTCTATTTTTTTCTCGCGAATTAAACTAATATTTGTTTTATTTCAACCATCGTTTGATGAATCGATTTCCCGCAAATAAATTAAGAAATAATACTTTTTTTTACAGGGATTATCAATGATAACATACATATAAAATTCCCATTCAAAAATAACGTTTTATCTCAAGATTTTTTTAAGCAATTTACTCCAAGGAAGACCGCAAACACTAGATGCCTAAGATTATAAGAATAAGAAAAAAATATTAAGTATCAAAAATACAGAAGATAACGATTGAAATTGCAACTAAATTTTTGAAGATCTATGTTTACTAGAAAGCAAGAAGGCAGAGGAGAATTCCACAAGCGAGTAATCCGATAGAAGAAACTGTTAACATAGAACTTACGGTTACATTTAGCCCTTTCAACTGTAAAATGATGAGACATTGCCGCCAGTCTTGTATTGTGCTTAAATTCAGAGAATTTAGGTAAGACAGGGGCGCTTTTTTAAAATTCAGTTCAAGCAAAGCGATAACTCCAAAAAGGTGCAAGCAGCTACAGAAATTGAAAGAGAATGAACAACATCTTCTATGAAACCCGAAACCCAACCTTAAACAGAAGACAATCTACACTTAGAAACATACATCTACAAATAAGAATACCTGTCTATAAATGAATGTTGGATATTTAGCAAGATAATAGCATAAGATACAATTATAATGTTTTATTAGATAAAATAATGTCCCCTTTTTTAACAAGCGCCATAAAGATTTTGAAGGTACTTGATCGCCCGTCTTGCACACGGATTTGTACTGGGAAATTTCGGTCTGGTTCTGGATTCCGAAACTTTTTCAGAGTTTAATGATTTTTTGTCAGCCTGCAATATGCTAAATGGCTTCTGATAATTACTTACATTGTAGATTTGGTCAGTAAACGAATGGCGTTCCCATCCGTAACTGATGGATCTGTTGGATTACCTCTTCTTAATTTTCGAAACTGCTCCTAGGGGACATTGTCCAGCACTATAAATACTCTGCAATAAAACTTTATCATTCTGTTCTTACTTTTCCGCTTATACGACAACATGTAAATCTCTCGCGGAAGAACGCGTTCTTTTTTTGGGAAACGCATGATCAATACCCCCCCCCACACACACACGTATGTACGCATTTCACATACTTTGGACCAAAAAGTTTCCACATTCATTTGTTACATATATTATTGTGTTTGTCACTTGTAATCTTTTGTTGTTAATAGATTATCATTCGTTGGCACATATATATCAGTTCTTTTTGTTTCTTTACATTTTTTTTTACGTGGACTCACATCCCGAGTCTGCCATGTTTGTTGTGGGCATTTCAGGAGACACACGTGTTTATCTCTCAACGCATACACCAGCCCGCAACAAATCTAGAAATTTCGAGTAGCGAGTCTCTTTTCTCTGGTAGAAGAATGAATACCCAAATCATCACGCCTTCCCGCTTTTTCAGTAATCTCATCTTTGCCATTCTTGAAATTTTTCTGGAGCTGTTCGTAGTTATTTAAAACTTCGTGGATAAACGGATATTCCATATTGGGCGTTGTGTTGTTTTCTCCAAGTTCTTGATTCATTACAATGCGAAGCACTCAGTCAAGACCATGATTTTGACAGCAAAGGAATTGCGGTTCCTTCTGTTTCTTTGGAGAAAATAGTTTTTGTAACAGAATGGCAATCCCATTCCTGAGTTCAGGGTTCGCATTCGTAGTCTCTGTAACAATCATTTTTATGCTCTTCTATAAATTTTATCCAATCCAGAACAGCTGTTATTCCTTCGGTAACAGTATCCGCTTTTCCGTTTAGTAGATGGTTTGGGTTTTTTTTTATGCCATTTCAATCTCACTGGGTTATTTAATGCCGACAACATTTTTTCCTGGCAATATTTTTGTTTTGTCAAAAATACATTTCTGTTAATATTTATTCCGCAAGAATGTATAGCGGGTAATATTTTTTTTTCAAAAACGTATAGCTGGTAATATTATTTTTTCAAAAACGTATAGCTGGTAATATTTTTTTTCAAAAACATATAGCTGGTAATATTATTTTTTCAAAAACGTATAGCTGGTAATATTTTTTTTCAAAAACTTATAGCTGGTAATATTATTTTTTCAAAAACGTATAGCTGGTAATATTTTTGTTTCAAAAACGTATAGCTGGTAATATTTTTTTCTGAAAAACGTATAGCTGGTAAAAAGTTTTTTTCAAAAACGTATAGCTGGTAATATTATTTTTTCAAAAACGTATAGCTGGTAATATTTTTTTTTCAAAAACGTATAGCTTATAATGTTATTTTTTTTTTTTCAAAAACGTAAAGCTAGTAATATTATTTTTTTTTCAAAAACGTACAGCTGGAAAAAGTATTTTTTCAAAAACGCATTATCAGCGGCCTTTCTGTTGGACATAGTTTATCGTCATACCCAAAACGCGGATGTAACTTCTCGTCATACCCAGGACGCGGGTGTAATTTATCGTCATACCCAGGGCATGAATGTAATCTGAGTGTTAACTATTTGCCCATAGCTGGGGCCCTAACAGGTGCTATCACCCTGGGTCAGAGT
This sequence comes from Acanthosepion lycidas, assembly GCA_963932145.1. Taxonomy (NCBI): domain Eukaryota; kingdom Metazoa; phylum Mollusca; class Cephalopoda; order Sepiida; family Sepiidae; genus Acanthosepion; species Acanthosepion lycidas. Next base: position 47,304,648 of record OZ010596.1, on the reverse strand, counting down.
GAATCTTGAAACACCAGCAATTAAGAGGTGGTTCCTCCCTCTTCAAAACCTCCTGATCAGACATTTTGCTGTTGGACATAGTTTTTCTTCTTACCCAGGACGCGGATGCAGTTTATCGTCATACCCAGGACGAATTTAGTAGATGTAACTTGGTTAACTCAAAAACTATCGAAACTATATAAATATTATATATACGCTATTTTCAATTCTTTAATCTTTAATATTTGTAGTAATATCATAGAGGATAAAGATTTGGATCGAGGGCTGGAGAATGTGTTCCTATCACGGCCTTTGATCAGTGGTATGCTAAATAAAAACCGAATGGACAAAGGAAAAACAACTCTATACTAATAAGAGATCCGAGGGATAAATACGCCAGAAAACTCATGCCAATTTCTATTAAAATCGGACTAAATATCTTAGAGGTTGAATTACAGCCGCATGGTTAGCTCAAAAACTATCGAAACGATATAAATATTATCTCTACGCTATTTTCAATTCATTAAACTTTATATTTGTAGTATTATCTTACATGATAAAGATTTGTACTGAGGACTGGAGACGTTTTTTTTTTTCTATGGTAGCCTCTGGTCAGTGGTACACTAAATTAAAACCGAACGGAAAAAGAAAAAAAGAACCCTATTTTTTGAGGACAGATAAACAAATAAATACAAAAAGATGCTTCTAAGTTAAGTTCTCTTCTTTTATACTTCAAAACAAGAACTTGATATTATTTGTCAATAAATCGTTTACCAACAAAATGCAATGCCCAATTTCTTTGTGTATTGTTTTCTTCATGTTTATTCTTAAGCATTTTCTTTAATAGTAGATCTGTAAATACCAAATAGAGAAGACGTCTCAATGTCAACTCCTTCTTGAAATAACTCCTTACAAATATTTTGCTACTTGGCTGGTTCATAAGTCTTGTTGATTGTTCTTCAGAACTTTCGAATTCTTCATATTCACTCTCTGGTTGGGTCTTCTGGTGTGGTAATAAATGCTGGACAATCTCACAAATGAAATGACCTGAAGCAACAGAAATGTGGTCCCACAGAACTATGCTGAGGATACCACGGACCGAACATGCGAGCAACGACGAAGTTCTGTAGTGTTATGGGACCTTACCCATAATAATATAATGGACTATTCCATGACGTAATAAATACTGCGCCTCAAGAGGAAGCAGAGAGTTCAGCCCAAAGTCGGGCGACCGGCTGATCGGCTGATGGGTTGAACTCTCTACCTTCGGGCGGGGAGGAACCCGAACGAGGCTACGCCGAAGGGCTGAGTCTCTTTCGGGGAGGTAAACCGACCCTGAACCCGTTTATACGGGTTCAAAGGGCATATTTTTGGCCGAGCCCACGGGCTCGGAGATCCCACGGGCTCGGAGATCCCACGTTAAACCGGCCTTGTGCCACATGATGCCCTCGTGGGAGGGACTAAATACCGTTCAGTCCGAAGTCGGGCGACCGGCTGACCGGCTGATCGGTTGAACTCTCTGCCTTCGGGCGGGGAGGAACCCGAAAGAGGATCCACCGAAGGGCGGAGTCTCTTTCGGGGAGGTAAACCGACTCTGAACCCGTTTATATGGGTTCAATGGGCATATTTTTGGCCGAGCCCACGGGCTCGGAGATCCCATGGGCTCGGAGATCCCATGGGCTCGGAGATCCCATGGGCTCGGAGATCCCACGTTAAACCGGCCTTGTGCCACATGATGTCCTCGTGAGTGGGTGACTAAATACAGTTCAGTCTTAAGTCTGGAGTTAGGTCCGTCATGAGTCTGTCAGTCAGTCAGAGCGAGCGAGTCAGTCGAGTCAGAGGCAGTCCGAAACAGAGTCGCGTTCAGACAATTACTACTAAACCTGATTGTTCGTACTAACTTTTTCTACTTCTCTGTATATATTCCTGTTTGTAATATATCTGTGTTATTCCATATCCGTATTCGAGTTCTTCTTTATTGGTTCTACCTTGGACTATCACTGTAGTACAAGGAACCGGACCATAACATATAGAAAGGGAAACTAAAAAGAAATTTATACCTAACAACAAGAAGAGATAGTTGATATTTCATAATGAGGAAAGTTGGATTAGAAAACATGATACTCACATGGCCGATTGAAGAAAAGAGTGAGGTAAAAGAAGGGATAATCTGCTAAGTGCGCTTGTGTAAATGGATGACAGAACAGTCTTTGGGTGTCATAACACAAAGCTATAATTTGTTAAGAGCTACAAAGGGCAGGAAGTTGTGAAGAGCCATGATCGCCTACGCGTTGAATGTTCTGTATATAGAAGAAGAAGAATGAGCTTCAGTAAATAGCTGACAGAACAAGGTTTAGGAGAGATAACAAAAAGGTAGCACTTATTAAGAGATAGAAAGAACAGGAAATTGTGGAGAGCCATGGTCACTTACGACCTGAAGGAAGACTGTATATAGAAGAAGAAAAAGCTTGAGTAAATATATGGCAGAACAAGGTTTAGCAGAGATAACAGGTAAAATGTATTAAGCGATACAAAGGTCACGAAAATTGTGGAGAGCCATGATCGCGTACGTACTGAAGGGACATGGCACATAGAATAATCTAAGAATCATCAAACGATAAATGTGGTATCTTAAATTCTGAAAACGCCTGTCGGAGATGAAATTTTAGAATGGATTTAATTCAGATAACGGAAGAATACTCGGATGGTTTCTGTCTTTTCTCTTCATATTATATCCGGATAATCGAAGTCCGGATAATTGAAGTCCGGATAATCAAAGTCCGGATAATCGATCAAGTATTGTGATGCAGTTCCTTAGTGTTACTGTTTAACCGGGAGCTCTTTCTGCTTATTTAGGTATACCAATACAAACGGAATGGTCATTTTGTTTTATTCTTGAGTCGCTTGCACAGAATAGTGGATCTGCAGAATTACAAAAGACGATTTTAATTTCTGGTGGTGTGTAGGAGCAACAGACTGGTGCGTTTTCTCGGTTTTACATCCTGTAGGATAAGAAGAAGAAGAAAAAAAAATTCTAAGAACTTGAAAGAGCTTGCCCAGCTCTGTCTCAGCCTCCTGTATTTAAAAGTTAAATTTATCTCTTTTTAAGTATCAGTATGGCGTGCGGCGAATCCACAACGTTTCCGGATTCGGATCAAAGAATCGGATAACCGGATAACAAAGGAGAAAATTAAACAAAAATAGTCGGAATTTTCTTTGCGTGACCCGCGACTTTCGATTGCTGCCGGCCAGGCAAACGCACGGTTGACTCGAGACAGTCTAGATAGAGTCTGGATTCCCATCGATGCCACGCCAAATACAGGATAGAATTCAGAAGTGGATTAAATGTCGATCGGATTTCATTGGATTATATTGATCCTGTCAATGGATAAATATCTCCGTTCTTCGTTTTGGTTTTGCCGGTGTTGATGTTGTTATTGCTCGTTCGCTGGCTTTTCCTTCGTGTACAGATTTTTGCAGTAACGGAGAGAGATATTAATTGGAGATACCAGGGACAAATACACCAGCAAACCCATGCCAATTGATATTAAAATCGTCGTAAATATCTTGAAGGTTGAATTATAGCCGCTTGGTTAACTCAAAAACTATCGAAACGATATAAATATTATATATACGCTATATTGAATTCTTTAAAGTAATATTTGTAATAATATCTTAGAGGATAAAAATTTGGATTGAGGGCTGGAGACTGTCTTCCTATTGCGGCCTTTGATCTATGCTAAATTAAAACCGAATGGACAAAAGAAAAAAGAACCCTATATTAATAAGAGATACGAGACATAAAAACGCCAGAAAACCCATGCCAATTGCTATTAAAATCGGACTAAATATCTTGGAGGTTGAATTACAGCCGCATGATTAACTCAAAAACTATCGAAGCGATATAAATATTATCTCTACGCTATTTTCAATTCTTTAAACTTTATATTTGTAGTAATATCTTACATGTTAAAGATTTGTACTGAGGACTGGAGACTGTTTTTTTTATGGTAGTCTCTGGTCAGTGGTATACTAAATTAAAACTGAACGGAAAAAGAAAAAAAGAACCCTATTTTTTGAGGACAGATAAACGAATAAATACAAAAGCGGAAAACAAAGGAATTCTGAAGGAAGAGGGCCTAAAATTATATTTTAGCCATCTTCTTACTGTTATCAATCTTCTTATTTTATGTGCAATCATGGATCTCCACAACTTCTCCATTGTAGCTCTTAGCAATGTTTGTCAATTTAACAATAGCTCCAACTACCGGATTTGCCAGCCATTGAAACAAGCATGTTAGGTAAACTGCTTCCTGTTTCCCCGCCTCCAATCTCATGTGAGCATTAAACGCGCCAAGCCTTCTTTCCTCAGTGTGTGATTCCGGAACTTTCACTTTTTTTTCTTTCTGATTCTAAGTATATGTGTCCTTTTTATTTCCAGGATAGTCAGAATTATATTACCAGTTTTTATGTATTTGAACGTGTGATCATTCGAATAGAGAGTGGCACAAGGTTGAGTTTAAATGAGTCCTGCCCGTACATGGGACTACAGACAAAACATAGCACATTTCTCTCACAGTATTTCAACTTCTTGCGACATTACAGGCGGCAGTGATCAAGCCTAATATTCCCAAAAGTAGGAGGTACTGCCTTGTGATAAGAACCTTCTGTGACAGGACTTTCATTTTTTTGAATGTCCGAGAAGATAGAAGGAAAATTATAACTGCCAACAGAAAGTTTTGTCTGAATTTCTGGGATGAGAAGTAATCATTATTTACACTATTTATTCAGACTATTTTTCTCATCTTTTATTATTTTTATTAAAACGTTTCGGTCGTTTTGGCGTTCGGCCTTCCCCTGGTGTATATCGATCCTACAGGTAATTGTGAACTGAACACATTTTTTACGGGTGTAGACGGTTCTCATTCCACCGCACATGTCGAGGCAAAAGGTAGAGTGATCAGGAAGACAGTAGAGAAAGATTTACATTGTATCTAGAGTTTTGAATATATTAGGTAACTAGAAAGCATGGAGTCGGAAGTGAGATCCGCACGCAAGAAGTGCGAGAAAATAAACTATGAGCATCGAAGTTACGGTTACATCTAGGGAATTCAAGTGGAAATTGATGAAACATTGTTGCCAATCTAGTTTCGTTTTATGTGCCGTGTCCATTCAGGACGTAGGCGATTATGGCTCTCCAATTCACCCTATCCCTCGTAGCTCATAATAAGTTTCGTCCCTCTGTCACCTCCACCAGATCACCACCTTTCATCCACTTGCATAAGCCCGCCAGGTATGTCATACGTTGCTTTCTCTTATCTCTTTTTCTCCCTATTCGACCTGTGAGTATCAGATTCACTTGGCCCTCCTTTCTCATTACGTGTCCCAGAAACTTTAGCTGCGTCTTCCTGATGTTAAGTATAAGCCTCCACCTTGTTTGAATCCTCTCCAACACCTCACCTTTGCTGCATGATATCCTTAGCATCCTTCTGTAGAAACTTACCTCCGTTGACTCGAGTATATTCTTCATCTTTGAGGAGAGCGCCCAACATTTTTGGTGTAAAGGAGGACAGATGTCACGTAGCAGCTCAGTACTTTTTTTCTTTGTTACCAAAGTATAATACTACGCTTACATTAAAAAAGATTGACATTGCATTTGAATTTTATCAGATTAAAGCTGGCTGGAAAGCATGGACCTGGAAGGGAGTTTCACAAGCGTGAAGAAATTGTTAGCATAGAACCTACGGTTACATCTAGTCAGCTCAACTGTAAATTGATGAGACCTTGTTGCCATCCTAGCAAAGCGTTCACCATACAATTACCATTTATACAAAAGTCACAGCAAAACAACTTTACGGCAGTGGCAAAAATAATGAAGCCGAGACGCCAGATCAGGACCAATAATATAGCTGATTCTTCTTTGGAAATTGTCAAGGGGTTGTAAATAAATAGCACCGGACCAAGTGTGGTAGCCATATTCTAAGCATGGGTAAGTGGTAGATTTATAGATATGTATGATAGATTTTTGAGAGAAAAATTGTCTTGCACGACACAGTTATCCAAATTTGTTAGCAGCTTACCGAGCAATGGATTCAATATAGTTTTTCCATTTCATGCCAGCCGATAACTTTAGCACAAAAAGGCGCAACAAGTCCCTGATCTGGCATCTCGTCTGCACTCACTCTCTCACAGACGTGCCGTCGCTTCCCTCCATCTTTTTTTACAAATACTTTAACGCTAACTGCTCCGATGAGCTGCTTTTGCTGGTTCCCAGACTTCATGAATTTAATCGTTCAAGTAGGCTGGCATTTTGCTCTCACCCTTTCACTGTCGAAACTGTTAAATGTCGCCGTCTCATCTGTTGCAGTTTTTTTGTGTATAGTATGTAACTAGTGGGCCAGTCAAAATGTCTTGATTCCCTTTATAGTCTACCAATAGAAGGTTAACCAATCAGAAACCGCAGAACATTCTATCTGTAGAGTATAAAGGCGGCCATTTTTGTTTACCCTACCCGAATGACCAGTGCGAACTTGCCAGGCGAAGATGACAGAAGGAAGTACTACGCTCTGCTACTTTGCTGCGATATATTCACTGCTAACCTCTGGATTCTATACTCGAAGACCACCGTCATAAAATGTCTAACATCTTCTACTCCAATAGCTTCATTTCTCGCTAGTGGAGCTCCCTTCCATTTTCCTGTTTCCTTGAGAGCTATAATCTCCAAGTATTCATATGTAATGTCAATCGACGTCTCCAGATGCCTTGATCTATCCCCTTCTCTTATCCCTCTCTTCATCCTTTCCTCTATCACTCCTATTTGCTCTCGCTCCAACTCTTTGTAACCCCTTGCGTGCTACTGGCTTCCCACCTTGCTTGCGATGTAATGCTTTAAAAAACAGTCAATCTCTTGAGAATTAACATCAGCGTTGCGGATGGAAGGCAGAAAAGGCTCTCTCAGATTATTAATAGAGAACGGTTAAGTTTTGTAGGTGTTAAAATTAACATGCTATCCTTCGACTCATTTAATTATTTTTATCCAGCAAAGCATTTTGCAGTGATAAAAAAAGTTAATAATCGATTGGTGTAAGGTCAGGTGAATATGGCGGTTAAGAGAAGAGAGACTAACCATGTTCCACTTTTGTTCCTGCGTTTCCTTACTAGACACATGCGGAGATGCGTTGCAATGGAAGAGAATTAAAAGTACGAGGCCAAAAAAAAAAAAAAAAATAATAATAATGGACGCACACATAGAAAGTCGTTATTTGTATTTTTACGAAGACAAGCAATTAAATTCGTTTATTAATACAGGGTATTAAGAGAGGTGTACATATGTACATTATACAAGTCAACAAATGAATTAGTATTTTGTTGGCTAACCTTTTGCTTTAATTTATTTTCTTGCTTTAATTAATTAATTTATTTTTATTTATTTGAAAGACTAATTACATAATAAATCAAGTTTTGTAATATCTGTCCTTCTATATGTCAATGAATGCTGGACAAAATCTGCATAGATATAAATGAAGAAGAAAACAGAAGCAACAGAAATCGGGACTACAGAAGCATATTGAGAATACTCTAGACTGAAAATTTGAAAAATAAATAAATTTCAGTGAAATGGAAACAAAAAAGACATTGAAGTAGAATAAAAAAGCGAATGCTGAAATTTCTAATACGAATAATTGTTGTGGATTCCGGGATGAAGTGCGGTACCAATAAATAACAAACGCCAGGAATGAATATATGAAAATTATGTATTAACGTAATAATACAAACTGGTAAAGCAGATTAGTAGTTCCAGGAATACGTGTTAGTAGCAATATATATATATATATATATATATATATATATATATATATATATATATATAGTCTTTGATATTGAAGTATCGCTGTATGACTTCTTACTGAGTCTACGTGCTCGCTCACTGTGACTCCTACAACGCTGTTACTTCACCCTCACTCTTCCGGTTCCCTACAACCTTTTACTCTGTCACTCTGGACTCGATTCGACTCTTCGGTCTTGCTCGGTATTTATCGATCCACCCACGAGGATTGAATGTGGCACAAGGCCGGTTTAATGTGGGTATCACCGAGCCCGTATGCTCGTCCAAAAATATAGCCTTTGAACCCGCCTAGACGGGTTCAGGCCCTGTCTACCTCCCCGGACGAAACCTTGCCCTTCGGCAAAGCTTCGTCCGGGTTCCTCTCTGCTAACGCAGAGAGTCCGACAGCAGTCGCTTGCAGTCAAAGACTGTATCACGACTCAGCTAGACTCGGAGGTTTCGCTCTGTCGAGTCTTCACGTAGCCGTAGTATAAGTATACACTGGGTGAGTCCATTTGTATAAAAAGGGGTGTACCCATCAACAATAATGTTAAAAGGAGGCTCGGGAAATTTGATACTCGCAGGACATATTCAAGGTAAGAGGGACAGATGAAAACATCGAGTAGGCTAAGTAACGAACCTGTGCATATCGATGGCAGAAGGGGATTAAGGGAGACGGCAAAACTATAAAACTTACTAAGAGTTACAAAAGACAGGAAATTGTGGAGAGCCACGAAAGCATACGGCCCGAAGGGACACGGTATATAGAGGAAGTGTTTTTTGTAGAGATTGCAGAAGCAACGATCGAATCGCACCGTAAAGACAGGAATGAAGAGAAAGTGAACAGAGAAATGGAAGACATGCAAATAGGTCATTTAGTGCAAGTGGCGCTCCTAATAGAGCCATTGATCAATGCTAGTGATAACACATGTCATACTTCCTGCACGTAGAAATACAGTTGCACGCGATCGGATGTCTACTGACTGTGTAGCCAACATTGATCAGAGTAAATGCCCTCGGATCATATTCATTAGGTTTCCATGGTCGATTATTTCAGCCTCGTTTTGGATTTCTGCCTCACTTTGGAACTGGTTTGGTTTGATTTGGTTTGTTTTATGTCATATCAACCTCAATGCGTTATTTAATGCCGACAAAATTCTTAAAATAGATTCGATTGAATATAATTTGAACACTTTGTTAGTGGGGGATATTTTTTCTATTATTATTATGTAACAAATTGATCTTCCTGTTGCTAATATATCTTAATATGTAAAATGTATTTAAAGACACGCTTGGTTGTTTTGGTTTGCCTTGGTTTGGTCTGTTTTGGTTTCTTTTACGGCATGTCGACCTCAAATGGCTTATTTAATGCCGAAAAGATCCTTAAAATAGGTTCGTATGAATAGAATATGTATTTTTGTAAGTGGGGGATAATGTTCTATTGTTAATAAGTAACACATTGATCCCTCTCTTGCTAATATATCTTAATATGTAAAAATATATTTAAATACACGCTTGGATGGTTTTGTTTGGTTTGATTTACTGCATATCAACCTCAAATGCCAACAAAACTTTTAATATAGGTTCGTATGAACAGAATATGTATTCTTTGGAAGTTGGGTATCGGTTTCTGTTGTTGTTAAGTAACAAATTGTTGCTCCTATTTACTAATATCTAAAATATATTTAAAGATACGCTTGGAGGTTTGCTTTGGTTCATTTTACGGCATATGAAACCTCAAAGGATGTTTTCATATGCGAAATGATTTCACCAAACACAAGCTTTAGCGGGATATATATGTGACTGGATGCTGGGAGTACGGTAAATGATGTACAATAATTGTTGGGAGTGCTGTACGATCACTAGTTTTGGAAAGATTTTTAGGCTTGAAAACTCGACTTGTACGCGAAATGTACAGTAATATAAATAACGTGTTAACTTTCCATACTAAAAAACAAAATGGCAGCTGTTAGATGACGTTCGAAGTCGAACTTACTGAAAATATATTTTAAGAAAAAAAAGTCATAAATTTCTAGCGACAGTAACGCGAATGGTTCGTCCAAATGGACACTACATATTTCCTGTATAGAAACGGTTAATCCAAACATTAGCATTAACAATATAAAGAACGAGGAGGGAAAGTTCTTAAAATTATTTTGTGATTAAATTCGCACACGGAGGTGTTTAATCATCATTATTTTTATAACTTTCGAAACATTTCGTTTCTTAATCACAAAATGATTAGTGCTTTTCGCAGGGCAGAGGAGTATGGAATCTAAACTGGAAATACTAATTTGTCAGCATACACTGCGACAAGGAATGTTGAAAACATGACTAAATCTATTCGGTAAAAATTTGCTAAAAACGAATGACTATTTTTTTCTGCCTCCGATTACGCGTCCATCTCGCAAGTGTGCGTAGCTCAGACAGCCAGATAAACGCCTTAAAGGAATTATTAACTCTGAATACACAGTCCTCTTCATCAACAGGTTAAAGTCCAAGAAGGTAAAACTAGAAAAATAAATAGATGCAAATATAATAGTAAAGAGAAGAAATGTAGAAAAGACGAAAGCTGACCATGAGGATGATAATTATTAAAGAAAAATAGTCTGCAGTGTTATTGATTTATTTATTTATACCTCTTGATTCCTTGGATAACATAGGATCGCAATAACACCTCACAAGCCGACGCGGTTCCAGGGGATCCTCTTTAAATCGGGACATGTTGCACCGGCTGCCTTTACCTCTACGTCAACACTTCTGTGTTTTGGTCGACCCACTTTTTGCTTGCTTTGTGGATTCCAGTCAAGGGTATGCCTGGTGAAACTAGAAACAGGCTTGCGGAGTTTGTGGCCGATCCATCCCCATTTCCGTTTCTTGATGTCCATCTCGATTGGGGCTTGTCTGGTCCTGTCCCACAGTTGGTCGGTGGAGACGACTTCCCTTGTGGATTCCAGTCAAGGGCCTGACTAGTGACACTAGATACAGGCTTGCGGAGTGTGTGGACGATCCATCCCCATTTCCGTTTCTTGATGTCCATCTCGATTGGGGCTTGTCTGGTCCTGTCCCACAGTTGGTCGGTGGAGACGACTTCCCTTGTGGATTCCAGTCAAAGGCCTGCCTGGTGAAACTAGAAACAGGCTTGCGGAGTTTGTGGCCGATCCATCCCCATTTCCGTTTCTTGATGTCCATCTCGATTGGGGCTTGTCTGGTCCTGTCCCACAGTTGGTCGGTGGAGACGACTTCCCTTGTGGATTCCAGTCAAGGGTCTGCCTGGTGACACTAGAAACAGGCTTGCGGAGTGTGTGGCCGATCCATCCCCATTTCCGTTTCTTGATGTCCATCTCGATTGGGGCTTGTCTGGTCCTCTCTCACAGTTGGTCGGTGGAGACGACTTCCCTTGTGGATTCCAGTCAAGGGCCTGCCTGGTGACACTAGAAACAGGCTTGCGGAGTGTGTGGCCGATCCATCCCCATTTCCGTTTCTTGATGTCCATCTCGATTGGGGCTTGTCTGGTCCTCTCTCACAGTTGGTCGGTGGAGACGACTTCCCTTGTGGATTCCAGTCAAAGGCCTGCCTGGTGACACTAGAAGAAGACTTGCTGAGTGTGTGGCCACTGCAAATGACCTAATCCGAAAAAAAAACATAGAGATTGATTACACCCTGTCACTCCAGTGTGTCTCAAACTGACCGTATGGTGAATGAATGGAAACTAAAGCAATTGTTTCAATTAATTTTCACAAAAGTGTCATTTCTCAAAAGGAAGGAGGTTACACGAAGTTAAAACAAGGGAACAAATGCGTCAACACATAGCGAAAGCTGTTCTGCATGAAGAAGTACAATAATAAATTAAACCTTAAAGAAATTTTCAAATAAGAACATGATATGAGAGATGAAACCTCGAAGAAAAATGTTTAAGAAGGTACATACCGGCGTTGCTATCGTTAGGTGTAAGATTCAAGAGGATGAGAAATAAGGAACGGCGTACTCTGAATTTATCGTTTATTGTACCAGTTCTGGTGATAACTAAGAGCTATCTGGAAGTGGTCTAATTTAAAAGGTACCTAATCTAAAAGAGGGTGAACAAAGAAGTAAAACAATCGATGTTCTGTACTGCAGTAATAGGACAGAGTGATTTTTCACTTTTTTGAGTAAATCTCCAGGGCGAAAACCCGAGGCATGATATGATAAGTACTGATGCGAAAAATTAGATTCATACCTTTGCCAACTTTTGCGTATTTAGTTTTAAAAATCTTCATTAAAAAAATTTGCTTTTAAAATGCCTTCCAAATTTTGCTATTGCAAGAATAAATCCAAATAAAATTGATATCTTTTGTATCTTTTGTATTTGATGTATTGAATGGAAAATATATACAAACCGGAATTCTAATTACGAATCACCACAAGCAAAATATGCTACTTTTTACTGTATTCGACAAGTAAAAACTGTGTAAAATAGATTTATTCAATGAAAAAGATTTGTTAGATCTTAATTAATAAAAACAAAAATAGTAAAAGCGTATATAACGCCATTTTGCTGCTGGGCAATAATTATAAGACAAAATGTCTTAAAATTTGCATTGTTTATTGCAAATCACATTAAAACTGCTGCATTATATAACATATAATATCATAATATAGTTACACTGTTTAATATAATTTTCGTTTGAAGTAAATTAAATTCTTATTTAATGGCACAATGATTTAGTAATAACGGTCTTAAAACTGCTTCCGTATCTGCTACGGAAAAACTATTTAACTGTTTCAAGAATAAATCTAAATAAAGTTGAAATGTTTTATATTAGATATATTGAATGGAAAATATATTCAAACCAGAATTCTAATTATGCATTACCACAAACAAAATATGCAATTTTCTTTATTGTATTCGATAAGTAAAAAAACAACTGTGAAATTTGTAAAAGATTACAGAAAAGGCTACTCAATGAATAAAAATTGCTAGGTCATTTGTTAGATAATAATTAATATATACGCAATTTGATAAAGTGCATATAACCTAAAAATAGTGCTAGGCACAAATTAGAAAAAAATTAATATTTTAAATCTGCATTTTTTATTGCAAATCACACTAAAACTACTGCAATGTATAATATATTGCACCCTAATTTAACTAAATTGTTCAGTATAATTTCCTTTTGAAGTAAATGAAGGTCTAATTTGATGGGACAATGATTTAGTAATAATGTGCTTGTGCCTTGTTTTCTTGTCCATATATATTTTGTAAAACTTCAGTATATTATAAATTTTATAAGGCTGTCCTATAAGTCTTCCACTGATCACCGGAATGAAAATTCAACGATACGATTTTGAAGCTATAGTTAATCTTCAAACCCTTTTCCTCAAAAGACGGTAAGGATTTAGAAAAAAAAAATTCTGCCGTTATTTGTCTTGTTAATCCGCAAATTTAAAATTGAGTGCAATATATCGCTTCCCAAATACACCTGAAATAAATGAAATCTATTTTTAATTAAGTTTTTCGTGGTACAGAATTTAATAATAGATAGAAAAGGACAATATCTATAAGGCATTTTTTAAAGCTAAAATAAAAACAACCCGTTTCGTCACAGGACTTACCAAGTTTATTTATTCTGGGAATTTAAAAAAGCGTGTAAATTAATGTTTAATTAATGAATGTAATCGAATGGGGAAAAAATTTCAGGAAACTAGAGTCCAATAATATTCAGATTCAGTAAGCATTCCCTCTGTTTACAAAGGGAAGGCTCACGGGATCTGATATACAAGGACTCTAGAACCTTGAGGTGAAATGTGGAGTGGGACCTAGATAAAATTATAAATACGTCACCACTAAAATTTTCCATATATTTCGTACTATTTTTACTTGTTCTTCTCACATTAACACATCTTAAAATATGGTACCGTAATATCTACAATCCTTGTGTAAGTTAACTTCAAATATGAAATGATTATATATAAAACGTTTATCAATAGAAGGGTCACAACTTTTGTCATTACACTGCGAGGATTATGAGGCTACTGTAGCAGCTATCAGCGCTGAAAATGGAATCGGCGAACAAAGATGAAATTTCCTCCGAGTCGATTGACTTTTGCAATAATTCTCTTGGGAAATACCGGAATCATTCAATTCTAACCACCTCCCAGATATGGATTAAATATTAGTGTAGAAAGGGATATCTAATCTTGAATAATAACCTGTATAGTAGGAGGAGAAATCTGAATACAAAAAGATGAGTAAATGAATTAGAAATTGCTCCATCAGGTTTCGAAAGAAATAAAGGCAGTTCGCACATATAAAAGGAAAGAAATCTGTGATAAAGGCAGTGGGAAGCCACTTTACTATATTTGCAAAGAGGTCATGGCAATTCACAGAAAGTAAAAAAGAAAATATTTGGAGAAGGCAACGGGAAAGCACATCACTATCTTTCCCAAGAAGTCATAGGTACTCAGAGGTAATAAAGAGATGGTATCTGTGGAGATGGCAACGGGAAACCACTCCACTCTCTTTCCTAAGAAGTCATAGCAATTCACAGATAATAAAGAAAAGGAAACTGTGGAGCGAGAAACAGGAAACCACTCCACTGTATTTCCCAAGAAGCCATGGCAATTCACAGATAATAAAGAAAATGAATGTGTAGAGCAGGCAACGGGAAACCCCTCCACTATCTTTCCCAAGAAGTCAGGGCAATTCACAGATAATAAAGAAAAGTAATCTGTGGAGAAGGCAACTGGAAACCACTCCACTATCTTTCCCAAGAAGTCATGGCAATTCACAGATTATAAAGAAAAGGAATCTGTGAAGAAGGCAACGGGAAACCTCTCCACTATCTTTCCCAAGAAGTCATGGCAATTCACAGATAATAAAGAAAAGTAATCTGTGGAGAAGGCAACTGGAAACCACTCCACTATCTTTCCCAAGAAGTCATGGCAATTCACAGATAATAAAGAGAAGTAATCTGTGGAGAAGGCAACTGGAAACCACTCCACTATCTTTCCCAAGAAGTCATGGCAATTCACAGATAATAAAGAATAGGAATCTCTAGAGAAGGCAACGGGAAACCACTCCACTATCTTTCCCAAGATTTCAGGGCAATTCACAGATAATAAAGAAAAGAAATCTGTGGAGAAGGCAACGGGAAACCACTTCACTATCTTTCCCAAGAATTCAGGGCAATTCACAGATAATAAAGAATAGGAATCCGTGGAGAAGGCATCGGTAAACCACTTTACTATCTTTCCTAAGAAGTCTGGACAATTCTCAGATAATAAAAAAGTAATCTGTGGAGATGGCAACGAGAAACCACACACACATCTTTCCTAAGAAGCCATTATAAATTGCAGATAATACAGAAAATGATTCTGTGGAGAGGCAACGAGAAACCACTTCACTGTCTTTCACAAGAAAGCATAATAATTCACAGATAATAAAGAAAATTAATCTGTGGGTAATGTAACCTGAAACCACTCCACAATCTTCCCTTAGAAGTCAAGGCAATTCAAAGGTAATAAAAAAAAAGAATCTGTGATCGTACAGGAACCGGTGTTTCAAAGTGATATAGTTGCATCTTTAAAGTTCTTCAAGACCATTCCATTACGTGTTACCCTTTAACTAGCAGCCAAAATATGAAATAGATTTTTACATTTTCCCAGAGAAAACGAACAAAAACATATTCTTCCTGCAGCTGGACAATATTGGTTATTTGCAAGGAAAACATAAAAATGATAAATTTTATTTGTTTATCAACCATATTTCTTCTAGACGTACCGTATAATCTTTTTTTTTTTCTCAAAGACATTTTATCGACTCCTACCTTGCTATCACCGACACCTACTGTGCTCTGCTCAGATAGAATATTGCAGTCTTGGCACATGCATTGGCGATTGTATATAGCCCTCCCGTTTGACACTGTCTGCCCCGACAGTGTTCGCTAGTTGAGTAGAGCATTCAAATTGTTCATAAATCTTGATTGGTCAGAAGATCAACGACCAGTCTCCACACGCAGGGAGGGCTAAAAGTTTTCCGTTAATAGATTCACTTGTAAAGAAAATGGCGCTGAAATCGGAGTGTGTTTGCACTTGACCAGTAATCAATTGGTTGGCCAATTATTCAATAAATAAATCAGAATTCTGTGTTGCTGTCTTGAAGCTAACTTGGTGATCATTTAAAGACTGTTTGCTAGCTCAACCGCTTTGCGGATCGGAGTGCGATAATTTGTCGTTACGGACCAATTTGATGATTAGTTTGACCGAGCTGCTCAAGAACATTCTCAGATCATTAACAAAATTGTGATATTGATGTTTATAGAGACATTTCTAAAACATTAAAGTAATGAGAGAGTTGCTGCCTAAAGGAGGAAACTGGCTTGTAGCTTTCAGTCGTTTTTTACTATCTACCCCGCCTCCCCAATAGGAGTCAATTCGCCTATCTGCAGCTTTAAACCATTCCCCTATGACAGGAGTAGATGTTTATCTCTTGTTCAGTGTTTGGATTCCCGCTTTGTTCTAAAATCTACTTTCAATGAATACATATAACCTCTCCGCGGCGGTGTAATGGTTAGCAAGCTTCTCTCGCTAGAACAATTACGACTGAGTAGTGAGTTCGATTCTTACTGGGCGCCCCATACTTTCGGCCTCGTGCCACATTTAATCTACGCTTGGAAAATCACTATAACCTCTCCGATTGACCTCTGAAATTGTATTCACTACTCATTTTTCTTTTCTCCTAATAGTAGTAGCTGGGTTCGCCAAGCGTCCGGTTCACACACCTCCAAGGTCTTTTGAAAAGGTATGGATATTTATCTCTTGTTTCCTGTTTAGGATTCTAAAGTCGACTTCAAATCTATATTTATAAACGCTCCGAGACAACTCTGAAATTGTATTCACTAATTTTTTTTCTTATCTCCCAATGGGAATAACTAGGTTCGCCTAGAGCCCGGTTCACGCTCCTTGAAGATTCTTTGAAAAGAAGTAGATATTTATCTCTTGTTTCCTGTTTAGGATTCTAAAGTCGACTTCAAATCTATATTTATAACAGCTCCGAGAGAACTCTGAAATTGTATTCAGTACTCATTTTTTTTCTTATCTCCCAATGGGAATAGCTAGGTTCGCCTAGCGCCCGGTTCACACTCCTCCAAGGTTTTTTGAAAAGGTGTGATACTTTATGACTTGTTTTCTGTTTTGGATTGTTTTTCGGGTTCCTTCTAAATTCTACTTCCATTTTATTCTTCTAATGTCTCCGACTGAACTCTGAAATTTTATTCAGAAATTAAATATTTACATCTTAACCACAAAACCTTCATTTCTTGACACTTTTTACGTTCATACACTAACACTAGGTAACGCTCAATCTTGAGTGGCTCTTGGGCCTTGTATTGGATGAAACAACACGTTTCGGCATCATTGTTCCATTTCCAATGGATTTACTCTCTTTGACCGTTTATTAGTTCTCAAGTTCCTTCCAAAACTCAAGTAGATCCATTACTAAAGGGACTGGACGCATGGTTGGTTGATTTATCACTAAGATAAGTACTTGATTCCTACTACCATTCTTTCTCTTAGGAAGTCTGATTAGACCAAAAATAGTGTTAGCATATTTCGGCCGGATCTGCCCAAACTAATTTCTCAAACTTGATAAATTTAAAAAATAATTTACGCGATCTTGTAGAGGACACTTATTTTCAACCTTCTAATTTCTTTCAACAAAGTGCAACATTATTCAGGACAAATTACCTCGATGCAATGCATTCCACCGATTTAGATATTTTCGGATTGGACCAGACTGCTACTTCCAAGGAGTGGAATCTCTCATATCTCCCTCGTGTTCAAGAAGAAACTTCTACTAAGCTTTTTCTCCTAGATCTGCCACGTTGTAGAACAGACTGGGGCGTGGGTGCTTCCCCACTAACTTTAATCATGACCTTTTCTATTCAATGACCTTTACAAGTCAATGATCTTTTCTAGTCAATAATCTTTACGAGTCAATGACCTTTTTGAGTCAATGACATTCTATTGTCAATGACCTTTACGAGTCTATCCTTATATATCCACGTTTTCCTCATAATCATATCTTCTTACTATCTATCCTTCCATCCCTAGGGCGCAACACATTCATCAATGCCGTTTTGAATAGTACCTTTCTCATTTGTTGAACGCTAAAGGTATGACGATAAACTCATCCGGCAGCAAGGCTTTTGGTCGGGAAGATTTGAAGAGCATGGAACTACCTCCTATTTGTTGTTACTCCAAGGTTCAGCCTGATCCGGGATTGTAGCACCTGTTAGGGTCCCAGCTACAGGTAAATAAAACCACAAATAAGAGTTAAAACTCGATAAAAGTAAAAATATAGATTATTATTGTAAAAATGCCAGCAATACATATTTGAAAAAAATATTATCAACAATAAATATTTAAAATAAAAATATATTGCCAGCAATACATTTTTGAAAAAAATATATATTATCAGTAATAGATTTGACGCTGAACAAAAAGACTTTTTGCAAAAAACCGTCTATGAAACCTGATCTACAAACAGATTTCATATGCGCAAAACAAAATAAACGAAATCAAACCAAAGCCTCTTTACAAAAATAGATCAAGGAAACCTAATCTACAAACTGATTTCTTACAAATAATACGTATTCTATTCATACGAACCTATCCTAAAAATATTGTCTGCATTAAATAACCAAATAACTAACCCATTGAGGCTGATAAGCCGTAAAACAAAATATACCAAACGGAAACTTACTTTGAATGACTATAGAGCTTTGTATTGTATGGAACTTAGTGTTAAACTACCTAAATGGTTTAATTAAAACTTACAGGTTTAATGAACAGGTATATTTATCAGTAATTAATGTTGCTTACTGTTGACTGATATCTCGCAAAATCTCCTTGTTTAGAGCAGTTAAACAAGAGATTTGTATGCCATACTGCTTTAAGCATTGAATATCTTTGCAGATAGCGAGATGGGTGAGTAGCTTAAAGCAAATCGGTGTTGAAATCGGAATTAGCAATTCAATTCGCGCTTTGTATGAGTATACATCTATGTTTTCTTCCCAGTTGCTATGAGTTTATTGCACGGCAAATACGAAATATGCATATACTTGTAGTCAAAATTTCGCAGAAAACATTGATCCTTCATCGAAAAAGGCGGTTCTAAAACCGTGTTACCCGTTATTGGTCAATCAACAATCAACTCAAACACTTTGAGATGTTCCCATAATATGAGAGATGTTAAGTTCATCCCTTTGTATTGGGGAATGAGAGTATTAACCTTTGCGACGATTAATATCGTAAATTGAGAAATATTTGACGGGCAGCACTGCTCCTTGCAGTGTGTAGCAAAATGTCTAGTGCCCTTAAGTCACCTGTTATCATGTATAAGTAGCAAAAAGGACTGCCTTTTTCTTTCGGATGTTTCAAAGATGTATCCTGCATAAAACCAGCAAAAACCGGCACCAAAACAAAGTATTAGGTTGGTGCAAAAATAATGACGTAATAATGTCGTTTTTTGACGTTAAAAATACGTCAATAAACGACGTTATTACGTCCTTATTTTTGCACCAACCTAATATAATTTGTAGTGAGATCTTAAGCTAATGGTAATACAGGTTAAGAAACATTTATTCGAAATTGTTTTGGATTTTAGATTTTTTCGGATTTTGGAATACAGGCTATTTAAGCCTCTATACAATGGGGAATACACGATATCTTTTTACATTTCAAAACACCCTTGTGCAAATTAATTGAAACAAAACCAACAATTCCATCATTATTTACTTTTCTTCCGTATTTTTCCAACGAAACATATCCCAGTGCAAAAAAGTCGGCATTTTTATTTCTAACGCTGCCTTGGAATAATCATGTTACATTCAAACGATGTTGTTTTCTGAAATGTTCTATTTGCGGAATATGATGTCAGCAGCTGGAAAAATTTCGGATTTTGGAGGTTTTCGGGTTTTAGGAATTTCGGATAAAGGATAATCAACCTCTAGTAATATTATCCGTTTCCTTATACGTAAACATCTCGCATTCTGACCGGCAGTGTGCGAGACGATTTTCTTCATTCCCCGGTGATCAGACTAGGATCGAAGTGTAGTATCTGATCTCTATTATGTTTCTCAGAATGCGCGTTTTGGTGCAATGGATATCGGCTCGGGATGAGAATTCAGAGAACCGAGTTCGAATCATAGTCGAGATCGTTAGAAAGGTATGAATCCATCCCGTTTACCTCCAAACTATGTTCTTTAGCCTTGGTTGGCAACGAGTCTACTGTAGAAAGAAATGGCAAACAACTACAGAAAAAAATCTGCCTCAAAAATCATGCATTGAAAGATGCATGATCACCCAAGTATATCACGTGTAGCCCTTAACTGACTGATTGTGAGCGCAACTCAGTTCTTTCTTTCTCTTCGGGCAGAGCAGAACTAAAAATATCTGAAGGTGTCCGGTTCCAAGGAACAGCTGCCCGCGACATTACCTCCCACATTGGCCTAAAGAGTGGGAATTAATAGTAACACCGATGCCAGTGCCGGTTACGGGGCTGGGCTGTTTTAGGAGCTGCCCCGGGTGTACACGCTTGGGCTTGCCACATCAAACTGACTATGCGCCACATCCTGGCCAGCGTGGTGGAGCAAGTAAACCCCATCTGCCCTCAGGCGAACTACATTTTGTTTTTCACTTGTGTGTTCTATCTTCTCACAAGAAGCAACAAATAAATGCTTAGTCCCTGGCGATTCCAACCCTGCAGCAGTACCTCTAAAGAGAGAAGGTCGGTGACATATCTTGTCACTGTAGAGAGACAAGAAAATACCAATCAATGCTACTGAAGTTAATCTTTTAGTTATTCTCTGGTCATTACCTGGTTGGGATCAACGTGTAGTATCAGTTCTCATTTCTTATGGCCACGTCAATATTAGCCGTTTTCTTATAAGGAAACATTTGACATTCATTGACCATGAAGCCAGAGGTACTATCGGTTTAAATTTATAAAATCTAAAAAAAAAAAGTACTTTTTTTCTGGAAAATAGATTTCTCAAATCCACTATCTGTCATATCTCTTTCCAGCATTGATGGTTGTTTACTTCCTAACCTTCTGTTCGATGTAGTATGGAATATCTAAATCTTGTTTATGTCATCATTGCACTTAGCGTTACATGTGGTAGGTATTTTAATTGCTGATGCTGCTAGATGTACTCAAGTGATGTGGTTTCTGTCATTTGGTAAAGATCTTTGTGGTTTTGTATCACCAGTCCACCGAAGTTCGAGCAAAGATGGTCCTCGTTCGTTCGTAGATACTTTTAGTATTAATCAGAGGAAGCGGCTACATAGAGCTGACAATACTAAACCAGTTTGGTGCCATAGATGACATCCATATAGAAGTCTTGATTTAACGAGACTATTTAAAAAGAAGGACTCAAATTTTTAACCCTTTCAGCCCGGGCCACCGCTTTAGTAGAGAAAAATTAGATTTGCTTTAGCTTTGGTAGAGAAAGAGATTTAGATTTAGTTAACATATTGTTTTTTCTCATAACATTATGGCAAAATAATAAGATATTTATTAAAATAGAAATAAGTTTATGAAATGTTTTAGACCAGCATTGTCCAAATTTTTCCCCTAATTGGACAAATTAGAATATATATATATATATATATATATATATATATATATATATATATATATATATATATATATATATATATATCCATCGGGCAACATAAATGCTTTATTTAAAAAGTTTAAAATTTTGTGAATATCAAATTTTAATGACAAATATATATAATTGCAAAAAATAATGTTTTATTGACAGCAAATAATAATAAAAATAAATACATTAAGCTCTTTTTAGGGTTCAGTTTTAATATTTTATATTACTAGGATCGACTTATATATATATATATATATATATATATATATATATATATATATATATATATATATATATATATATATATATATATATATAACGGATTTGTTACCTTTACTTTATCTATATATATATATATATATGTGCCCCTGGAAAGAGAGCTAAAGAGCTCATCCGGGAAATCCGGCCTTTACTGCTATTAAGCATTACTGTTCAATTATGAAACGATTTTTCTCCGACCCGCTAGTGTATTTCGTATAGAGAAAAACGTTAAAAAAATCCCTACCTTTCTGCGGTGCGACGATGATCTAGAGGTAAGATATATCTCTCTCATCTTCTCGATTTTAACTTTAGATCATATCGTTTTTTTATTGTGTGCAGTGTTACCACAAATGTATACAAACATTTCCGGTGTCTGTTTTTTAATTTTAATTTAGGTTAGCGATTCGGTAGCGAATTATGCATCGAAAAATAATTCATATTTATCTGTATCTCACTCATTTAAACCGTTAGTTAACTCCTCTCTTTAAAACTTCTCTCTGTTAAATTTTAATCCCTTCCTTCGCCTTTAGACCTTCCTGTTCTTTCTTCTATCACACCTCTCTCTAGAGCTTTCATACATTTCCCTCTCACACTTGTTTCCCACCCCCACACATACACTCTCACTAAAATTTTGTTTTTTATACCCGGAGTTATATTTTCCGATTTCTTTTTGAATTTGTAGGTTTGATAAATTTGATTGTGATTAAGATTCCAATGTAATAAATTATAACGATGGAATATTAGTGTCTGAATCTTTTTATTATATATATATATATATATATATATATATATATATATATATATATATATATAGAGAGAGAGAGAGAGAGAGAGAGAGAGAGAGAGAGCGCCGATTTCCAATTCCAGTCGAATCCATTACATTCACTTACGTGCTAATACCCTTGGGAAAGGTGTGAATCCTCTTCTTCTCCCTCCAGCTATGGGTAAATAGCCTTGGATGGCGACTGGTCTAGGAGAAGACAACTCTGAATTCAAAACCTGCGGAGGGTAGTTTGGTTTGTATTCGTCCCTTCAATAAAAAGTGTGTATGGTCCTGCACGAAGCCTTCACCACTATAATTAAATCTCATGTTCCGCTGTCGGGCTGTAGTTTTCCTGGAAACTGATCTGCTTGACCGTCGTACTCGACGGGAGAGTCGACTATATATATATATATATATATATATATATATATATATATATATATATATATATATATATATATTGTCATTCGCATACAGGCCTGTTTCGCTGTATTGCAGCTGATCAATGAGACTAGAAAACGGAATGCTTGAAGCCATGATCGAAACCCGAGCGATCTGGTATCAGTTGGACTTTCTACCCGTAAGCCATCGGCTCTTCGGCAGAGAGAAAGAAAAATTTTAGCGTATTGTTTTTACGGATGTAAACAAACGCCAGACAACCAGAGTGCTCTATTCATTAATGAAGAGCGATGCGTTAGCGCTGACAAAAAAAAAAAATATATATATATATATATATATATATATATATATATATGTGTGTGTGTATGTATGTGTTTGTGTGTGTGTGTGTGTTCGATAAATTAAGAAAAATTCAAGTTGATTCATCTGATTAGCGGGCTCGAATCGAAACTATCATCTGTGTCAGATGTTTGATAAATCATCTGACCTTGATTAGTGTTTCAATAAATCACTTGAACTTTTCTTAAATGATTGGAAATTATAGCTCCAGTTATCTCTTGATCGCTTTTTATCAGAAGTTTTGTTCACCAGAAACAAAAAAAAAAGAAAAGAATTTTAAAATTCTCATAATTTTCCGGTATTTTTTCGCCCTCGTCTTATAAATACAGGGTGTTTCGAAAATGTGATATAATGAGGGGTATAAATATCTTAGTATTAGGTTGGGGCAAAAAATATTGCCGGTTTTTGACGTATTTTTTAACGTCAAAAAATGACAATATTTTTGAACCAACCTAATAAATACATCGTTTAGACATGCAGAAACCAAACAGGCTTATTGTTGAACAAAATAAGACTTTTTTTTATCAAAATTTGAATGAGGAATTCAAAGTTACGTGTTTTTCATGTGTGATTTCCTAAGTTCTTTGTTTCTCGTCTGTGCAGCTTGTAGGGTGTCATTTGCAAGCGTTTTCTTGGGTCAGTCCAAAATGCTGTTGGCGAATTCTGAGTTTCCAGGCATTTTGAATACCTGTGCATTCACAAGTATGTTTTCCGAACCCGCTCGACCTTCTTTTTTGATACTGGTAG
Source organism: Acanthosepion lycidas (assembly GCA_963932145.1). Lineage (NCBI taxonomy): Eukaryota > Metazoa > Mollusca > Cephalopoda > Sepiida > Sepiidae > Acanthosepion > Acanthosepion lycidas. Next base: position 47,280,689 of record OZ010596.1, on the reverse strand, counting down.
CCATCCAGATCCTTTTGCTTTGCATAGACAACCTTCTGTAATTAACTTTTTGAGCTATGCCTAACTCCGCATTGCTGTTACTGCATTTTAGCGAATTCTCTCACTTTGGACAGTTTTATTCGACTCTGTTCGATCACAGAGATGTACGACACGCGGCCCACGGGCCGCACTGCAATCCACTTAATATTTCCATGCATCGCACTGCATCCTACAATCATGGTATATTTTTATTTACTTTAGTAAAGTATGTCGAGAAAAATTATTCACATGTTGTGCTGGCAGGCTTAATTCCCTTTTGCAGTAAAAATGGAAGTGGACAAAGTCCTTTGCCGAGACACAACGGCTGGTGTGCGGGGCAAGAACCAAAGCGATATAACTACCATTCCAATCTAACTAACATTTTTAGAATAAAGACTGGTACCATAAAAGCAGATACTGATAATATTATAAAAGGAAAACAATGTCAAGAATCACGTTGAATTTAATTTAATTTGTGTATAAAAATTTTTCTTTTTAAGTACAGTACTAGATTGGCGCAAGGCCTCATCATTTTGAAATTGAAATGGCTAGATGTAACCGTAAGATCTATACAGTTTCTTCTATCGCACTTCTCACTTGTGAACCCTTTTCATATATATATATATATATATATATATATATATATATATATATATATATAATCTCTAAATGTGTGTGTATATATATATATATATATATATATATATATATATAGCGAGAGAGAGAGAGATATTCTTGATAAAATCTAAATAAGAATCTGCAATGTTATAAGCCTTAGCCTGGCATCTTGGCTTCAGTTACTTTCCCCCCACTATAAACTAGATTCTCAGTGTCTTTTCTATAAATACTTTCATGGTAATTGTTCTGGTGTTCATTCCTCTATAGTACCTAGACTTTATGAATTTAAGTACAGTACTACATTGGGGGAAAGGCCTCACAATGTTACAGTTGAAATGGCTAGATGTAACCCCAAGTTTTATGCTAACAATTTGTTCTATCGCACTTCTCACTTGTGAACCGTTTTCACATCTCTTCCGGCTTCTGGCTTCCGAGTCAACTTTGATCTTTAGATATGGAAATGCTATATCAGTCGTTATCTACTGTCTTGTACATTCTTGTTCTTTTATTGATTTCTATCCTTAATAGTATTTTTAACCTCTTCCATCTTAGTAACTTTATTGCCTTGCTTGGGGTAAAATGATTAAAAAAAAAAGGTCTAGGATTAGAAAATACATTTCTTAATTCCACCTCTTAACTGCTTGCAACAACATAATTCATATTAAGGATTATATTATAACTCACAGAGTTTTAGTGTGTCGATAAAGTTCTAGACACAAGATAAAATCAAGAATATATATATATATATATATAAATTTTTATCGGTTATATATATATATATATATATATATATATATATATATATATATATAATCGATAAAAAAACTAGTTTCAACAAAAATTGATCCGTACCATTTGGCACATGCGCAGTGATCACCTTAAAAAATAGCGATTGAATTTCAAGTAAACTTTTTATTTTCCTTTGTCAGCAAAAATATACTTATCTGAACTGATAATTTTAGTTTGAAAATACATTAATGTCTGTTGTTCTTTTTGGCTTTTATTTTTATTTTTTTGAACTTTTATTCTCTTTTTATCCTCCTAAATTTAAATATTTGCACCGCATTAGTTTTTATCTGTATGCTTCGGAAAACATTTGCTAATTTTCGAAACTGGGGTGGGGCTCCATCCATGAGCCTGTTCAAAATCGTTATCTGAAACCACTTTCCTAAAACCGCTCCATTGCAAGCCTGCTACTTCTCTATCGTTATTCCCATAGCAGTCGTTCGGTTGCTCTCTATTAGTTAATTCGACCTGTTCAAGTCTTTACAGGTAGCACTCAACATCACGCATTACCCCTGTGTTTCAACCGTGAAGATGTACTTCGGCACATAGAGATATTGCCCGCAAACTACTGATTTATCTAACCATTCCTCAACGGTAACACATGACACATGTGTGATACAAGCTTGGACGATCATGTCTCTTTCGATACATGACTGACTAGTCGGATTTTCCGGCAGTAGGTTGCAGTTTAATTCTGAGGTAGACTGGCTGCCAACCAAGGCTATAGAACCCAGTATCTCTTGCTATTCAAGCCCTTATTTACCTTGAACTGAGTCAGGTGGTGACACAGTCTGTTTTGTATTCCACTAGTGAAATGTGAATTCCACTTCAGCAACTTTTTCCCACGAACCAGTGCTTTGTGGAGCCAAAAGATTAAGGCAGATAGATAGATAGATAGATAGATAGATAGATAGATAGATAGATACAGATTGAAATAGATAGATAGATAGATAGAGAGAGAGAGAGAGATATATATATATTTGAACAGATGGAGATAGATATATAGATATATATGTATAGACTGGAACAGATAGATAGATAGATAGATAGATATATAGATAGATAGATAGATAGATAGATAGATATTCGAACAGATGGAGATAGATATACAGATAGATACGTATAGACTGAAATAGCTAGCTAGCTAGGTAGCCAGATAGATATTCATCGTCTGAGATACATATGTATTGAGTGAGATAGATATATAGATATATATAAAAATATACCTTATCCTCATAATTTCTACTTTCTATAATCTTCTCTTTAGATAGATAGATAGATAGATAGATAGATAGATAGATAGATAGATAGATAGATAGATACCTTTGTATTCCATTTGTGAGATGTAAGTTCCCCTACGGAAGCTTTTCCCACGAACCGCTTCTTTGTCGAACTAACTCCCAAGAGGATGCTTCCCTGAGCACTACAATATCAACCCGTTCACGTCTAGAATCAACCCTATGAACTGTGACCCTCGCTCTTTAACCTCTATCTCGAGTGGCCCTAGGTCTTTGCAGAGTGTGAACATCATTGTAAAAAAGAAGAGGAGGAAGAAGCAAAATATAATAAGTGATAACTCAGTTTTTCTCACTAAATCATTGTAACATGAGATCCTCCTTCAAAAAGAAACAAAACAACTCATTTGCATTAGAGTTTCTTGTTGGGAATAGTCGACTAGGTGTCGTGTCAAACTTAACCAATAAATATTTTTGTTCATGAGTTCAGCCTAGAAATCCACAACTTGTCAGATTTTTGTCAAAAACAAATTCTTGCCATCAGTCTGATAAGGAATTTGCTT
>OZ010596.1:47264969-47272469 GCA_963932145.1 Acanthosepion lycidas | reverse complement strand
AGGCCTGTATGAACACCATCATTTTCCTTTTAGCCATTTGGAATGGAAAATTATATTATGTAGCAGTGACAAGATATCTATCTATCTATCTATCTATCTATCTATCTATCTATCTCAGACTTTCTATCTATCTATCTATCTATCTATCTATCTATTTATCTATCTATCTATCTCAGACTTTCTATCTATCTATCTATCTATCTATCTATCTATCTATCTATCTATGTTAATGTCTATCTATCTATCTATCTATCTATCTATCTATCTCAGACTCTTTCTATCTATCTATCTATCTATCTATCTATCTCAGACTCTTTCTATCTATCTATCTATCTATCTATCTATGTTAATGTCTGTCTATCTATCTATCTATCTATCTCAGATTCTTTCTATCTATCTATCTATCTATCTATCTCAGACTCTTTCTATCTATCTATCTATCTATCTATGTATCTATCTATACACAAACATATATATGTATATGTATATATATATATGTATGTATATATATGTATATATATATCTGTATATATGTATATATATATGTATATATATATATGTATATATATATGTATATATATATATATGTATATATATGTATATATGTATATATGTATATATATATGTATATATATATGTATATATATATATATATGTGTGTAGATATATATATATATATATATATATATATATATATATATATATATATATATATATATATATATATATATATGTATATATGTATATGTATAGTGAAGAAATTTTCAGGTATTTAGACTAATCATACATAGTAAGTCATCGAGCCCAGAATAATCTTCAACACAATAGAGAATTGAAACCCGGATCATTTTGGCACTGTTCCGAGGTTATCCGCATTCTTGGATGACTATGGCTGCGGACCTGAGTGAGTAGCGGCGCTATCTAGGAATATATTATAATGAAACATCTTATATATATATATATATATATATATATATATATATATATATATATATATATATATATATATATATATATATATATATGTTGTTTCATTACAATATATTTCTTATATATACTCGTTTAACGAAATCTCGTCATTTTTCATTGTACTCAATATTTTCTTATGATTTACAGAAGCATTTGTTGCCTATGATGCCAGTTGGAATAATTGAATATTGTTTTTCTCCGGGGAAAAGATCACGCCGCAGGAAATATATGACGACGAACGAAAAATCTACAATAAAGACCGATATATATTTTCTATGTTTGATGGGTAATGTCATCTCTGGAAGAAAAGAAACTGTTAATATAGATCTTAACATAACATTTTGACTATTCAACTGTAAATTGATAAAACCTTACAACTAATCTTATACTTAAATTCACAGAGTCTAGTTACCATAGGAAAGAGTTCATCCGAACAATTGCTATGAAATATTTGTAGAAAAGGCATAGTGAAGCTACATTACGGCTTTTGGAAAATGACTAAGATTCTATGTGTTGTGGATTCCGAGATGAAATTCGGTCTTCAATGAATTAAAGATAAGAAATTAAATGTATTTACACAATAATGGCTAATTCTGTTAGTAAATCCAGGAACGCGGTTAGTAACAATAACATATATAACGAGAAAAAACAAGGAAGACAATGCAGAACACTGGTTCGAGACTACTGGCCTTCTTCAAGTGCTGATTATACTAGATTAAGCACTGTCTTCCAAAAACTATAATTACGGCCTGTTCAGCATAATTGTAGTGCAAACCACAGGTTGTCACTTTCTGTGCGAGTTTAAGAAACATAAACGTGCCTGAACAAAGTTCTACAACATAGATTGGATAAATAACCAAACAGGCATGATAGTCTTCAGAAGTTGACAAATGACTACTTGAATGTATATATATATATATATATATATATATATATATATATATATATATATATATATATATATATATATATATATATATATATATATATTTTGAACAATAAAAAAAATTAAAAAATTAAAATCTTCAGACACACTGGGTTGTAGATTAATATTCTTTCGTTTTTTTATTATTATTCCATTTAGATTCCTCGACTAGTTTCGACCAAAATGGCCATCATCGGGAGGAGAAATATTTCTGCTTGCAGCTAGCAGTAAACTACAGAAATGAATGTCTTGATGGAGAAAATGAACTTTTGTCTGTAGTTTTCATTTGTTTTTTTTTAATTTTTTTATCTTTTTAACATGAATCTTTTAACATTCCTTGTGTTGGTCAAACAGTCTGTTTTAAGTTGTTATTTGAGATAAGAGCTGGATAGATACATGCTGCTATGAATTCTCTGATCAGTTTGACAGTTTTATTGTACTTGGTGAGGGAATGTGTCTCTGTTTAGTGTTTGTGTGTGTGTTATTTGGTTCTTAGGGAGTGAGTGAGTATCATGTGTGTAAGTGTGTATATTCGTCTGGGTGAGTGTATAAGTGTGAGGCCTCCACACCTCCGTAAGCATGTCTGTCTTGTTTGGGTGAGAAATGTGGGTAGGTTTTGATTTGTTGAGTTATATATTGTTAAATTTTTGGTTTAGCCCGGCTGGATATTTTGTTTTTAGACGTTGTATCCACTTATTTTCATGGGACTCTAAAATCTTTCTAATGTTATCTGCTCTGAACTTAATAATAAATTTTACATACATACATATATACATACATACATATATATATATATATATATATATATATATATATATATATATATATATATATATATATATATATGTAATATTTATTATTATTATTATAAAAGATTATAATGAAAACTTTGAAATCGCGACACAGGTTTCAATATTTTGATTGTACTTCTTCAGGCGATGGTAAGTAACTGGTGATTAAAAATTTTTAAGGAAATTTAAAATCAAAATGTTGAAACATTAAAGCTATTATGTTGCGATTACATGATGATCGTTATTGTAATCTTTTATAATAATAATAATAATAATATTTTGGTCTATTTTTGGTCTATTTTATATATATATATATATATATATATATATATATATATATATATATATATAGAGAGAGAGAGAGAGAGAGAGAGAGAGAAAGGTGTGAATCTTCTCTCTCCAGCTATGGGTAAATAGCATGACAGACTGGGTTCTATAGCTCTGAATGGCAACTGGTGTAGGAGAGGGACAACTATGATTTAATAATTTGCGGAGGGTTATTTGGGGACCTTGTGGCATATAGTTCACCAGGTCTCTGTATTCGGCCTTTCAAAAAGTGTGGTTGGTCCATGTTCTGGTGTCGGTCTCTAGGAAATGATGTGCTTGACCCTCATACCACGAATTCGATAAGAGGTTCGAGCGATATATATATATATATATATATATATATATATATATATATATATATATATATTGGGAAACTGAGATATAAATATGAGCAACTTATTCTTTAAACCTATGGCGAATTATCAAGGATTATTTGCTTCCACATTTTCATGCAAACATTTCCTTATTTCGTTTTATTTTAACAAGATTACTCTGACACTTTCACTTCGCCAACATATGAAATAATTCGTTCCTACTATTTAGTTTTGAAAGAACCGTGCGGGGTCGAGTTAATGCGAAGAAGCTGGCTGAAACTGCGACCATCATGCTCAAGGTCCGGGCAGACGCAGACAACACGTAATGACAATAATAAGAGTGTCTTGAAATGTCAAAAACAGGTTCCTTTTTTCGCAAATGTTTTCTGATTTCCCGGAGGCTGCAAAGTTTTTTGGGAGGAAAAGTCCGATTATGTGTTTGACGTGGAAAATATATATATGAGAAGGCAATCTTAAATCCAAAGTAAAAGATGAAAGGAAAAGACGCTAGTAAAAAATTTGACAAACTGAAATAAAAAAAAAAAAACATAGAGAGAGAGAAATATATAAAAAAAAATAATTTCGTCTATGCACAAAGACTTTTAAATCATCTGTGTTCCACCTCACCCGTTTGGAGGTTTTCGATCATGGCTCTCCACATCTTCCTGTCTGATGTAGCTCTTAATAAATTTTGTCTCTCCGGCCACCTATTTTACTCAGTCAGCAGTTAGGTTAACTTTGTTTAGCTCTATCGTACATACAGTTAATATGTCCTGTGAGAATCACATTTTCGAAGCCATCTTTTCTCTTCATGCACCATAGAAATATCAACTATCTCTTTCTGAAATTAGTCCTTCTGTTTTCATTTTCTCTAAAATTTCGTTGTTGCTCAATGTTTGATCTATCGTATTCTCAGCATCCTTCTGTCGAATCCTATTTCTTTTGCTTCAAGTCTCTTCTTCATCTCTGAGCAGATTGTCCAGCATTCACTGCTATATAGGATGACTAATATTACGTAATATTTTAATACCCTTCTTTTTGTTTCTAACTGTTATGGTGTAGAACCATAGAAAGATAACACGGACCCGGGTATAAGGTTCAATAGTATATTCTTGGAAACCTAGTACAAATGTGGACTGGAGAGTGCTTTCTCTCACTGGTGTCCTGACTCGCTCATTCCCTCCCTCACTCTATGACTACTACTCGATGACCCTCACTAGGTGACTCCCTTTACTCAGAGTTGGTAGCCATATTATATACGTGTGGAAGAGTACATTTGTAAGCAGGTCCCCACAATACTAACAAAATGTTTCATATTTCTTAATACTTGGCTTAGCTTTTGAAAGGCATCTTTCGCTCTCCCAACGGGCCTTCGGATTTCAGTGTCGCACTTATTATTATCATTAGTATTAATAGATAAAGAAATATCAATGCTTATTTTTTCTCCTGAATCTCTCATTTTATCATTTTTTCTATCCTTTTTCCTTCGCAAATGCGCAGATTATGTTTCTAATAATATTTCAGAAAGTTTTGTCAGTCATTATTTATTTTCCCTCGTAAATCACCTACTGTTGTTAAGTGGGGCAATAAATGACTTGTTAATTTTAACGCTTCCAAAACTTTTGATCGACTTAGAGAACCTTATTTGCCTTTCATCGGCAAGGCTAATGCTAACTCCCAGGAGAATGGCACATACACCTCCTCGGGATAACATTTTTCCCGCTTATATCAAGGGGAAAGATTTTATTGAATCAATTTGTTAGGTCCGCTGCTAGGAAAGTTGTTTCGCTGTGTCGTACTAAACATTTTTTCAGGCTCCCGGCGACTAGATAACAATTTTTAACCGTAATAACAATTTTAGTAACTAATCTTATCTATTCCATCTGTCAACGTATAAGAAAATCTACTTTCTCTCAAGGTTTAAGGGTCATGGGTATGACAGTAAGCTACCTGCGTCCTCAAGGCCACTAATCTGGCGATTGAGGTTTTGAGAAGCGTGAATCCACCTCTTATCTGCAGTTGTTCTCTGACCTGGATGGTAGCACCTGTTATGCTCCCTGCTATGGCAACTAGTGAACGCCGAAACTAAAATCAAGTCACATCACGTTGAAACACCGGTTCACATACGATTACCGAACTTAACCAAAATCGAGCTTGGTCAGTGCCTAGATGGGTGACCGCTTGGGAATCCCAGCTGCTGTAAGCATGGATGCGTGGGCGGTGTAATGCATAATGGCTTTAAATTGTTATTCGGAGAGCCAAGTCCCAGTTACCATTACGCGTAAATATTCTTGGAAAAGGTATGAATCCATCTTTTATCCCCCATCTATGGGTTAATTAGTATCAATCTTGCATTACTAAAACCATCTTTATCTCGGAAAAAATGTAAAAAATGCGTACGAAATATTTAAATTTCGGCATTAAATACTGCACAGAGGTTGATATCCCTCTAAGCAAAAACAACTAACCAAACTCGAATCGAAATATTAGAGAACTATAAAAAATACATTTTTTTTATAGTTTTAAACTACAAATTTCGCATGATTTCGCATGCTCAAAGTACATCTTAACCAATCGTAAACAAATGACGTCGTATATTGTGAAATGAACTAAGTCCGACAATTATTTTAATATATTTATTGTTTATACATTGTTTTTATAGATACAAATATTTAAGTAAATAGTCTATTCATAATAAACAGTATTAACAACATTTACCGACCTTAATATCCAAGAAATGTCATAGAAAATATGTGTCCTATGACAGGAATCGAACCGGCATCATACAGGGAACCGTCGCATAGCCTGACGTGCTATGCTATTTACCTACAGAGGAAGCGTCTGGTTTTCACATAATTTCTTTCGAACGCTCATATCTGCCCGAGGCGTATCTTAACGTAAAAAATGCGCTAATATTTTGTGAAATGGACTAAGTCCGACAATTATTTTAATATATTTTCGGGTTATACGTTATTTTTATAAATACAAATATATACTTAAATATTTGTAACTATAAAAATTACGTTACGATATCTGCAGATATGAACGTTCGAGAGAAATCATGGGAAATTTGTAGTTTAAAAACAGCAAATCGACCTTACTAACATTTTCATAGTAAAAATACCAGAAATACATTTTTTATTAAGAAAAATCTAGAGTAGATTAAAAAAATGATACTCAGTGCATTTTATAGTAAAATTGAAGACATAACAAACATTATCGAAATAAATAAAAAATAAAAAATAAGTTTTTTATTATTCGTCTTATTTCTTGTTTCTACGTTTGATTCTGTAAGATTATTTGGTGAAAAAATGCAGTTAAATAATTAAAATTTAACCATAAAATAATGTCATGCTCTTGAATTAATTATAAAGTTTGAACTTTCATATTTAGATTTTGGCATAAAAAATAACAACCAAACAACTAACTCAGGGCTTAAAATCATCGCCGTGGACATGCCAGGTCCGTTCCAGCCGAACAATGGATTAGTGTATCTATCTAGACGCAAGCTCATAAATAAACAAATTTTTCTTCGACAATGTGTCGACTGTGACTCTATATTTGAAATATACATTCAAATCAGAAATAATTCCATTAAAGCGCCAGATTAAATTCCACCGATATATTTTTTGTTTATTTAATTTTTTTTTTTAATTTTTTCCAATGAGAAAATATATTGTTGAACATTTTAGAGAAACATTCCGAAGTGTCGGTAGTTTCGAGAAGACCCAAGTTGACTATTTAAAATTAATTTCCTCGTTGCCAAGAAGAAAGTTTAAAAAAAAAAACAACTTCTGTCTTTGTTATTTGTGGGAACGCTACATTTCAAATTTAAACATGCTTGTTACAGTATAAGTGGCATGCTGGATAAAAGGTTTTTATGTGACAGCTTTTGGACGACACTATTATATATAGATCTGAAATGTAGTTACAATGGAAATGCCAGGATGAAGCTAACATTTTTGTCAATAATATTGATAAAATTATATCAAAATTAACAACCTTAAGCATCGAAAGTACCCAGATAAAAAAAAAAGGGGGAAAGGAAACTTTACAACAAATCAGGTTTTGGCCGTTCAAGAATTTGGTCAAAGAATACAATACAATAAAATATTGAATAGTCATAACTTGACGGCTGAATTTAATAAAATTTCTTTAATTGAATTCTTGGTGC
>OZ010596.1:47239969-47259969 GCA_963932145.1 Acanthosepion lycidas | reverse complement strand
ATTAAGAAATCCTGCAGTTTCTGTGGCCGAAGTTCGGCCCATCTGCGCTTCAACAATTGAAAATCAAATAGATCGTGTATTTTAACTATGAATCCCAAAGAGATTTATGATGAAGCATTAGGTTGGTGCAAAAATAATGTCGGTTTTTGACGTAAAAAATACGTCAAAAACCGACATTATTTTTGCACCAACCTAATACAAAGCCGGCACACATTGATACATTGGCACACATTGATATATGTGAACACACATTGATACAGACTAGAACACTAGTGGACTTGTCGTCTTGCCAATAGAAGAAATGGTTCTTAAAAATGGCGTTTCTCTTATATTCTCCAACCGCTACATCTATATACGAGGTTTGGCTGAGATATTCATAAGTTGACTATGAAGGAGAGATGTTAGAGCTGTGAAATCTTGCATGCATTCATTTCAACTCTTCTTAATAATGAATACGTTGTTCCTTTCCAGATAAATTGACATCTGCCAGTTCAAAGAAGACTGTTCATCTTGTTGTTCATAAAGATCAGCAGTAGATATGACATCATCATCACTGCTATAATGATTTCTAGTCAAGTGTTTTGAAGGTTTGGGGGTGGGGATTTTGGTGAGTTAAATGTAAGGGAAACATAAGGTCAGAATTAAAAATATACTTGTGAGTATGTCTTGATTAACCATTTAAATATCAGATCTACACTAAAAGTAAGGTCAGAGTGTGGAGGTAGGTGAATTATTTTTTCATGACATGATAAACCGGAACATAGACAGGGCATCGTTGGCGATTGCGGACAATATGTCAGCGACAAATGTATCGTGATTGTAGACAAATAGGACGTTCAGTTTTTTGAAAGAAGGTTTAGTTTTATTCAGCTTTAATTTTAATATGTAAGTTATTATTATTAATATATTATTTAAATGTCCCACATTTTAAATTTTATCTAGAGTCCTCTTTAAGAAGCTTCCTAAATATAAAAAAAAAAATTAAAGTTTTTATTTTTTTTCTGTTAAATTTATATCTGATCAATCTACCCCTCTCTTCAAGACTCTTTGAAAAAATTGAACATTGCATATTTGTTTACAATCAAGATACGTTTGTCGCAGGCATATTTTCTGTAAACGTCGATGATGACTTCTCTATGTTCCGGTTTAACATGAGATGAAAATATAACCTCCATCCTCTACGCTTACTTTTCTATTTAGCGCAGATCTCACATTGACTTAATCAAGACATACCCACAAGTCTAATTTTAATTCTGACCTTATGTTACCCTCCCATTAACATTCGGAAATGAGGTAACATTTTGTTTTTAAACTTCATTAAAAATCTTTTTATCACCAGTTACTTACCATCGCCTGACGAAGGACAATATGAAATATGAAAGCTTTTGTATAGCGTTTTCAACATGTTTCTATTATAATCTCTTAAATAATAATAATATATAGCTCTACATTTTTAAAAGTAAATGCAACAAACAGTGTAATTTTACTGAATCTGTTCTTTTGCTCATTTGCGTATATATATATATATATATATATATATACATACATATATATATATATATATATATATATATATATATATATATATATATATATATATATCATAATATTAAGCTCTACGGGTCGCATTGAGGACTGTTTAGTAAAAATAAAAGCTAAGAACTGATTTATAAATATCACTATTCTTTCTTATATATATATATATATATATATATATATATATATATATATATATGTAAGCACTATATGGATATATATATATATATATATATATATATATATATATATATATATATATATATATATATATATGTAAGCAAATATATGGATATAGATCCAACAGTATGAAGAAAAATATACAGAAAAACAAACAAAAATCCTAATATGCAATTATGCTGTTTTAATGTTAATATATTAACATTAAAACAGCATAATTGCACATTAGCATTTTTGTTTGTTTTTCCGTGTTTTTTTCTTCATATATATATATATATATATATATATATATATATATATATATATATATATATATATATATATATTAGTTTATGCAAACTTGAGCTCCGTCAAAAATGTGTGAATTTCTTTTCATTTTTCATTTTTCATTACAATTTTTGAAGTAAAGTCTGATGATCCAGAGCCCTGTTAAAGGGGTTATGGTGAAATAATTTATTACATGGAACCTTAACGTGGTCTGTTTTTATTCAAACAAATGTATATATATATATATATATATATATATATATATATATATATATATAGAGAGAGAGAGAGAGAGAGAGAGAGAGAGAGAGAGAAAGAGAGGGGGGAACTAGTTTAACTATTTGTAAAGCATTCAAATGCATATCCGCCTCCATTAAATTTGCCGAAAAAGAAAGACAAAAATAAACTTGAAACAATACAACTAAAAACCGGCAAAAGACAGGAAAAATAAAAATAAAAATAAATGTAAAAATGTATAAAAAAAGATACCCACCTAGGCAATATCCCAGAGTGTTCAATATCTCTACTAAATAGGTTAAGACAGAGCAGTAACGCTAACTTTCTTGCAGCCTTACACTGCCCTCCGTGAAATGTGGATATATATGTTGATTCTCGGTGGATAACCGAGTTCAAATCCCAATTGAGTTCGTTACATTTACTTACGTGCAAATAACCTTGGAAATGTATAGAAAAATAACAGGAAAGGCTCTCCTTTGGTTGGCAACCAGTCTAGAAGATAGAAAACTCTTAATTCGAAAGCGTAGAAGACTCGCTTTCACGCACTATGTGAGTCCTGTCCCAGCGCTCGATTCTTTTGAAAGGTGTAGTTGGTTGTGCCGAAGCCTTCACGAATAAACTCAATCATATGCGCGGACACACTGCTTTTTCGGATCTAATCACTGAGCTTCTGAATCTTCATACGTTGAAAGCTACTTGAGAGCTCACGATATATATATATATATATATATATATATATAAATGTCTTTAATATATATATATATATATATATATATATATATATATATATATATATATGTTTCATTAAAGACACAGACAAGATAGTGCGATTAAGATTTTTATTTGATTTTTCTTGAGTTCTCACAAATGTTTTCTGGATACAGAGTCTGTAGAAACTGTCCATTTGTTTGGTAGTCCCAAGCGCCTTCGGCCATACTTTTAGCCAATATCAAGGATGATTTTATTTTTACTTTTTAACTAGATGTACGGGCTGTGTGTATGTATAGGGATGTTTTATTTTCCGAACACAGTCCGCATGTTGTGGCCGTGTTCGTAGTTAATATTATGAAGTGTTGGCTTTTTTTCTATTTTTATTATTAAGGCTCCTATTATTTTTAATCATTTATTTTACATGTGGATGAGTTATTATACTTGTATTTTCTACTAGTATGTTTCAGATGTAGTCTGTTAGATTTGTGTGTTTGTATAAATGACTTCTAATGGATCTGCGTCGGATAGATGTAACGTCCGTATGAAAAAAAATTATTATTTCCCCCACCACAGGGATAAATAACAGAAAAGACTCTGCTCTATAGCCTTCGTTGGCAACTAATGTAAAGGATAGAAAACTCTTATTTCAAAAGCGTAGAAGGATCGTTTTGAGACACTATGTAAGTCATGTCTCCGTGCTCGATTCTTTTGGAAAGTGCAGTTGTGCATATAGGCAAGTCGTAGCGTAACCGATGTAATTATTTATAAGTTTGGTTTGATCAGGAGCACATCTCATTAACCGGCATTTGAACACGTAAATAATATTCGTTCTTTGCAGTTTCAATTTTGCAGGTGTGTTGTTATTTTTGAGAATAAGGTTTGCTGTTATAATTTTAAATGCTTGATAATGGCAAACAGTATAAACAAAAGCGCTCAGAATTACGGCATATTTAGACAGTTTGTAGAATTATATATACCGATTGTAACAGCAAAACTGTCCAAATCGTGTTACAGCACATTCCTACAAAATGTTTAATATCTAACAAAAAAAAAAAAAGAAAAAAAAAGAAAAAAAGAAAAAAAGAAAGAGAAACACTAAACTAATTTAGTTTCTTTTTCCAGGTTTCCGGAAAAGACGTGTAGCCATCTTGACACCATTTGTTGTAAGAATCACTGAATAAAAAACCCTTCGAGTCATTCAGCTAAAAGGCAGCCGGTTAAAATTGTCTTGTGTTAGACCCTCTATCTTCCCGATTAACCATATATACCGCGTCACAACGGCATTTAAATTTATAAACGACTGAATTTTTATGAAAATAGGACAGCCTATCTTTAGAAAAGGAAGGAAGCAGGGTTCTTGTATGATAAACCGTGCGCAACTAAACAGCATTTTATGTAGACAAAATGGATACCGAAATGTTGTCCGATAATAGCTGACATTTCTTGCCCAGCTAAGGTAATTTTAAATAGACAGGCCACTGGCTACGACCAAATACCACAGTCTCCTTTAACCGCCTGATTTTGTTATCAATCACACGCCTGAAAACATTGATGGGATATCCATTTACTTACGAATATATTTCGAATTTTAGTAAGTTCACCGTCTAACATTTCAGGGGAACAAATCATGACAGCACGATGAACCAAAGTCGAAATCAGACCGATTTTGCGACACTTAGGAACAAACGAGTTCCAGCTTGTATAAAGTCCGATGAATGTCGACTTACGGAAAACATTATTGGCGAAATACCCATCCCCACGTTCAACCAGAACATCCAAAAAAGGGAGAGCTCTATCCTTTTCAATCTCCATTGTAAACTTAAGGGAAGAATGTCGAGAAATGAGTTGAGACAGAAAATTAATGGCATCTATAAAAGAATCAAAGATGGAAAAAGTATCGTCCACATATCTCATATAGACAAGGGGTTTATGGACTTTAACAAATAAGATTCGTTCATAATAGCCCACGAAAATATTGGCTAAACCATAAAGGCGTTGGTTAGATCCAGTGACAGGACCCAAAGAGTGTCAGTTCAATAAGGTAGTGGAGAACTTTCAGAGGGAAATAAACAGGAGATAACTGATAACTGTCATCCATTAAACATGGCACGTGGAACTATAACAGTCTACCCCAGTGAGCGAAATAAAGGGTTCAGTTCGACATTCCAACCACCTGAAGAAGGCCGGAGCGTACAACAGCCGAAACGTTGTAATAAATATGGCGACAAAGATGAGGATAATAGTCCAAATAATCTATATATATATATATATATATATATATATATATATATATATATATATATGTATATAGATATATATTTGGTGGATAGACAAATTTGTTTCGGTAAACCAGAAAACCTCTGCTTCACCTTTTAACCATTGGACTGTGTCCTGAAGTAGATAATACAAGGGCAACGCTCTAATATCAATCACGGTTTATTTATATCGGCAAACCGACCCGAGCCAATAAAAAAAATATCGCCTCGTTCAGAACAGCACTAACGACAAACCAAGGAACTCTGTCTATTGGTCGAGACTTCCTAACATCTCATTTCCTCCATCCGGAGTTTTTAACGACTTCAAATCTCTATACATCGCCACCAACATTCAATGCTTTTTTAGACATATATATCTTTATGAGCACATTTGTTTTGTTTTTTTTTAAATAAAAAAGAAACGTGCCGTGAAGGATTTGTCCTTTTTTTTTACAACTTACTGTCCGTCACTTTATGAACAGCCATATACACTTTCGGACATAGCTAGCAACTCGTAGACATCAATCGAATTTGACACTAGACAAACAATTATACGGTCAGCCATATTAATGTATATTCCGTTTGTGAAAAATATTGTTCTTTTATTGGTACAACAAGTAAAAGGTACGTATGGGGAGACGAGAATAAGTTTCTACTATCTCCGGACAATATTTTATTCATCGAATTCAATTATATGAATAATATTCTTTATGTTTCTAGAGACGTTATCAGTCTCTCCGTTATCAGGTTTTTTTTTTCCATTTTGGAAGAAGGATGAAAACATGATTCAAAAATACGCCTAATAAATCGTTAATATTTTCAAAACGTTGAAAAGGCTAACAGAGCCAATGATAGCGGGGCGTTTTCTCGTCCGAAGAATCTTTTCAAACTGATGTTCACCCTATTTAACGCTCAAGGACCACTCAAGCTAGAGTGTTACTAAAAGAGTTGTGTGAGCTGCAAAAATAAGACGCGCAGTTTATGCGGTTCCATGAGTTCAAATTGGCAGTTGATCTAAAAAAATGATTTACAATCTGTCCTTAAATTTGACAAGGAGTGGCTTGCTGGGTTTCCCAACTCAAAAAAGTGATCTTGTTTAATCCTCTGAAAAAAACTGGTTTTGCCTTCCACCAGCATGGCTCATGCTCACGTCCAAGAGAGTGACTCATTGCGCTTTCGCGAAGTAACAATTTCAGCTGACAAAATTCGGTAAGAATATATGAAATCAGTTGCAAAGAAATTTGGTTCTCTAGTTCGTGACAGATAATTTTGTTTCGCTAGAATCTATTGTACTAATAATAAATCAGTTATACGCCCTTGCATTGGATATTACTGCCGCATCTCGTCTAGTGCTCCTGTGATATGTACAGGGATTCTTGATAAAATCCAAAGAAGAATCTGTTAATAGTATTGATCTGGGATGTCGATGCATTTTTGCGGTGGGTGGGGGTAGGCAGCTAATCTAAGAAAATATCTGTTGTTAAATGGGACAAAGTATGGCTTGTTAGTTTTCACGCCTCGAAAACGAAACTAGTCTTTTTTATCCGTCTATATTTCTCAGATGATGTATTGTAACTATTTTCACAATTAATATTGTTCGCGCTGTAGTCCTCGTCTTTATTGTCATATTCATGACGTTTCGGCCATTGTACGCTGCAGCCTTTATCAGGATTTGTCTGTATTTCTGAGATTATGTTTTGTAACTATTTTGAAAATTAACATTGTTCGCACGGTAGTCCTCATCTTTATTGCCTTATTCACGACGTATCGGCCATTGTAAGCTCCGGCCTTCTTCGGGATCTGTCTATATTTCTGAGATGAGGTATTGTAACTATTTACATTATTTATATTCTTCGGGCTGTTGTCCTCATCTTTACTGTCATATTCATAGCGTTTCGGCCGTTGTACGCTCCAGACTTCCTCGGGATGATTGGAATTTCGAACAGAACATTTTATTTCGTTCACGAGTAGATTGTTCTCGGTACTCTCTGTTAATTATCTGGGAGAACCACTTTCCTCAACATGGCTGATGCAAACCTGCAGGAGAGTTACTCTTGCACCTTCTTGGACTAATATTTTCCGTAGACATGAAGTGGAAATGGTATATTGAAACAAGTGCTAAGTCTACAGCTAAGAAATTGCTTCACTATGTCGGGCAAGAGAGTTTTTCTCGCCAGAACCTATCGTGCAGATTTATAAGTCTATCATTCGTTCTTGCTTTGAATATTGCTGCCACCTCTGGTCTGGTGTTCCTTCTGTATATTTTGGCATCTCGACTTCAGCAACGTAGTTTCTCTGTCCCTTTTCTATAATTACTTTTTTTTTATTTTTCTGATGACCTTTCCGCGATGGTACCTAGATTTTATGTACTTAAACCCTCTACTAGCATGTTGGCAACGTCTCATCATTTTATAGTTGAAATGGCTAGAGGTGACCGTAAGTTTTATGCTAACAGTTTTTTAACTCGCTTGTTGAACTCTTTTACGGTTTCTGCCTGTCCATGCCACTTTGATCTTCAAGACATTTAAATGCAATGCTAATCGTTAAAGTCTTCTTATTCTTTTATTATCCTCTCTCCTCAGTTATTCTCATATTCTTTTATTCTCATATTCTTTTATTCTCATATTCTCGAACACCCAGCAACCTTTATGTCTTACTGGTTTATTGTCTTGCTTGTGATGAAATTATAAATAATATGTGAGAAAAATGGCGTTTTATCTTAGACTTGCTGAGGTTAAGATTGTAGCCATGATAGTTCTTTCGGTTGAAACATCAATTGGAGAAACCATGAAACAGCACAATTTACGGAAAACTGAGATAAGCCTTTCTGAAGTTCAAAAAAAAAATATTACAGTTGTTCGGCCACTGTCCTCGGGTGGACAGGAAAATCGTCACATCATTATTTCTTGTCATCCTTCTGGAAGTGTCTTCTCACGAAAATTGATTTTTCCAGACACCGTATTTCGGGACTCAGGGTTGGACATTGGGCATCTGGTGACAGCAATACAGATCTGAACAATGTGTAAAGGGACCGTCAATGGATTTCCCATCAACCATAACGAGGTCGAAGGATGATGATGAAGATGTTTGTAGTGGTCGAGAAAGCACCCACCTGGGATTCTGATTCACATACTAGCAGTTCTTGGAAAGAAGCTATCCGAGTGGAATTTCTTCTTGTATGTCCAGTGACCCTTCAGGACATTTAAATTCCCTTATTCAGAACAACAAAGGCAGATTAATAACGTAACATTTTTCATCAACGGGTTAAAACCAATACTTAGTTCATTGCATAAATATATTCTGCCAAATTTTACTTACCATAAACGAAACATATAACCAGTTACGCCCCTTGATTTTAATTTTTTTTTTATTGGTTCAAAACATAAGTATCAACACGTGGAGATAGAAACATTTAAAAACTTTGTGAAAAGTTAAGCGAAACCGGTTAAAGTAAAAAAAATATATATGAAAAAATGAAAAACAACAAATTAATTTACTAAGAAAAATAACCATTTAAAATTCAATTGTAATTAACTAAGTTTTAATTCTTCTCTGTAAAAATACATATATTATAGATAAATAACATTATATCAAATATTAGTTGCCTTTTTTGATTTGGGTTTGAAATGAACAGTTGATTTACCCACGCCAAGAAGATTAATGGAGGCAGATAATGACTAGGAAACACGCTGTCCATTTTAACAAAACAAAATAAGGAATTTATTCACAAAGTTACACTCTTGAAGTTGTATCAGAAGCCCGTTTCAGGAAGTTGTGTGAGTAGTCCGTTTAAGCATCAACACGTGGAGATAGAAACATTTAAAAACTTATTGAAAAGCTAAGCGAAACCGGTTATTGTAAAAAAAAAAAAGTATGAAAAAAATTAAAAACAACAAATTATTTTACTAAGAAAAAAAAGAAAAAAACACTGAAAATTCAATTGTAACTAAGTTTTAATTCTTCTCTGTAAAAATATATATATTATAGATAAATAACACTATGTTAAATATTATTTCCAGTTCTTATTTTAGTCTCTCTTTCTCTATCTTTCTCTCTCTCTCTCTCTGTCTCTCTCTCTTTATATATATATATATATATATATATATATATATATATATATATATATATATATATATATAGAAATTTCAAAGTAGACTTCAGCTCAGCAAATTTAATGCGTCGAAGTAAGCAATTACTCATATGAATAATTGACCACTATACCTTGAGCGTGGTTGCCCAATTTCAAGCGTGCTTAATTCGATACAAGAGTCATGACTGTAAGTGGAAGAACACCGAAGTTCGAACAGGTCATGGAAGGCAATCAACAGTTGACTAATAGGAAAATGACACGTAAGTTTATCTGCACGCATCCTACGCTATGATCCATTGTCTGCTATGAACAACGTCTCTGAACACAGAAATTTGATGCTGCCCTCACCTGATATTCTCCAGTAATCGTCACATGGACGGATAACTGGTCTAACCTTTCGTTAAATAACACACACGTATCATTCTGCGCCACAGGCCCGGATAAGAGGTTTGTTTAACCGTCATCACAACTGACTAATGAATTTGGATGCTTTTGCTGCGTCACAACAAAAATCGTATTAAAAATCCTTTAGTATCTATCTATATTTTTGAGATAAGTTATTATGTAAATTATTACATTATTCGGACTATTGTCCTCATCTTTGTCGCCATGTTTATCACAATGTTTCGGCCGCTGTACGCTCCGGCCTTCTTTATTTAGCTCACTGGGGTCCTCAAGGACACATGGCACAGCGGATGAAGGCGTTAGTTGACAGGACCCAAAGAGTTTGAGTTCAATACCTGGTTAAGGCGGTGGAGAACTTTGAGAGGAAAAATTAACAGGAGATAACGGATTAGACATGGCACGTGGAACTAGCACAGTCTACCCCAGTGAGCGAAATAAATGGTTCAATTACTTCCTATGTTTATTCCACGAATTTGTTCCTTGCAGATTGACCACAGATTGCCGATTGGATTTAAATCTAGAGAGTTTCCACGCCAGTCTATTGTACTTTCATTTGCTCACTGGTAAGGATTGCCAGTGCGTTCGTGCAGCGTTTACACATTTTCGTACGCTTCCTTGAAGTTACGTCCATCGCAGACAATAGCCGTAGGACAACTAATCGACAGTCGAGACAATAGTGTCTGGGCGTGATGAAAATCTGATGCAATCACGGATGACGCAATATCTTTCAAGGCCAAACAAGTTTCAGAATACACTCCGAAAATAGATTCACATTACTGTACACCACTGCAAATGACTTAATCTGAGAAAAAAAATAGAAATCGATTAAAACCTGTCACTCCAGTGGATCTAAAACTGGCCGTATGGTGAAAGAAAGGAAACTACAGAGATTGTTTCAATTAATTTGCAGAAAGGTGCATATCTATATCTAGCTATAATCTATTACGTTTTATTTTCTCTACCAAAATTAAATTTATTTTCAAATTTTTTTATTTAACTATTCATTTGCATAAATGAAAAATTTATTTATTATGTAACTAATCATTTAAATAAATAAAAAATGATTTATTATTTAACAAAACATTTAAATAAATAAAAAGTGATTTATTATTTAACTGATCATTTAAATAAATAAAAAATGATTTATTATTTAACTGATCATTTAAATAAATAAAAAATGATTTATTATTTAATTAAACATTTAAATAAATAAAAAATGATTTATTATTTAACTAATTATTTCAATAAATAAAAATGATTTATTATTTAACTTATCATTTAAATAAATAAAAAAAATGAATTATTATTTAATTAATCATACAAATAAAAAACTTGATTAATGGAATCTGGTCAAATGTAATTTTTGATTATATATTTCAATAATAATAAATATTAGTAAATCATTATTTGAAAAGAAATGATTATTTGAAAATTTGATTATCAATATTTTTCCATATACGGGTCTTTTTTCTGCATATATGGTTAACCTGTTTAGTTACCTTTCAATATGGTTTGCCATTTTTAATGCAAACAAAACGGAATTAGATGTAAGTAAATACTAATAAATAACTGTATTAGCTCAAGACCGTCGATGACATGAAACGACTAAATATTTTGTGGTCACATAATTTGTTTTTCTGCTTTCCTCAAATTTATCATAAAATGGTTCATCACTTTTACAGTCCCTTATATAAAGCGATGTTTTATTGAACACATGCATTCAATTTCTTTCAGAGTCACATGTTTTTCTTTTTTAATAAGAGGAAGCACAAGTTGAACAGGCTATTAATATTGCAGAAACGCTTAGCATCAACAAATACTTGGGGATAAGATTCACTGGGGATTAGGTGTAAGAAATATATACACAATATTTTCACCAACTTCAATGCGTATTTTCACAATTGTTAATCGTACTCACGTTTCTATTTCTTTCAGTGTGGGGTACCTGTATGTGAATGAAACCCCCAATGTTTAAAGTACCTCATAATCCACATAAATAAAATATGTTTTTCAGATGAAAATTAATGTACAGGATGGTCCTAAAGTTTGGTCACTCCCTACCCAAAGATAATGACAACAATAGAAGAACAATTAATACAGTAATACAAATCACATGAACTGGATTCAGTTTATTCATTTTCATTGACGCTAACACACATCGAAAAGGTCTAGGTGAACAAAATCATTTTCGTGTCTACCATCTGAAATAGAAAATTATATTATATAATAGTGACAAGACTTTCGGTTCATACTGTATCCCTCTCTCTGTGTCTCTCTCTCTCTGTGTCTCTCTGTGTCTCTCTCTCTCTCTCTCGCTCTCTCTCTCTCTCTCTCTATATATATATATATATATATATATATTGTTTAATTAGGTTGCTTCATTATAACGTATTGGATATATACAACATTTTAACGAAATCTGGTCCTTTTTTTCATTGTACTCAATATTTTGTTCTGACTTAAAAAGGTTTTAGCGTTGCCAGTTGGAATAAGTGATTTTTTTTTATCTTGTACGAAAGTCCTGTTACCCACTAAGAAAAAATATTTGGAAGAAATGAACGACAATTAATACAGTAAAAAAAAAGGCTCATGTCTACTTTTCGTAGATATATTTCCCTATAGCAGGCCACTCGTATTTGAGGAGACCCTCTACTAGGACGGCTAGACAATCCCTATTGCAGACTCTTGCTCAGGCGAATTTGTGTTTATTCAACACCTACAGAGCCCACCCGTGCCTTATACTGCAACTATACTGAGCAGACCTTAGTTAAAGTGTCTGGGAAAGAGCGTGTCATCTAGCGTGATCCAGAATTTGAACAAGGCCAGCACGTTCAAGCACTCGGCTACGATGACTTGTGATTTCGTGCTAGCACAGCTATCGGCGGACCCCAAGGATTCTGTCTACCCAATTTCACTGAAAAGGCTTGGGTAAACCTGTGGCATGCATTGGTGAGATTCGAACAAATCATGGTAGCAAACAAAACAGTTCTCAATTAATTATTTGAGGTAACCGTTTCTGCCTTCCGTCAGCATGACTGATGCTAAACAGGAGGGTTCTTTCTTGAGCCGCCCAGAGTTAATATTCTCGGCTGACATGAAAGAATCCATTCTTAGATCTGCTGCTAATAATATTGGGTCATTGTGTTGTGCTAGACAATTTTTTTCTCCAGAATATATATATATATATATATATATATATATATATATATATATATATATATATATATATATACCATTCCCCAAGTCTTAGAATATTGCTGTCAAATATGTCCGGTGCTCCTGCTATTTATCTAGAGTTCTTGGATAAAATCCATTGAAGTATCTGCAATATTATTGGTCCTGACATAGCATCTCAGCTTCAATCACTTTTCAACCGGCTTAAAGTTACTATGCCTTATCTATCAGATGAACTCTTTGGTAACTAGACTTCATGAATTTAAGCGCAGTACTAGATTGGCGGAAAGGTCTCATCTATTTACAGTTGTATTGGTTCAATGTAACCGTAAGTTCTATGATAATAGTTTCTTTTCTCGCACTTCTAACTTGTAAAGAAACCTCTTCCAGCTCCATGTTTTCCAGCCAACTTTGATCTGTAAAGATTTAAATGCAATATCAATCGTTATCTGCTCCTTCCCTCTAATTACACTTCTATTGTTCTCGATCTTTATAATTTTGGGGGAGGTTTCTGATTTTTCACACCCAGTAATCACCTGTGTCTTAGTGGCTTTATTGCCTTGCACAGCATGAATTCGATTAAAAGAAAAAAAAATTATAGATGATAAGAGACATACAGTTTGAGCGAATTTGCATGGCTACAAAGAATAATGGACGATGCAATGATTAATGTATTTAATCTTGGTACATAATAAAGCCAGAAATACATGGGATATGTAAGTGGGCAACTAAAAGTATTAAAAGATTGCTATGCATGAGATAAAAAAAAATCACAATATTATCTCTAGCATATATATATATATATATATATATATATATATATATATATATATATATATGGTTGGTGCAAAAATAATGACGTAATAATGTCGTTTTTTGACGTATTTTCTAACGTCAAAAAACGACATTATTACGTCATTATTACGTCATTATATTTATTATAAGAGACTGTATGAACACTAATTTAAAATAACAGCAAGAAAAAGGTATTGATTGCTCAGAGTAATAAAACTGACCACCATTTTGATATAGGGAATGTTACTTTGATTAAAAGAGAAAATAATTCCCTGAGACGAAAACGTCTGAAAAGTGCCTTGATCGCTAGTTAAGCTACAATAAAATGGCGTCCAGACTCTTATTATATACCACGATTCTTGGTAGATTTTATATTGTCAAAACGTGGAATAGTCAGAGACATAGATGATGTAGAGAAAAAGTAAAAGGATACAGGTTAGATTAAGATTAAGTGCAGTAGTATATATATATATATATATATATATATATATATATATATATATATATATATATATATACACTCTACCAAATGCAAGAATTGCTACATTGAACATATTAGAGGGACCTCAAGAAGTTTAAACAAGAGATTATATGAACAAAAGGGACATTTTAAATAACGACATACAAATCACATTGGTCGTCCAACGTAACAAAACGGCCACAATTTTGACATAGGAAATATTCATATAGTTATGTGCCATGCATGATTCACGCTTAGGCAAACATGCATCTTTCAATACATGACTGACGAGGCAGATTTTTCCCCGTAGTAGGTTGCCATTTCTTTCTGCGATAGACCAGTTGCCATCCAAGGCTACAGAACCCGATCTGTCCTGTTCAAGGGAATGAATACTTTTCCCAAGGGTTATAGCACGTAAATGAATGTAATGGATTCGACTGGAATTCGAAATCGGGAATGTTACTTAGATTAAAAAAGAAAATAATCCACTGGGACGAAAATGTCTGGAAACTGCCTCGATCGATATTTCAGCCGCAATATATCACCATTATTAATAGATTTTATATTGTCAGAGTGTGGGATAGTCGGAGAAAAAGAATACAGATAATTTCGGCTAGATTTAGAAAAATATTCTCTCAAAAATTTTCAAACTACATGCGTCTACGTTTCGTGCGCCATATGTAGAGGTGGCAACGCCAACAAAGCCTAGTTAGATTAAATCCTGACGGATGAGAAACGTCCCAAAATGCCTTTCCTGTTTTTCATAATTTTCTAAATACTGTTTAATGATTAATAAAATTATAGAAAATTATATATCATTATTTTTATATATATATATATATATATATATATATATATATATATATATATATATATATAAGTGAACATAGAAGTCAACACTTAGAGGCGACAGTCTGTTTCATGCTATATGCAATCGTCGGAACACTTATGCTGTTATTTTTCTCGGCTATTTATATATACACGGGTTAGTGGTGCATTGTGGGTATTCTATTATGGCGGTTATTTTACCGGAAGTTGTTTGTTTATTTATTTGGGTCAAATTATATTGCTTGTTTTTATTTTTTTGTTTCTTATTTTATTTATTTATTTATTTATTAACGTAGTAAAAATTTGTTTATATCACTTATTTAACAGTTTTGTTTTGGTTTGAGAATTTAATTAAAGCTATTTGTTCAATTTTGGGGTTGATTGTTGCAGTTCATTCTAAGTATTATTTTGGCGGGAACAGTTTTTAATTGATTATCTTTATTTGGGTTTGGTTTGTTTATTTATTTACTTGGATGTATGTAGGTCAATTTATTTTACTTGTATATTTTCTCTTTTCGGTTTTCGATTTTTAAGTAACATAGTATTTATTTATGTTTTATTTCTATTTTTTTATTGTTGTTTTGTTTATTAGTATATTTATTTGCTTTTATTTTATTTTTTCCGTTTTTCATTTTTTAGGTTACGTAGTAAAAAATTATTTTCATGTCTGCATTTTGAGATTAGCTCGGATCTTTTGTTTAATAATTTATTTTGGTCGGGGAAAGTAATGATAGACTGTCGCCTCTAAGTGTTGAATTCTATGTTCACTTTTATATTTACACACGCTCTATCTCTGATGTTGAGCACTTTATTCCATAAATATAGCACACCTTAAGACTATATTTCTTTATATATATATATATATATATATGCGTGTGTGTGTGTGTGTGTATTAAAATGCACCGAAACGAAGTTCCATCTTTGTAGTGAGTAAACTGTTTTCGTCTATATGATAAAATTATAATATATATATATATATATATATATATATATATATATATATATATATATATGATTATTTATTTAAAAAATTATATATCACTTTTGATTTGAGATGAACAAAATGGCGGAAATCATTAAAGGGAGGCGGGAAAATAGATGAACGGAGGAGAAACAGGAAAATATTGAAAAAATAACAACGAAAGAAGATGAGAGTAAGAAAATTAAACAAGTCTACTGAAAAACTGAAAAAACAATAATGAACCTTTAAGAAGAAAGAAAGAAAGAAAGAAAGAAAGAAAGAAAGAAGCATCCATCCAAATCAGAACCATAAAGAAAGAGAGAAAAAGAGGAAAGAAAGAATTAAGCAACTAGATGAATGTAAGGAAAGAAGAAAAAGTTAAAGAAAGAGAAGAAAGAAAGAAAGAAGGAACGCAAGAAAGAAAGAAAGAAAGAATAGTTGAAACAGATACGAAACAAAGAAACAATTAAACAATAGAGGAACGAGAAAATAATGACCAGAAAAAAGAAGCAAAGAAAGAAAGAAAGAAAGAAAAAATTCATCGCGTCAAGGATATATATGTATTGTATATCCTTGCTTAAACCAGCTTCTAATGCTCTGGAAGGTGCGTTTGGGGAATGAATAAGTTGGCGGCACAATCTTATGGGAAAAGTATACTTGGATGATTTGCACCAGGGAAACAGAGATCAGCGCTATACGAGTTTAGAGGCCCGTTTGTACAGTCGGTATGACGCTTGCATCATGTCAAAACGGTCCCGGTTCGATTCCGGCTAGTGAATACTCACTACTGAAGAACTACCAAACATAGAATTAAACGTCCATCCAGTGCTTTCTACTGAGGATTATTCTAGACTCCATAAGTGTATATATATATATTGTATTTATACACGGTGTAATAGCAAAGTAGTTTAACAGCATGTAATAATTATCCATCCCACAAAATGTTTACTATCTAAAAAACTGAGTTCCAAGTTTAGCCAACTTCACTTAATTTGTCAAAAAAATCACTGAGAAACTTTTTGAGTTATTCAGCTAGAAAAAGATCGT
The DNA here is from genome assembly GCA_963932145.1 of Acanthosepion lycidas. Taxonomy (NCBI): domain Eukaryota; kingdom Metazoa; phylum Mollusca; class Cephalopoda; order Sepiida; family Sepiidae; genus Acanthosepion; species Acanthosepion lycidas. The sequence continues at coordinate 47,243,023 of OZ010596.1, read as the reverse complement.
TTTATGTCAGCCCCACTGTCTTACCAACAGAGCAATGATGTGAGGAAAGAGATCATTCAGGTCTTCAGTAATGATACCGACGTCCATATTTTGGCTTCCATCTTCAATGGCCATTCAAAAACCATCAAGAGAACGGTGAATAAGTCTAAAAAAGAGGGGGAAGTACAGACGAATTTTAGATCAAATGGTCCCAACAGGAAGAGGGATGATCATTTCAACATAAAACTAAAGAGATCAATTAGAAGTGGTCCAACTCAATCCATGACATTTTGCACGTGAGAGAAGAGTTACAACTATGACAGCCCAAAGGGGTAGTAAAAACACGCTTGAAAATGAAATCGTCTGGGAAACCTGCAAGGCATCTTGCTACGCTAGGACTGAAAATTAGACAAAGAGGACCAAGATCATCTTGAAGAAGTTTGAAAATGAACCGATAAAAATAATCATAATATCCGAGAAATTTTCACAGAAAATATTCGTCCTCCGTGAAAATTTTTCAGACATTCAGGCCGGTAAATGTTGTTTAATACTGTTTATTATAAAACAGAGCATTTACTTAAATATTTGTATCTATAAAATGACTGTGTAAACATAAAAATGTCTTAAATTAATTGTCGGACTTTGTCCATTTCATAATGTGTGACGTCATTTGTTTACATTTGAATACGCCATGAGCAGGAATGTACGTGAGGGAATCATGGAAACTGTAGTTTAAAGACAGTAAAATAGACTTTGCTAACCGAACACTCCTCTGCGGCCAAATCGGTTAAAGGCACGTCAAGCTATAATGACGGTTCCGTATAGGATACAGGTTCGAATCCTGCCGGAAGACGAATATTTTCTTTGAGTTTCTCGCACCTTCCGATTCTCAGCTATGATAAAATAAAGATTAACACGTCATTTTCGTTTATGATCGATTCATAAGTCTCCTGTTAAGGTTAAAGAGTAATGATACATTCTTATTGTTCAAAGTAAAGACCAATCATGATATGAAAACGTTAGAGAAATTCAGTAAGCTATCTTTGATCCTTTCTAAGATACAACGGTTCAGAGCTTAATCTAAGAATTGGACAATTTTTGCTGTTACTGCCTGTGTGCGTGTGCGTGTGTGCGCGCGAGCACATGCATCTGTGCGCATGTGTCCTGCTGTTTATAGTTGTGAGTGAGACAAGAGCTGGATTCATCCGAATACGGCCAGAACATTGTTTCAGTTTTGGGGACAGCTTTTTATACACTTTGTGTCCAGATAAGAAAACACTTGTACCCACGCAAGAAAAAATGAATAAACAGTTTAATCGCAGTAGCTATTCAGTCATCTGTAACGAAATACACACACATATATTTAGTCGTGTGAATATGATTTTGTGACCCTGGGATTCACGCATTTGCGATCATCAGGCAAACTGATTTACTTTTTAAAAATTGAATCCATTTATGTTTGTCTGCGTTTGATTATGTTTGGTGTTGGGATGACACTCTCACACAGACATACATATATACAGGTGGAAACCGAATGGGTAAATATACGTAGGTATGCAAGTGATCGTATACAAAAACACATAAATACCCTGTAGTGTAAATAATTATATTTTATATATATATATATATATATGTATATATATATATATATATATATATATATATATATATATATATATATATATGTAAGCAAATATATGGATATAGATCCGACAGTATGAAAAAAAAATATACGGAAAAAAAAACAAACAAAAATCCTTATATGCAATTATGCTGTTTTAATGTTAATATAATGTCAACGTTGGACGTTTCAGTCTAATAAACCATCTTCAGGACATATTCATAAAATATAATTAACATTATCAATTCAACATGACAAAGACGATGGACATTTTTTTTCTGTATATTTTTCTTCATATATAAATATATATATATATATATATATATATATATATATGTGTCTATATTTCTGAGATTAGGTATTATGTACACTATTTACATTATTCTGACTATTGTCCTCATCTTTGTCGCCATATTTATTACTACGCTCCGGCCTTCTTCAGGTGGTTGGAATGTCGAACTGAACCCTTTATTGGCTCACTGGTGTAGACTGTTCTAGTTCCACGTGCCATGTTTAATGGACGTCATTATGGCACCTAGAACTAGAACAGTTTGCCCCAGCGAGCGAAATAAAGGGTTCAATTCGACATTCCAACCACCTGAAGAAGACCGAAGCGTACAGCGGCTGAAACGTTGCGATAAATATGGCATTAAAGATGAGAACAATAGTCCGAATAATGTAAATAGTGTACATAATACCTCATCTCAGAAATGTAGACAGATGTAGAAGGCGTGACCAATCAAAACAAAATGATTAGGAGGGGAGGACAAACACTGAACCCTATTTGTTGAAATTGATTCTCTGGGACGACTTTTGATGTCACGTTTATTATTTGTTCATGTGGGCTCTCTTGCGACAGTTTTCATTAAAATGATGAAGGAGGCTTTAAATGCGTTTCAACTTCTCATGCGTTACACCCGCATTAAAGCAGAACAACGGACGTCTATGACAGGTCAGATATATAGCCTATTTTGGATGGATTGAAATTATGGCTTGCAACAGAAAACTGTTAATTGAAAAAAGAAAACACATATGTAAAAATTTATTTTCTTTTTATCCCATTATCTGTCTGAGTATTATTATAAACTTATAAATGTAAACCAGAAAAACATAAAAAAAAAGAAAGAAAAAGGACTCCCATTCGGATAACATATTACAAACTTGATATGGAAAGGCATTAAAAACGGCAATGAGATACCGCCTCTAAAACTGAGACAATGCATTTGATAAACATCATGATTATCAAATCTGCCCATTCAATATAACGTTCGTTGCAGGAAGATTCGAGGGAGAGCAACTGATTTTTTTTTATTGATTTGTCTTTTTACGTTGAATTCAATTCAACAGCAATTCTCAATTCCTATTGTATGATATATCTACAGTGTAACCCGGATATAAGAGAGTTGTCGGGACCGGAAAATAAGTCTCTTATAACCGGGTTTCTTTTATATCCG
>OZ010596.1:47189969-47237469 GCA_963932145.1 Acanthosepion lycidas | reverse complement strand
TAAGATCTACGAAAAACGTGAAATTGTAGATTCTCAATGTCCAGAAGTGTGAAGGCTCATAGAAGCAGAAGAATTACCTTGAATAAATGCATGGCGGAATAAGGTTTACGAGAGATAACAAAAAGTCAAAATTTATTAAGAGCTACAAAGGACAGGAAATTGTGGAGAGCCATGATCTTCAACGTCCTGAAGGAATACGGCTTCATAAAAGAAGAAGAATTACCTTGAGAAAATGGATATGGTGACAAGGTTTATCGAGAAATAACAAATAGACAAAATTTATTAAGAGCAACGAACGAAAGGAAATTGTGGAGGGCCATGATCGCATACGTCCTCTCTAGGCACGGCACGTGAAAGAAGATTTAACTTGAGTAAATGAATAGAGGAAAATGTTTATCGAAAATAACAAATGGCAAAAAATTTTTAAGAGCTACGAAGTACAGGACATTGTGGAGTGCCATGATCGCTTACATCATATAGAGTCTTAGAGACACGGCACATAGAAGAAGAAGAAGAAGAAGAAGAAGAAGAAGAAGAAGAAGAAGAAGAAATACGAATTCTTCGTTTTCACACCGATAACTTTTCTTGTCCCCACTCGTTCCGATAACTGATTCGTTTTTTAGTTTTTTTTTGTTTTTGTTTTTTTTTGTTTTTGTTTTTTTTTGTTTTTGTTTTTTAGGGGGGGTATTTACTAACTATTTATACGAGGGGGGTCATTTTTAAAGGGTCGGGTCCTGGTTTTTGATGCATGTCCCTCGAAACGGCTTCAGCACCTGTTTTAACCAATGGCATTATTTTCTCTTTGATGAAACGAACAACGTTTTAAGATTTTCTTCGGAACTTGTTTTCACCGTCAAAGCGGAGAGTCGACGAAACTACACGCTGTTAAATTGAAAGGCCACTCCTCGCCAAGGTGATGATGTCAGCCGACTAAGCTGAGCGAGAAGCTCGATAAACAGATGTTTCCTTCTTCCATCCAGATCAAAGTGAATGTTGTTTTGACCAATAGTACACGATATGACTTGCGATAAAGAGAAATTTTCAGCACATCTTCGATGGAGGGCGTCGAGGTATAAATCAATTGTTATAGTGATAGTATTTCACACAGCTACTGATCAGTGAGTTCGTTCCTCACAGGGTGCCCTTGATTTATGGCCTTGTGGCAATCTAAACTAAGTTCTCAACGATATCCGTAAAGGAAAAATGATTCAATGAAAACGCTCACTTAAAAAGGATAGGACGGTGTGGGGAGTCATGGTCACCCACCCCATTAAAATTAATTATTATGTCAAGATGTAGTGAATGCGTTTTGACAGAATAATTAATTTTAATGAGGTGAGTGATCATGACACTCCACAACGTCCTATCATGTGTAACTCTTAGCGATGTTAGCCTTTTTATTGTCCCTCTTACTCTCTATTTTGTCATCCTTTTGGATGTTAGGTGTGTTTTTCGCCCTCTACTTCTGTCCATCTTGCGTTTTATATGACTGGTCAAAATCCGTCAAGAATTACCGTCAAGATTTACTATATACAATAGAATCCCTCATATGTGAATTCCCTCATATACGCAGTGCCTCATATCCGGAATCCCTCATATCCGGAGTGCCACATATCCGGAATCTTTCACATTCGGAATGCCTCATATCCGGAATCCCTCATATCCAGAATCCCTCATATCCGGATTGCCTATCAGGAATGTCTCATATCCAGAGTGCCTCGTATCAGGAATCCCTGATACCCGGAGTGCCTCATATACGGAATCCCTCACATTGCGAGTGTCTCATATCCGGAATCCCTCATATACGGAGTGCCACATATCCGGAATCCCTCATGCCCGGAATCCCTCACATCCGGAATCCCTCATATCCGGAATGCCTAATATCCGGAATCCCTCATATCTGGAATCCTGCATATCTGGAGTGCCTCATATCCGGAATCCCTCACATTCGGAATGCCTCGTATCAGGAATCCCTCATATCCAGAATGCTTCATATCCGGAGTGCTTCATATCCGGAATCCCGCATATCCGGACATGATCTTGATGTGTATATTTAAACTATTTGGGTGATATGTAACTGGTTTGAAATTTCTGTTTTTCAGGAAATTTACTTTGGATAATGGCTTATGCTTATTTCACCCTAATGGCTTGTATTGGTGTAAAAGATGATCAGTGGCAAATGGGCCAGAGGAAAACAATTCATAATTTCCCCAGAGTGCATGAGTAAACTGATTGTACAAGCTACAAAGAACATAAACCTGTAGAGAGCCATGATCCCCCAAATCCTGAAGGTATTCGGAACAAAAAGGTTATTGAGAAAACGGAGAAGGGTTAAATTACAATTAACCAAGAGAACAATCCGTATTTATAAAGTCCTTTTTTCCCAATGCGATTCTCTGTTTGATGGTGAAAGCTTTAATTAACCAAATCCTGATTCCTGATTACTGCTTAAATGTTATTAGCAAGAATCCAGTTTCTTTTAATCTACTCTTAGCACAAAAATAGAGAGCAACTGGCTATTCATCCTTCCTTTTTATTCTCATCATATCTCTTCATATAACGTAAACACATGGTTCCAATACCCATTGGGTTCGTTATATTAATTTAGGCTCAAATACCCTGGGGGAAGGCACGAATCCACTTCTCCTCCAAATAACCTACAAAGGGTTGATAAGCCGTAAAAAAAGGAATCACTCAAATCAAATCATGGTCCCATCAGCCTGTGGGCCATGATAGGTATATTGGCTTCGAATATTTTTACTCGGCGTCAATTAGTTGGCGTGTTGTTCTGTCATTCAATAATAATAATAATAATAATAATGATAAATTGCGTAACAATTTTGATAGTTGAAATGGCTGTTCTGGGTTATTCTGTCCTATTCTCAAATTGAATAATAGATGAATTTGGTACACAGGACGGGTGAAACAAATAATTAGAGATAATGTTAAAAGAGAACCTATTGAGAGTTTATGTTAAACAATCCAAGCAAACACTTATACAATCGATTTATTCCCTGATAAAAAAAAAACAAAACAAAAAAACTCCTTACCCGGATATCATCAAATGGACGTCGCAAAGTTCTGTTTTTTTTTTTTGTTTTGTTTTTTTTTTAGTTTTTAGTTTTGTGCCTAGTTTCTTTCAACAACGAACGTACCCAGGTGCATATGAAAGAATGGCGATTGACCGTGTAGCTAGATTAAATTCGTGAAGTCGATGCGCAGAAAAGAAAGCTCATTAGAACAATTGCTATGAAAATAGAGGCAGAAAAGGAGTAGAAAAGTTACATTACAGCAATGGGAAAGTGATTGAAGCCAAAATGCCAGGTCAGTACAAATAACATTGCAGATTCTTTTGGACTTTGTCAAGAATATCGAGATACATAGAAGAAGCACCAGAAAAGTTAAGGCAACAATATTCAATGCACCGACAAATGGTAGACTTATAAATTTACAAGATAGATTCTGGTAATAACGAATGACACCATTGTAGATTTATCAGGAAAAGAAGGAGTTTTTTTTTAATCATTTCACCCCCAAAAAGTCGGAAATGCCACTAGTACGCAGGAAAATATTGCGAAAGAAAAGACTGAGTATAGAGAAGATTAATGTAAGGACAGAAGATGGCGACTGAAATAGCATTTAAATTTTGAAGATTATCAGGGAAGCAAATAAAAGGGGAGGGCATGAGAAATTAAACTGATTGTTTAGAAGTCGTTGTTATGTATAGGTAAACAGTAAATAGCTATTCTTTCATGCAGTCATGTGTATACGGTATATGAAGAGGGATTATGTGAATAAGGAATGAAGGAGATATATATATATAAAGAGTTCTTAAATTTAAAAGAAAATTTTACATCTAAAAGTACATCTTTCCTTACAACTGTTTCCTTATTTATCCAAACATATTTTATTTTCTAATTAAAAAATATTCTTTTTGTTATATACCGTCCCCATAAACACCAATAGCATGCCCCAATCCTCCTAAATACATTAGACACTATTGTAAGTGGGGGTAATATGCTGTCTAAATAGTCCACCACTAGTAGTGGTTTACCTACTTTACGCCGCTGACGAGTATGGTATTCTGTTGATGTTATAAAAATTGCCATTTCATTTCCCACCTCTCATTCAGTAACCCTTTCTAGGTTACAACATCGAGAAAAGATTTTTTTTTGTAGAATAATGAAAAGAAAAAAAACTCCAAATAGGCCTGCGTATAACAGGGAGAGAGAGAGAAAGAGTGATAGATAGATAGATAGATAGATAGATAGATAGATAGATAGATAGATAGAAAGAGAGACAGGGGCATTCGAGCGTGTTGCTCAGTCTGCATAATCTTCAAAATATCATGCGTAAACAGGTGGAACCTAGACGCCAATCTGGTAGCATGCTTAAAGCTACGTAGTCGAGACACCAGGAAAAAAAAAGCTGGTCAGAGCAGCCACCTTGAAAATATTTCTAGAAAAGACAGAGGGAAGCTACGTCGAGTCGAGGAGAAAGTGTCTGATGACGAGATACCTGGCCAGGATCGATTGTATTGCAGACTATTCTCTGGATTTTACCAAGAATCTCCAGGTGCACAGTCGGAGCAGCAGACCCCACATGGCGCTAATATTCAATACACGGACAAATGGTAGATTTATAAATGTGCAAAATAGATTCTGGCGAGTAAAACATTTTGGCCCGATACTTTGAACCAACCATGCTTGCAGAAGTCGCAGAGATTGACTCGATAGAGTTGCTTCAATTCACGTCGGTGGAAACCGTAAAGCCGCCGAGTGTTTCTCCTGCAGTTCGGCATCAACTATCAGATAAGCAGAAAAGGTTGTCTATGGTGATTAAATGAAAGCAGTTTTATTTACAATAACCGATTCTTACCTTTTTTTCGGTCGATGTAAAACTCATTGATCGAGGAAACATTCTTTTTATAAAAACCAGATTCTTTCATTTCTATTTTAATTCTAGTATTGAGGAATCGGAGAACTGACTTTAAATTCTAGCGGAAGCCATTACATTTTATTTTGATATATGTGTGCGTCTAAGAAAGTCTTAACATATGCAGCTATTGTGCTTTTTAGACTGACTTCATGCTTATGTGTTTGTTTGTGCGTGCGTGTGTATGTATGTGCGCGCGCAACATCACGTGGTTTCTACATTTTTGGCATCGTTACATATCTTTGTGTTCTAACAGAGTTCCCACATTTCATCTTTTTTCGAGACGGAATAATTTTATCCTCGGAATCCATTGCATTCACTTATTGTAGTGGATTCCGGGATGAAATCCGGTTTCAAATGAATGATAAACGCAGGAATTAAATATAGCAAATAAATTTTTTGACGTAATAATACAATTGGTAATACGGTTAGTAGATCCAGAAATGCGGTTAGTATCAATAATAATATATATACACTCTGGGAAATTCAGTATCAAAGTATGACTTCCTTCTGAGTCTACATGCTCGCAACTGTGACTCCTACAAAGCGGTTACCTCACACTCTATTACTCAACCTCTCGGGTATTCACCGGCAGCAGTACAAATACACCCTGGTCGAGTCCACTTGTATGAAAAAGGGGAGGACCCCATAACACTTATTACCCTTTGGAAAAGTATGAATTTGTCTCTTCTCCAGACCAGCTATGGGTAAATAGCAGGGTAGACTTGGTCCTATAATCCTGGGTGTCCAACGGTCTAGGAGAAATACAACGATGAATTCCAAACAGGCGTAGGGTCGTTTGTCGACCTTTTGAGGATCGTTTGTCGACCTTTTGAGGGTCGTTTGTCGACCTTTTGCCATATTGTGCGCTAGTTCTCTGTATTCGGCTCTTTCCCCCACAAAACTGTTGTTGTTTCTCCAAAAGCCTTCCCCACTATTATCAAATGATATGTGCGGGGAATCTGGCTGTTGGTTCTAAGAACTGAGCTGCTTGACCCTCGTACGTCGGAAACGAGGGGGTATTCAGTATATATATATATATATATATATATATATATATATATATATATATATATATATATATAAAGTTTATTGAGATACATTTTAATTTATTGATCAATGACGGAATTAGACAATTAAAATATATCTCAATAAACTTAATAATACCTCTAACTAAATTGATAATATTAATAATAATAATATTGTATGTCAATATAAACATAATATTATTAACTTATGTAATTGTAACCAAATACTTAATAATTACAAACATGAGGAAAGAAAACTCAAAAACATAATAGATAGAAATATTAAATACATTAATAATAATAAACAAGTTAAGCTCATCATATATTATAAAAAATTTAAAACAATTGACCTCATAGTCTCCAATAACAACAGAACTAAATCCTCTACAAGAAAACAATGTAGAGCCTCAATTTACATGCCCGTTCGTTCTATGATACTAATGATAAACAAACTACATATATTGATTTTACTACAACCACGCTCTCCCGTAGACTTACCTGTCACCTTCTTGATCTTAGTTTTATTGAACAACATTTCTTAGAAAAACATAGCCATGTACATAATATTAGACAGATATTAGTTGATAAGACAATAATACTCACACATACACACAGTAAAAAGAACCTTAAGAACTTGGAAGGCATCTACATTAAAACAAAAGAACCCACACTGAACAAAATTACATTTCAAACTAGTCACAACACATTATACTGCATCTAGGGATTGATTCTGTAGTAATAATTCGGTATATCACGTGGTATGACGTCGTAGAACCGCATCATGAATTGTCAACATAACAGAATATCATCTTTGATGGTGAATACCTTTTTTTAAATGTCTGCAAAACCACTCTGAAGATGGCTCACGTGAGCCGAAAGCTATGATCAAGAAACAGCTTAAAAGATATCCAAATGTTTGACAATTTTTGTCTTTAATTTCACCCGAAATTAAAACAGCCATACGAAGTTTTAGAAAGGCTCATGGTCAGACATAATATACATTCATTTTCTGATATATTTAACAATATGTTTTAATATATATATATATCTGTGTGCGTGTGTGTGCGTGTGTGTTTATGTATTTTAAAAATGGATTTTTCATTTATTAATCCGACTTATTTTAATTTAGTAAAAAGAAAATATTAAGAAATTTTAACCTTATTAAAAAAATATTTTTCGAGCATAATAAATGACATTATCTAAGGTCGAAATGCCTACATATTTCAGTTAACTTGATGTGTACTTTTGAGCCTGACGTGCTTTTATCGATTGAGCCACAGAGGAGCGCATTGAGCAGATATGAATGAATATGAGAGAAAATCATGGAGAATTGTAGTTTAAAAACAGAAAAATCGACCTTGCTAACCGAAACGCTCCTCTGTGGTAAATCCACTTCAGGCTATATGACGGTTCCGCATAGGGTACAGGTTTGATTCCTGTCGGAGGATAGCATATTTTCTATGAAGATTTCTCGGTCATTCAGGCCGGTAAATGTTGTTAATATTGTTTATTATAAACAGAGCATTTACTTAAATATTTGTATCTATAAAATGAGCGTATAAACATAAAAAAATATCTTAAAATAATTGTCGGACTTTGTCCATTTCATAATATGTGACGTCATTTGTCTACATTTAATTACGCATCGAGGAGATATGAATGTATGAGAGAAAATCATGGAGAATTGTAGTTCAAAAACAGTAAAATCGACCTTGCTAACGGAAACGCTCCTCTATGGCTCAATCGGTAAAAGCACGTCAGGCTATATGACGGTTCCGTATAAGATACAGGTTCGATACCTGCCCGTGCACGCATATTTTCTATGAAAATTGCTCAAACATTCATCCCAGTAAATGTTGTTAAGACTGTTTATTATAAACAGAGCATTTACTTAAATATTTGTATCTATAAAAAGAACGTATAAACATGAAAATGTCTTTATATATATATATATATATATATATATATATAAATGATATTGGATAAAAATTGATTCTGGAAGTTATTTTAGCGATTAATAAGAACGTAGATGTTAGAGAAAAGAAACAGTTTAATACTAGCAAAAGAATGGTTTTCTTGTATGCCCTTCATCAATTGAGAGGTTAACGAGGCAAAAAATACGACAAAAGAAATATTATTTTTAATAAAATTCCAAAAAGAAATCTCCAAGACAAATCACTTATTTGATGAAGGGGAACAGACTCTTCCATCATGTCTGCCATATTCTCAGCATCGGCTTTTGTCCCGATGGAGCAACTAAGACAAATTTGCATTCATTCTTTTTTTCTTCGATTTGAAAAGAGCGATGAGTAAAGGGGGAAAGGAAGGCGGAGAAAGTTTGTTGGCAGAATTGAAGAACCAAAGTCTCCATTCCTATTTTCATGCCAAAGATGGATTTAAATGAAAAGCCGATGTTGGAAGATAATCCGAAGACAGAGAATTGTAATGAATGGAAATACAATTCACACGTGTCTGTTCTATAAGTCATCAGTTATGGACGTTAGTTTCCGTTACCTCACATCTTGATTTTCAATTCTGTCATTAATTTCTTCTTTATTTATTTTTCTAATTTTATACTTTCTTTCTTCCCTTTTTCTACCTTTCTTTCTTTCTTTCTTTCTTTCTTTTTTTTTCTTTCTTTCTTTCTTTCCTTTGCTTTCTTGGTTCTTTCCTTTTTTTCCATATTTGATTTTTCATTTGTTTATTTTTTCAATTACTTGCTCCTTTTATACGATATTTCTACTAGTATTTCTTTCTTCCTTTTTTCATTATTTCTTTCTTTCTTCCATTTTATGTCTTTCCGTGCTTTCTTTCTTTCTTTCTTTCTTTCTTTCCACATTTGATTTTTCATTCGTTTATTTTTTCAATTGCTCCTTTCATTCGATATCGCTGTTAGTTTTTTGTTCTTTCTTTCTTTCCATGTCTTTCGCTATGTTTTTCGTTTTTTCTTTCTTTCCCTATCTGAGTTCTTCATTCATTCTTCCGTTATTTTCTTCTTTCTTTCTTTCTTTCTTTCTTTCTTTCTTTCTTTCTACCATTTCATTTCTTTGTTTCTTCTTTCTTATCTTCTGCTCTTTCTTTTTTTTTCATCCATTTAAGTTCTTCCATTATTTTCTTCTTTCTTTCTTTCTTTCTTTCTTTCTTTCTTTCTTTCTTTCTTTCTTTCTACATTTATTTTTTTCGTTTACTCTTCCATTATTTATCTGCGTTCTTATCTTTCTTCTGTTCTTCTTTTATCTTTTCTTTTTTTTATCTTCCTTTCATTTTCTTTCTTTCTTTCTTTCTTTCTTTCTTTCTTTCTACATTGATTTTTTTTCGTTTACTGCTTCTTTATTTTACCCGTTCTTATCTTTCTTCTGTTATTCTTTTTGTTTCTTTGTTTGTTTGTCTCTTTCTTTCTTTCTTTCTTCCTTTCTTTCTTTCTTTCTTTCTTTCTTTCTTTCTTTCTTTCTTTCTTTCTTTCTTTCTTTCTTATTCATCTCTCCTCCTCTGTCTTTCACACATTCTCTCTTTTTTTTACTTTCAGAATATTTTCGTTTTTCCCCTTATTCCTTTTTTTTTTCTTCCTTTCGTTTTTATTTCTTCTTTGTCACGTTTTTTCTCTTTTTCTTTTTCTTTTTTCTTTCCTTCCCCTATTCTCTTTCATTAAATTATTGAATTAAGATCCTGTTTGTTTGGGTGGAAATCTGCAAAGTCGTAAGATTGTGCTCCGCCAAATGTCCGTCTTCTTTAAAAAAAATCAGTTTGTGAAATTTCGGCTTGATCCCCAAGAAACTACATCAACTGAAAGCACGGATAATGTCAACCACAAAACAAGCTATATTGATTAAATCCAGCATAGTCTGACACAAGGCGTTGACAGGGAGCGTCCAGTGAATATTGATATCTCTACACTAACAAATTGGACAGTGAGTATGAACTACACAGTGAAACTAATTTATTACTTATCCGCCGGCAGCTCTATTTAGAAATACGTGCTTAGTATAACGCAAGGCTGAAGGAGTGAGCGCTCGTGAATAATCTGACCACGGTGTTTTTATTTTTTAGATTATTTTCAATTACTGAGAGTTGTGGGAGAAGAAACTGTTAGCATAAACTTACGGTATATCTGGCCATTTAAATTGCAAAATGATGAGACCTATCTGCCAATTTAGTAATACGTTTAAATTTGTATAGTTACGGCAGCAAAAAAGAAAGCAACACTTATTTTGAGTAATGGAGAAGAGACTCGGGGCAACGGAGGTATGGTTCTACAGAAGGATGCTGAGGATATCATGTACCGAGCGTATGAGAATTGGAGAGGAGGCAAACAAGAAGGAAACTTATACTTAAAATAAGGAAGAAGCATCTGAAATTTCTGGGACATGTAATGAGAAAGGAGGGTGTGGAGAATCTGATACTCATAGGTCGAATGGAAGGAAAGAGAAACAAAGGAAAGCAACGCATGTCATACCTGGCGGACTTAAGAGTGACAGAACGAGGTTTGGGGGAGGTGTCAGAGGCACGAAACTCATTGGGAGCTACAAGGAATAGGAGGAAGTGGAGAACCATTATTACCTAAGTTCTGAATGGACACGGTACATAGCATTATCCTGCTATGTGCCGAATACAAAATTGTGGCACAAGGCTAAAAGGGGGAAAGAGGGGAGGCTGGTATTCTGTCTTATCTTAAACTTAGCCAGCCATTATTACCGACCCGAACATACCCCCGTACTCCTTAACACATTCTTACCATTCTTCCTACAATCGCCGTAATACCCCAAGTCTCTATTTAGTCCTAACTAGTACCCATATATGTAATTTTTATATAGGGTGGGGAATAAAAATTAAAAAAAAAAAATAAAATGAAACCCCAATGAAAGAATGCTCATCAGAACAATTTCCGTGAAAATATTTTTAAAATAGGCAGAACAAGACAAAAGTGGGATAGACTTTCTTGTAGTGTGAATGTGGTAATTTGAACCCATAGCTATGTAAGCACTGATGACAAATTATCGCTATACGTAGGCTTATCACTATAGAACAACGTGGGGCTCATGTCCCACCGGTGGGGCATGGTAATATTTTGGTGGGACATGCGTAGGATGTGCAACATTCGGCTTACTATACAAACAGAATAAGGGGACAATTCGAGACTGAGTTATTAACAGTGAATAGTTTCCTAGTGAGTCTGAGTGAGAGTGTTAATATTAATGCCTGTTAATACATACAATGCATATACGGTATGCCTACATAAAAATTCAACCACCATTTCAAGAAATTTGTTGTTACCAATTCCATCTTCATATTTAGCTGAATGTGACTCTCGTGTTGTAAATGATTTGTTATTGAAGAAAGTAAATCGACTGGATATCACTAAACGAGGAGACTTGAGACTTAATCTGACTAAATTGGCGCTTAATATAAAATCTGTCGAGATTCGATCCCGGCTTGAAGCACTAAGATATCTAGTCACACTGATGTGCTGTGATACAGAGAAACTGGCTTGTATGTGGATTACTATATATATATATATATATATATATATATATATATATAAAGAAATATAGTCTTAAGGTGTGCTATATTTATGGAATAAAGTGCTCAATATCAGAGATAGAGCGTGTGTAAATATAAAAGTGAACATAGAAGTCAACACTTAGAGGCGACAGTCTGTTTCATGCTATATGCAATCGTCAGGCCACATATATATCACATGATTCGACCCAGGGGGCTGAACTTGTTTGTCTTTATATTCTTGAGATCCTTACTATAATCGTAAACCCGAAGCAGTTAGGTCTGTATAGAGACGATGGCCTAATTTATGTTCTTATAGCAATGGTCAACTCACTATTAACATACAGAAAAAAAAATATAAACGCTCACAAGTTTCTGGGGTTCAAGAGAGATATCTCATCTAACCTAAAAATTGTAGATGATTTAGATATCACTCTTGACCTGAACACCAATAACTTTAAACCTTACCATAAGGATCATGAAACTCCTAACTACCGTAGCCTCGAACCACCCTGATACTATTTTAAGGCAGATACCTATCACTGTTGAAACTAGGATAAGTAAACTGTCCTCTAATAAATATATTTTTAATAAAAACAAAGTATTCTACTATAAGACACTCGAAAAATGTGCTTTTAAAAATAAACTTTCGGAAAAAGGTAAAAAAAAGAGAGGAAAGAACATGTGCGTTAACCGAAAATAATCGTCCAGCAGACGAGGTCCAAGGCCTAAAGAAAAAAAAAACCCGATGCGAATACCTAAAACAACTAAAAAAGTACTCAATGCAATGAGTAGAGCAGAACTAGTTAAACCTAGAGAGCCAGACAAACTTACCAAGGTTTCACTTAATGCGGATCGTCAGGGAAGGCTGGCATTAGGTAACTAACTATATATATATATATATATATATATTATATATATATATATATATATATATATATCTGTGTGTGTCTGTTCGTTCTAATTGTATTCGTTGATTTTTATTTTATCTTACACTTATTCGTTTTTATATTATTAAGTATTAATTTTCAAAATATTAATTTTTTCCTTGTGGATGGTTATTAATTAATATAAGTTTAATTTCAAGTATGTTGATTTGGATGTATTCACCCTAAGATATTTATATTCCCCCCATTTCATTTTTTTTTATATTTCTCTTAATGTTCTTTTCTGATATATTTGTTAGTTCAATTCTCTTTAATTCTGAATTACCTGCCGTTCATATTTTTGTGTTTATCTCTTATTATTTTATATAATTTGATTTTTTTTTTCATTAATTGCTCGTGGTTTCTTTTAAGTATAAACTACTGTCGGATTACTATTGGGTAATAATAAATACGTCATCTCTTCTTTCCTCCATTTTCCCTTCATTTCTCCTCTGATCACCCCTCATATCAAAACTTTCACTACTTCCTGTTTTCTTTTGCTACCTTCCTTCCTTTCTAATCTTCATTTTCTCCCCCACCCACTTTTTTTCTTCCTTTCTTTTTTCTTTCCCTTATCTGGGCATTTCTTTTTCAATAATTTATCATCCATTAACTGTTTAAAAAATACTGGAAACTGAATTTTACAAGGTGAAAATGACCATTTACATAATGATATCTTATTTCCGATTTTATGAATTATATATATATATATATATATATATATATATATATATATATATATATATATATATATATATAGTGGACTCTCCCGTCGAGTTCGACGTATGAGTGTCAAGCAGATCAGTTCCCAGGAAATCGACAGCCCAACAACGGCACGTGAGATTTGATTATAGTGGTGAAGGTTTCGTGCAGGACCATCCACACTTTTTGAAGGGCCGAATTCAGAGACCTGGTGCAGGTTTTGTATTCAGAATTGTCCTTCTCCTAGACCAGTTGCCATCCAAGGCTATAGAACCCAGTGTGTCCTGCTATTTAGCCATAGATGGATGGAGAAGAAAAGAATTCATACCTTTCCCAAGGGTATTAGCACGTAAGTGAATATAATGGATTCGACTGGAATTCGAACTCGGATTCCTCAATCCAAGCCGCTATACATTACTCCACCGAGCCTCATATATATATATATATATATATATATATATATATATATATATATATATATATATATATATATATATATATATAATGTGTGTGTGTGTGTGTGTCTGTGTGCCTAAGTGTCTCTGTGTGTGTTTCATTAAAAATGACTGAGCTGATACTAATATCAACTATGAACACGGCCACTATGTGCTGACCGTTTTTGGAAAATAAATCATCTCTCTAGATACATGCATAAAACAATGACGAAAAGTATAGCCGAAAGCGCTCGGACATACAAATATTTTGGGCAATTTCTACTTAATTAGCATCCAGTATTAAATTAAGTACAAAATAAAAATTTAACCGAAGTGCTTTGTCAGTTGTTTATACAAAACGTATAAAACAGAGATTTCTTCCCAAATACAATATATTACGTTAACGTTAATATCTAGGGACTCGTATTCGAGGTCGAAAATCTAATCCCTAGTACAGACGCGTGCTCAGGCGCATTTTTGTGTTTGTTAAAAATCCACCGGCAACTATCCTGAACAGACCCTAGTAACAGCTTCTGCGAGAGAAGCATGCTATCTAGAGTGATTAACAATCTGAACAAGAACAATGTTAGCACGCTCAAACCCTCCGTCACGATGACTAGTGACTTCTACCCAATTTCACTAACCAGGGTCAACTCTTGGTATGGTTTTCAAACACTTTGAAAGGGTGCCGCACGCTAGGAACACCCCTTCCACACCTATAACATCAAGAGGCCACCTCACTGACAAATCGACGATCGTGTGATTCAAACCCGAGACTCATAGTCAGAAAGCGAAAGTTCTAACCACTCGGTCGCGAGCCCGTACACACACACACACACATACATATATATATATATATATATATATATATATATATATATATATATATATATATATATATGGTATTTCTTTTCGTGTCTAAGTTAAAACGTGATAAAATACTTTCATTGTACTTCGGTGGCTTTTCTGGGGATGAGGAACGTCTCCGAACGCTTTTCTCTGTCATAAAACGTCTCTCTCTACTTGTAAGCAGTTCTTGCTTAATCACGTTCTAATAGCCGGTTGCCAGCTGATTACATCGTGTCCATTTCTCATTTGGGAAACAACACAGCAATTATGTCGTCAGTTTCATGTAAATTGGGACCAGCTGCTCGAAATTGACGTGACGACACGCACTATTTTCTGTAGTTTTTCATCAAATCGGAGATGAAGAATGCTTGGAGATGACCGAGAGCGGTTGGCTGCGGAAGGGGTCTTGCAAGGTTGATAATGGTTGAGGGATGGAATACCGATAGTGTTTTCCGTTCATTTACGGAAGAAATAGTAGGCTTTTGTCGCCGTTGATGAACTATTTGAAGAAACAAAGAACAATTGGGACGTTTAAATAGACAGAACAAATGATTTAACACCAGCATAACCATTTGAGGACTTCTGGGATTGACATTGTCTTTTGACACATCACTGTTTAACTCGCCTTTGAACTTATGAATAAGTTTTATAGCATGGTAGTGACACCTTCTGCGTTTTCAGTTTTGTATTTTCTCTTTCTTTCTCTCCTGAAATCTCTCTCTCTCTCTCTCTCTCTATATATATATATATATATATATATATATATATATATATATATATATATATATATACTTCAAATTCTTGAGGGCCTCTATATGAGGAAAATACACCAACACTAAATAAGTTTAATTATGACAATGTTTTAAAATGTCTATAACAGTGTCATATAGGAAGAAAATGAGTAACTACCGACACCTAGGTTCGATCGGCATACTCTGGACTTAGGAATATATGTTTTTCGCAAGGTGGATAAATAGCGATGTCAGGCTACTGACTGCAGTGATTATTGAGTGCTGATTGAGTAGATCTATCCAGTCGAATTAGTGTGGATTATTGTACGTCGATGATTTGGGTTTTGATTTAGGATTTACCGGACGTTAAGCCTATCCGCGCTACTAACAAAGTATTCACTGAAATGGTTAATTATCTTTGGTTGATTTTACTTCTTTGTTCTTGTTAAGTATTTATTTGCGGTTGTAATTAAATACTGTTTTATCTTAACATTGAAGTCTTGAGTTATACTTAATAATTAACGGCCACCGTACATCGCAAAAAAAAAACGAAGAGGAAACTTGAGGGAACTGAGATATATATCCAGTCTAATTAGTGTGAATTATTGTGCGTCAATGATTTGGGGTTTGAATTAGGATTTCCCGTACGTAAAGCCTAGCCGCGCTAACAAGATATTCACTAAAATGGTTAATTATCTTTGTTTGACTTTTACTTCTATGTTCTTGTTAAGTATTTAGTTGTAATTAAATACTGTATCATTTTATCATTGAAGTCTTGAGTTTTACTTAATTATTCACGGTCACCGTACGTCAAAAGAAACAGAATTTTCTTTTAAATATTTAAATTTTAATTTAAAAAAATTATGAATTACGTTACCTCCTTTTGATAAATTACCACCCTTAGATAAAACATAATAGCTTTAACAGATATTTTTTTAATTATTTTTAACGAAGTCCGTTCATATGTATTTATAAATATAACAGAGGGAGTTTCATGCGAATTTTCAAAAAGATCCGCGACTATCAATTACAATCATTTTATGTCTTAGTAATTCAACACTGAAGATGATCTTGGATGAGATTGAAAGGACAAATGAAAGAGAGGAAAAAATACGGGATCTTCCTTAATTAATTTAATATCAACATTAAGAAGTTGATTCAGGAATTCGTGAGGATTAAAATAAACAGATTATTCAACCAAACATGCTTGAATGGAGATATGTTGCATATATATTAGGTTGGTGCAAAAATAATGACGTAATAATGTCGTTTTTTGACATTAAAAAATACGTCAAAAAACGACATTATTACGTCATTATTTTTGCACCAACCTAATATATATATATATATACATATATATATATATATATATATATATATATATATATATATATATATATATATATATATATGTAAAGGGAAAGAACAGCCAGGTTTAGAATCCACAGTTCTTTAGGATTTTTTTTAATGGGCTTGATACAACGTAGAGCATAATATTATAATATTTTTATTTAAAAAATATTTTTCATCGCGACACGGAAATTTCTGTTTCGAAACTTAAATTTGTTCCATTATCAAGCGATGATGGGTAACTTTTGATGAAAATGTTTTACTTTTTAAAAAAAAACATTTTAAGAGTTAAGAAGGAGAGAGGACAAGATTTCGAAATGTTTATGGGTTTGTCTTCTTTGGCCTAGGAAAAGACAGGTCAAAGCTAAACCGGAAAATGTAAGAATGTAGGGTTAGGCGGTGTGTGTTATTCAAACTTGTCTTGATGAACCGTCATTTTTAGACACCAATTACATCCTGATAAGATTATGATTTTAATTACAAACAGAAGACTATCCAACACAATGTTAATTTTACGTTTTTACTTTTTTAGAATTATTATCGTTTATAAATTAGAACTATCTTAGAAGGGCTTCTCGTATGACTAATTCATTTCTATATATTATATTATTTTCATACTAAAATAATATACTTATTTTATTTAATGTAGCATAGACATGCCAAAATTAAAACTAAAATCAAAGAATTACACACACACACACACACACACACACACACACATATATATATATATATATATATATATATATATATATATATTATGTTTATACGTTCTTTTTATAGATAAACATAAAAAATGTCTTCAAATAATTGTCAGAATTTGTCCATTTCATAATGTTCATTTTATATACTATTGTCATTATTCGGACTATTGTCCCTATCTTTGTCGCCATATTTATTACAAAGTTTCGGCCGTTATATGCTCCGGCCTTCTTCAGATGGTTGGAATGTTGAACTGAACCCTTTATTTCGCTCACTGGGTTAGACTGTTCTAGTTCCATGTGCTATGTCTAATCGATGTCAGTTATCAGTTATCTCCTGTTAATTCCTCTCTCCAAGTTCTCCACTGCCTTAACAAGGTATTGAACTCACACTCATTGGGTCCTATCACTGGATCTAACTAACGCCTTCATCCACTGTGTCATGTATCCTTGAGGACCAATAATGCAGATAGTGTACATAATACCTCATCTCAGAAATATAGACATATATATATATATATATATATATATATATATATGTGTGTGTCTGTGTGTGTGTGTGTGTGTGTGTGTGTGTGCGTGCCTATGTCTGTGTCTGTGTGTGAGCTTGTGTGTGTACAATTTTTTTCTGCACACAAATTATTTAAAACAAATATATTCGCCTCATCGATATGTAAAGAAACATGAAATATAATCGATAAAAGGAAAATACATTACATTAACTATTAATACGGCCACAAGATTCTGACCGTGTTTGGAAAATAAAACTTTACTATAAAAAAAACACATTCAGTTAAAAATAAAAAAAATAAAAATCTTTCTTGATAATGGGTAAAAGAACATCCGAACGCGATCGGATATGCAGAACTTTTGGTGAGTTTTTACACCTTTTTCTGTACAGAAAAATAAAATAAAAGCGTAGAACCACCTCTTAATTGCTGTTGTTCCCAGCTCCCCCTTGACCCGGGATGGTAACAGCGGTTTGGGTCCCAGCTATCAGCAAATAATTATGTCCACACAGACATGTATATATGCAAATGCTGAGTACCATCTACCATGTATTCAATTGTGAAAGCAGAATAACATTTTATTATTTCAAATGGTCACACAAAAATCAAATTTTAGCATTAAATGACCAACAAAGATTTGATGTACCGTTAAACAAACAATCCAATCAATCAATCTCAGCGTCTTGAAATATCCCAAAACAGCATAACTTAGTTACACAGAAAGAAACACAAGGAAGATTATGGGAGCTAAGATACCTTTCATTCTTCGAAGAATGAACTATTAAACAAATTTCGCCTTCTCAAGATTTTATTTTCCATATTGCAGCAGGAAAATCTGTGATATTATTATTTATTTCAACGCAAGAGACACAATGCCAATGATGTTTGCGAAGTGGGAGTTTTCCTGCTATCGCCATAAAAGACAGAAGGACTTAATTTAGACTTTAGAGAGTCTTAGCCAGCAAAGTTTATATGATGTTTCGCTGTCATCAAATAATAAGATTTAAGATCTGTGATACTTTTCTTTCAGAGTCAAAAAATAGCAATTTTCTTTCGGAATTTTGACACGTCTCTGTTTCCTTTGTAATAAAGACAGTCACTTATGTATTCATAGTAGCCGACCAGTTCTTGACAATTTAATTGGCGTGTTCTTTTTGACGTGAATAAAAGTTGGTCATATTAGCAAAGAATAGAGTTAACAAAAGTAGCAAACAAAACAAACAGAATAAAAAAAAATTACAGTATTAAGGAAGGGAAGAAAAAAATGACATGAAATGAGAAACAGTATTAAGAGAATTATCTTATCCGATCGACAGAAATAACATCTAGAGACTTTCGTATCTACGATGCTATTAATAATATATTACTTAAGGACATACACAATCATGGCTCTTCACACAATCCTTTACACTATCATCTGTGAATCTCTATGGCATCTTGCGAAAGGCAGTAGAGGCGTCTTCTGTGGCCTTCTCAAAAGATTGCTTTTATTTAATATCTGTAAATTGCCACGACCTCGTGGGAAAGATAGTGGAGTGGTTTCACGTTGCCTTCTCCAGAGATTCCTTTTCTTTATTATCTGTGAATTGCCATGATTTCTTGGGAAAGGGGGTGAGTGGTTTCCCGTAGCCTACTCCACAGATTCCTTTTCTTTATTATCTGTGAATTGCCATGACTACTTGGGAAATGAGTGGAGTGGTTTCCCGTTGCCTTCTCCACAGATTCCTTTTCTTTATTATCTGTGAATTGTCATGACTTCTTGGGAAAGATAGTGGAGTGGTTTCCCGTTGCCTTCTGCACAGATTCCTTTTCTTTATTATCTGTGAATTGTCATGACTTCTTGGGAAAGATAGTGGAGTGGCTTCCTGTTCCCTTCTCCACAGATTCCTTTTCTTTATTATCTGTGAATTGCCCTGACTTCTTGGGAAAGATAGTGGAGTGGTTTCCCGTTGCCTTCTCCACAGATTCCTTTTCTTTATTATCTGTGAATTGTCATGACTTCTTGGGAAAAATAGTGGAGTGGTTTCCTGTTGCGTTCTCCAAAGATTCCTTTTCTTTATTATCTGTGAATTGTCATGACTTCTTGGGAAAGAGAGTGGAGGGGTTTCCCGTTGCTTTCTCCACTGTTTTAGCAACGATCTTAGATTTCATTTTAGCAACGCCCACATATTCCATTAGCAACGACCTAAGAGAAGGAATACTGAATTCATAATTACAGGGAAGTTAACGGAGAAATCCTCAACGGACTTACCCTATACATCATGGAATTCGAAGATAAAAAAATAGAATTTATAGAGTAGTGCTCACACGGTAATTAACAATTAATTTATATTGTTTTTTTAAATTTCTATGTCAGCTTAGGAAAGATAGAGTCGTGTTTTCCCTTTTCCTTCTCTACAGATTCCTTGGTTTATTTTTGCTGTTGAGAATTACAGGAAATTGCAACCTGATTCTTCCAAATAACTGCGGGGGATCGAATCGCCCGGAAAAAAAATATTACGTTTGGTTGTAGTTCGCCAGGTTCTGTTTAATTGCCATAATGTTTTGAAGAACTTTGGAAGGTAGATTCTTAAGCATCTATCTTCCAATCAGAACACGTCGGGAAGAATATAATTTTCAACAAGTTGCAACCAGATTTAATCGCTGTGCATTCGCGTTAAAAAATTTCTAACTAAAAGGCAAGTAAGCAGTCGGTCTGAAATTGCCTGCCTGTCGAACATTTTGTTGGTCGAATAAAGATAGTTCAACCTTCACATTTCCACTTTGGAACCATAAACTGAATTAAACAATTTTACGGATGTAAATTATTATTATTATTATTATTATTATTATTATTATTATTATTATTATTATTATTTTATTTCTTTTGATTTCTGGTGTGTACTCATTTCTTTCCTTGTTCCGGGGAGAGACCTAAGGTCAGAAATGGCATCATGACATTTTACACTAAGCAGTTGAGAAAAAAAAAACACACATATTTTACATAAATCTCTTCGTAAGGTATGGGCTGTCCTCGTGAGAACAATTTTTGTATTTCTTTAAAGCATGGGCTTCCATGTTTTACTTTTATTGAGTCTACTGGTATATTTTTCAATAAATCCGAAGGCTCCAACTACAACAGGTATTGTTGATGTGCCCTGTGCCACATTTTTGAGATTTCGATTTTCAAGGTCCTTGTATTTTGATAGCTTTTTTGAGATCTTCAATGATACACTGCGGTCTGCAAGGACTACCATATCAATAAGCAGGCACTTTTATTTGTTTGCCGTCTCTAATAACGATGTCTGGGTGGTTAGCTTCGGTTATTCTGTCTGTGTGTATTGTAAAGTCCCATAAAATTGTTACAGGTCCTATCTCCATAACCGGGTTTGGGTGATGTTCATACCAATGTCTTTCAGTTTCCATTCCGTTGTAGTTGTAGATTTTCCAGTGCAGATATTGGCCCACTCTATCATGCCGGGTTTTATATTCCGTGCAATCTGATTATTATTATTATTATTATTATTATTATTATTATTATTATTATTTGTGATGTTATAATTCATAGCGACAGACATATAACAGACCAAACTCTGTGATTAAACCAATTAATCCAGTTTGGATCATAAAATCATTGCAATCTTCGCATTTCCTTCATGATCGCGTGATTACAGAATACAAACAGAAAAATAGCTCGCTCCTTCATATAGCAGTGTCATCAGTATAACTACTTCTGTTTACGAAGCATTGAACATAACCAGTCAGTTTTTGCCCCACTGGGAAGTTACTGCTGGATCAAAAGAGAGATAAGCTGCCGATCTCTGGTCGTCAAGCGTTTTAGAGGAGTGCCTGTATATAATCTTATCATCGGCATAGATGTTTACAGATATCTGAGTATATAATGAGGATTATTTATGTAAATCAAGAAGAGGTTTGATCTGAGAAGTGAACCTTGGGGAACCCCGGCGTTGATCGCATGACTAACCGTTAATAACTACCTTCAGGAACATACCAGAAGAATTTTATAAGACACTTCCTTTGGTTCCATAGCTGGAGAACTTGTGCAGCTGATCTTTGTGCAACACCTTGTCGAAGGCTTTCGTGATATCTAATGCTATTATCCTCGAGGAGTGTTTGTCATCAAGAGCCTCACTAATTCTGTGAGTAAATGTAATTAGAACATCAGCAGTGGAACGAGCCGATCGAAACCGTACTGCTCGTCGGTGAAAAGTTTTTTTTTCTGATACGTTTATAAATCTAACACATTTCGCTTTTATCAATTTTTATTACAGAATTAGATATGGAGAAAAAGAAATTCTGATATTTTCGTTTTATGTTGCTTGATTTTCAATGGTTAAGCAGGCTTCACGTGCGTTTGCGTTGTCATGTAGCGTTAGTGTGTATAATTTATATATTTAAGTGTATCATAATTATAATTTGTCTGTGCAGGATTTGGATGATAATGTATATTCGAATGTGTGTGTGTACGTGTATTATGCATTATGTTCCTATGTGGATTTTTGTGGTGGTAGTAGGAGACAGACATACGTTAGATTCTTAGAAATGTATTTAACAATGATTGGTGATGTAATATAGTGTTATACATACATACATACATACATATATATATATATATATATATATATATATATATATATATATATATTTATGACTGCCATAAAAAGACACAAATTATTTTATTACGACGATGATAATAGGTAAAAAGTAAAACGGAAAAACGGTCCAGCATACACAATTCCGGAAAATCCTCGTTGAAAACACAATTATACTTAAACATGAACACAATAAACAAAAACTAAAAATTCTTGAAGCTATATGCATAAAACAGTTGAAGCCTAACCTGAATAAAATAAACTATGAAATCTCCACAAATATTTTCAAATGACTATAATTTATAACTGCCCCAAACGGGTATTGAACTCATACCCTTTGGGTCTGTCACTGGATGTAACCAACGTCTTTATCTACTGTGCCATGTGTCCTCAAGGAGAACTTTCAGAGGGAAAATTAGCAGGAGATAACTGATAACTGACATCCATCAAACATGGCACGTGGAACTAGAACAGTCTACCCCAGGGATGGAAATAAAGGGTTCAGTTCAAAATTCCAACCACCTGAAGAAGGCCGGAGCGTACAACAGCCGAAACGTTGTGACAAATATGGCGACAAAGATGAGGACAATAGTCTGCATAATGTAAATACTATAGTTTTTCACTTTATATTAGCAAAAAAAATGGCAGCTCGATAAAGCTCAACTAGTCTCCTTGATAGGAGACAGAAATTATCGCTCTGATTATTGTTTTCGTTCTAGAAGCGATAAAATTAAGCAGCTATTTCTTACCCCAGTTAATAAAAGATTTTAAGTCATGTTTTAGATCAGCTGTCACTTCAACCTTATGGAACCTATCAGAAGATAGAATAAATATTTGTGTCATTAGGCATAGATACTGATTTGAAAGCTGAAGACATGAAGAATATCACCGGTGAACACTGGGAACAACATTGGTCCAAAGATATAACCCTTGGGAACATCTGCATCAATAGAAAAAAAATTAATTTGTATAATTCCTAGCGCTTGATTCTTCCTCTGCAGCAGGGCGTCTTTTTTTTATATATATTCTTTTGTTTACAACCTCATTCTTTTCTTCTTCACAAAGACATTTGCTGTTTATTTTCTTCGTTTGTCCATCTTTGTATTGAGAAAACTTAAATCAATTCCAAATCTCTTGACAAAACTAACGCAGGAAATTGAAAAGGGCAGAATATATGTTAAATCATTACAGAAAATAAAAGCTGTGTTTATTAAAGGAGATTCGTTGAACTGAAAACATTCAGTCACTAGTGAATGTTCATTCTGGAGATAAATTTATGGAAATGGATTCTTTTGAAAGAAATACAACTGTGAAGAATATATAGAAAAATGCGCTGTGGAAAAATTAAATATATACACGCGTCCTCAGTGCGTTATTCAGTTTATGTTCAGCGAACCTGAAATACTTGGTCTATTTTTTATTTATTTATTCATTCAGCTACGAAGATTTATTTATTGAATCGTCTTATTTAGATATTTGGCAGTCCGAAAAGAATTTTCCTATAAGGTTGACTTTGGAATTGCCCATTAAGTAACAGGGCCGTGTTCCTCTCTATCCTTCTGTACCCTTGGACTTTACACCGTCCAGACGTCAAACATATGGTCGAAACTTTGGAGTTCAACCTTCAACATGAAGAGGGACCGTGACGTGCTGTCAGGTGGAACTAACTCGTCCAGCCGCATCCACGACCCACATTTCTCTGTGACTCGTTCACACAGCTCTTCAGGTGGGCTAGGCCTTCACAACCATCTCCCCTACCGCCTCTCGACGTGAGAAAGCGAATATGGACAGAGGACGACAAACCCGACGCTCGGATGGAAGCGGGTGCCGAAATCTAAATATTTCGAACGCACTTGCATGCCTTCGGCACCAGATAAAATGTATTGTTTGCCAAAAAAATAAAATCATAGTCTTCCGGGCCGTGGTACTGTCTACCCTTCCGTATGTTTACGAATACTGGATTTTGCAACGTTGAAACATCAAACGTCTACGACGGTTCCAGCAAACGAAGCTCTGAAGAATCTTTCGCATCCGTTAAGAGAATCTCATCACCAAAAAATGAGGCCCACTGTCGGATATCTCTCCCAACACAGAGGCTACTATACTTCAACGTCATCTCCGCTAGGAAGGTCCCGTCTCCAGAATGGACACCACTTGACCCCTACGTATCATCCTGTTTGGAGAACTCGCCAGTATGAAGAGGCTACGCGGAGGCCCAAAACGATACTTCAAGGATCAGTTGAAGACATCCCTGACACAGACCAACATCGGCCCTCAGACCTGGGAAACCGTTACTACAAATCGGCCATGCCTGCTTAGGGTGGGAGAGGACTTTCGATTCCAACCGTCAACATGAAGAGAACATGCCAGCCGTGTCCACCACCCATATTCCTCCTTCAAAGACATCTCCGTTAACGCCAGAGGATGATGAACCGGATGCTCGGATGCGAGCGGGTGCCGACGACGGCGAACCGTTAATAATGCTGAAAATTCCGCCTGAGAGTGTCTGTTTTCTCTTAGACATAAAACCTCTTGCAAACAGAAGAAATGTAATAAAATAGGCATGATGGAACGACTCCTGACTTTTTCTATTGACCCACCTAGATTAAATGTTCTTTTGCATCAACTAGGACAAGATCTGTAGCATGCATGTGACAATATAGGTGCGTGTTCATCCCCAATAAGGGTATGCAATAAATTTGTTGTTGAAAATTAGGAAATAACTGTCTATATTTCTGAGATGAGGTATTATGTATACTATTTACATTATTCGGACTATTGTCCTCATCTTTGTCGCAATTTTTATTACAACGTTTCGGCCATTGTACGCTCCGGCCTTCTTC
This sequence comes from Acanthosepion lycidas, assembly GCA_963932145.1. Lineage (NCBI taxonomy): Eukaryota > Metazoa > Mollusca > Cephalopoda > Sepiida > Sepiidae > Acanthosepion > Acanthosepion lycidas. Next base: position 47,212,373 of record OZ010596.1, on the reverse strand, counting down.
AGGTGGCTGGAATGTCGAACTGAACCCTTTATTTCGCTCACTGGGGTAGACTGTTCTAGTTCCACGTGCCATGTTTTTTTTTAATGGAAGTCAGTTATCAGTTATCTCCTGTTAATTCCCCTCTCCAAGTTCTCCACTGCCTTAACCAGTCCTTGAGGACACATGGCACAGTGCATAAAGCCGTTAGTTAGATCTAGTGACAGGACCGAAAAAGTGTCAGTTCAATATCCGTTGGAACTGGAACAGTCTACCCCAGTGAGCGAAATAAAGGGTCCAGTTTGACATTCCAACCACCTGAAGAAGGCCGGAGCTTACAACGGCCGAATCGAAACAAAGATGAGGACAATAGTCCGAATAATGTAAATAGTGTAGGTAATAACTTATTTATTTCTTAAATTCGTGCATTTATGGATCTGCATATGTAATTTATACAGGGTGACCCAAAAATTGGGAACCTTTTAACAATCCAATAAAACCAAGTGTGATGGAAGAAAAATATTTTATTCATAGTAATTGAAACTTTAAAACATGCCATTTCAAAAACAATGATGGGATTTTCATTTTTTATAAAATTATTTCCTGTAGATGGCGTCGTCTTTTACGAATGCATTCTTCAAATCTGCTGTTGAGATTCCTCCATGACTGCTGCAACAACTCAGCTGGGATACTGTGAATTTCATCTTGAATTCTAAATGGCGAACTATTTACTTGCTCAAGGTCACTGTCTTGCAGTGTTGCCAATTGCTCATGTCTGGCAATATGCAATTCAAAAATTCCCGTTTTTTAGGGTCACCCTATATCCGAAAAGAATCTATCTACTTTTCCTTACTTTTTTATACAGTCTTGTAAACTGGGGGTAAACTAGCGGTAAACATTGCAGAATATGGAATTGGGGAGCCATTAGTCAGATCCTGAGTTTGTATAATTTATTTTCTCTTAGCCCTAATGTAGTTAAGATCATCAGAATGGTATATGTTAATATCTAATATATAACAGGATCAAGCACGTACAGGCATTAAAAGCCTTGGCAATATAATTGACATGATGGAACAACGCTTGGCACATTCAGTTAACCCATCTAGAATACCTGAGGCGAGAGCTGTGTCAGAAAAAATCATGGCTGCGACAATGCAACTGCTCACGACGTCTTGAGCATCCAGCAGTTCCTGACGGAAGAACATCACTGTACTGGAACAACATCTCTATTTAGCTGATCTTGTTCAGTGTGGGTTTTTTTTTCTTTTCGCCAGTTTCAAGGGGATCATTAAGGGGATCCGTTTTGAAGGCGGGGATGCGGTCAAGGGGGCTGTAATGACGGATCTGAGGGCCATCAAAAACGAATCCTTCCATAGTGCATTAAAACGTGACAGAGGAAGATGGAAAAGTGCATCAGACTCGAGGGGAATTACTCTAAAGGGAAAACTATGTAGATTGTTGTTTGGAAATTAAATAAATTGTTCGAGACATCAGCCCCTTTACATTTTAGACAGACCTCTTAGTTCACGCTCCTCGCCAAACTTTTAAACAAAATTAGAGTTTTATCCCTACCCCCTTTTTTCCTGTTTAAGTTTGGGTTAACTGTTTCCTCTAACGTCTTCTATTTCTGTTCCGCTTCCAGTAGATCCCTTGCGGCATAGTGGCATTATCCCCTTGCTTATTATTATTAAGTAATTTCATTTTTTTTTCAATTTTCGAATAAAAACGTTGTATATCGGGATTGAAGTTATGAATAAACTCTCCAAAGTTTATAGTAATAACTGATATACACTTGATTATACAGGCTTACATATAATTATTTATGGTCTGGCTGGTTACACGAAAAACTAAATTTTATGCAGTGTGGTAAGACCCCATCTAAAGTGGTCGCCTTCCGAATTGATGCTAGCAGACTAAACATTGTTTACATTTTTTCTCATGTGTCAATTTTTTTTATCGAAATATCAACCCAACCAAAGTTTACTTTATAAATCAAACATAAATCCGACTAATGTTTAGCTTTTGATTCAAGTAAAAATAATTTAAAGAATAAGCTGAATCAATTCAAATAAATCAACTGAACCAATTCAAAGAATAAGCAAAATCAAATCAAGGAATTAGCTCAACAAATTCAATGAATAATCTCAATTGAAACTCAACCAATTGAAAGAATAAACTCAAGGAATTCAAGGAATAAACTCGACCAATTCAAAAAAATAAACTCAACGAGCTCAAAGAATAACCTCAAAAAATTCAAAGAATTCGCTCAACGAATTAAAAATAAAATAAATTCAACGAATTCAAAGAATAAACACAACCAATTGACAGAATAAACACAACTAATTCAACAATAAACTCAACCAATTGAAAGAATAAACTCAACGAATTCAAAAAATAAACTCAAAGAATTCAAAGAATAAACACTATAAGTTCTCAGCCAATTCAAACTGAAATCGAAAGAAGTTTTAGCATTAGCTTCAAGTATAAAGAAATCTAATTCAGATATAAACTGGATCAATATTTAGGGTTTAATTTATCTACAAACAAAACCAATTCAAATACAAACCTTATTAATGGTTAAGTTCTGATTGAATATATACTCAACCAATGATGTATAAAACAAATTCCAGGGGTATCAGGCAGTAACTCTCCTTCGAGGGGTAGCTGGATTTATTGCCAGGCGCCTGAGGCATTTCCTAAAGGGAAAGTACAGAAGGTTTTTTTTTTTAATTTTTTCCACGGTATTACCGACAAACCTCACTCTTAACTATGGCCTTGTGTAGCATTCGGTAGCGACGTGTGCGCGTTGAAAAATACCTGTATATAAGGACCAACTTCGGACAAGATTTCACTATAAAAGAAGCCTACAGGATTGATATAGCTCTAGTTTAACCAACCCAAATACACACTATATATTGTTGATTATATATGGCTTCAGACGAAAAGAAAAAAAAACAAAAAAAAAAAACAAAAAAAAAAAAACAATGTAATTTCGCAAAAATAACTTTGCGCACTCTTACATTCGGACTCCATTAGCGCTGATAGATTTCTCCCGAAACTGATTCTAAAAACTTTTGCGCCTGAAAATATCATTCAAATATAATTCCTGGGGCGTCGGATTTATTAGTTAAAAGCTTAGAAATTATTCTGGCGAGTTGATGTTTAGGACTAAACTAGACTAATGAATCTGGCATGAGTTTTGAGAATTTATAAGATTGTGCAATGTGTACCATTCTCCCGACCATCTTCTCGGCAGTTTCTGTTAGAAATAATTTCAAAGGATTTCGCTAATATGTATGATAAATGGATGTGTCCGCCTTTTAGCTTTAGTGTGCAAAGTTACCAATATATAAAATGAAAAAAAAAGTGTTTCTGATTCAAATATATTGTTCCCTAAAGAAGGTTCTAGACAAATTATTTATGGTCATTTTTCTTAAACCTTCTTTCTTCTGACGTGATAATGCCTACCTAAAATTTCCATTGCGATTTCAAATCCGCAAATTATGAATAGTCATGAATATTTCAGGCGAAAAAGCGTAAAGTATTTACAGGTTACCTATTCTACAATTTTAAACTTATCGAGTTCCTTATTGTTTTGTCCAAGGCTAAATAGCCGAGTCCTCCCTCCGTTCCTAAGCCCAGATTGATATGAATAATTCATGCTGTTAACACAATCATTAGTGGGATGGGTCGCAGCTATGGGTTAAATAGTGAACATTCAAACAAAAATCAACGGTATATTTTTATAATAAGATAACCAACAACCCATTTTTATAGTAAATTGACAATCAATTAAACACTAAAAAAATATATAAAAATCGATTTTTATAGATTGTTTATCGACATATCAACTCCTTATAGGACATTTAATACTGAAATTTAATTTTCTTAAGAATTTTAATAATATTTTTTTTTCTTTTTTACTAATGGAATTTATCGCTGATATCTTTACTATAAAAATGTATTTTTATAATTTGATAATGTTTTGACCCAGGTTTGGATGTTAACTATTTGCCCGTGGGTAGGGCCATAACAGATGCTACAACTCCGGGTCAGGGTGGACCTGGATACAACAGCAATTAAAAGATGGTTCCACGCTCTTCAAAACATCAGAGGCCGGATGTAGTTTATCGTCATACCCAGTTTACAATTTCAACTGTGTCTTTTTGATATTAAGTATCATAAGCTTTTCTTTTTTTTACCCTAATTTTATATTATTTGCTGAAAGGATTCTATTCGGTTGTTCGAAACTAATGTCCTAATTTTAGAATCAAATTTTCTTCCTGAATTAATGTATTTCAACAGATTTTAAATCACTCAAAATAGGAATCCTAATCATCTTTTCATGTTTCTAGATACAAGGTTATTGCATATAATAGGACTGATATTACATTACAGTTGAACAACAATTTCTAACGGAATTTTGATCGTTCTAAATATTTTGATAGTTTTTTGTGGAAGGCATCTTTAAACAGTGTTTAAATCAGTCAAAATTGGAACCATGAGCATCTCTGCATTTCTGTTTGCGAGTTAGAAGATTATTTATGAAACTATTAGGTTGGTGCAAAAATAATGACGTAATAATGTCGTTTTTTGACGTTAAAAATACGTCAAAAAACGACATTATTACGGCATTATTTTTGCACCAACCTAATAAATGTTTAAACTTTAAGACATCTTTGATTGCATTTTTTGTATCTTTATTGCCACAGAATTTTTTGGGCTTATTACATTGCAGTACTAGATCTATCTATCTATCTATCTATCTATCTATCTATCTATATATATATATATATATATATATGTTATCTATCTATCTTTTCCTGTTAATATCTATCTATTTATATATATGTTATCTATCTATCTTTTCCTGTTAATATCTATCTATTTATATATATATATAGATCTATCTCTCTCTCTCTCTCTATATATATATATATATATATATATATATATATATATATATATATATTCTCTATCTATCTATCTATCTATCAATTTATATATATATTTTCTATCTATCTGTCCGTGTTAATATTTATCTATCTATCTATCTATCTATTTATATATATATATATATATATATATATATATATATATATATATATATATATATATGTTATCTATCTATCTATTTATCTCTCTATATATTTTCGTGTTAATATCTCTCTATCTATTTATATACATATATGTTCTTTATATATCTATTTATATATATATATATATATATATATATGTTCTCTATCTATCAATTTATATATATGTTCTCTATCTATCTGTTCGTGTTAATATCTATCTAATCTATCTATCTATTTATATATAAGTTATCTCTCTCTCTATCTATCTGTCTATATTTTCGTGTTAATATCTATCTATCTATCTATCTATCTATATATATATATATATATATATATATATATATATATATATTTTCTCTATCTATATATCTATTTTATATATATATGTTATCTATCTACACACACTCACACACACGCACATATATATATATATATATATATATATATATATATATATATATATATATATATATATGTTCTCTATCTATCTATCTTTTCGCGTTAATATCTATCTATCTATCTATCTATCTATCTTTTCGTGTTAATATCTATCTATCTATCTTTTACATTTTTGTGTGGACATAGAGCCGGTGATATATCTTACGCTGTAGTTTTGTTGAAATTATATTTTGGAATTTAGTTTAATTCAAGAAATTATGGAATATTACATTGGCTATTGTCATGAACTTGTTTTTTTCAGGGTGGTTGTTTGACGGGTTGATTTTGTTTAGCGGAATATGAACACCTTTGTGGCTTATTTAATGCTTAAATTTTACTATTTTGAGCACAATTTTATGTCTTCAAATAAATCTATTTTGAACGCATTTGTATGCCTTCAACTAAAGATACAACGAATTGTTGGTAATTTGAAATAAAATGTATGGTTGGTAATTCTACTATGAAATATAATGGTTTATTTAACGACATAGAAACTCCTTTAAGTCTTTTAATGATAAAATTAGATTTTCTTGAGAGATTTGAAATAATAAATTGTAATATGTTGTTCTGCTTTCACAATTGAATACATGGTAGAAAAAACTCATTTTTATGTGTATAAAAATAATAAATGCTTGTGTGGACATAATTATTAGACGCGGTGATATGTGTGATTTATGTTGTATTTTTATTGAAGTTATATTTTAGAATACAGTTTGATTTCTTTAAGAAATTGTCGGATATTATATGGCTTAATATCATGAAAGTTCTTTCATATTGATTGTTTGGTAGCATTTAAAGGTGATATCTGGGAAGTCACTACAATTTTTTAATCTGTGAATATTTTTGTTAATATTTTATATAATAATATATTTCGAGTATTTTTACTGTAAAATATATTTTTATGCTTTGATGTGTTTTTTTGTTTGTTTATCGGTTGTTTCGGGGTTCACAATTTCCCATAGCTGGGACCCTAACAGGTTCTGCCACCACGAGTGAGGGTGGACATGGGAACATCAGCAGTTAAAAGCTGGTTCCACGCTCCTCAAAACCTCCAATCTCCAGATCAGAAGCCATGCTGCCGGATGTAGTTCATCGTCAAACCCAGAACTAAAATCTTATTTATCCATATCTAATATCTAATATCGAAAGTAATCATTGTTCGAACGCGATTTTCAGCACCTGTGATTATAAAAGATGTATAATTAAAAATAAAATATGGATACTTTTATTCGGAAAATACGCACGGAAAACACATTTAGCAATCCGCTTCTAATCCAGTTGCCACTCGTCGATCGATTATGATGAGTTCTGATTTAATCGATTATTTTCTACTTAGCGTTTCTCTGGAATAATTATTTTCATCGAATTTTAATGATTAGTTCTTTGTTTATCTTTCTACATTATTAACATTTCGGGGATGAGGCCAATGATGGCTGTGATCCCCGCTGTTTGTCAACACGCCAGTCAAATGCAACTAAGTTCACATTCGTATTAAACAAATCCGTAACGTCTGTGTGAGTGTGTGTTTTTTTAGTTTTTTTTTTTATTTAAACGAGCCGAACGACTGTTCTTACGAACAAAGAAAAAGTAAGATGTCATTGAATTTGTTTAAAAAGTTTCTTGAAGATAAGGGAACAACTTGGAAAAGCTAAAGACGACATGTGTTACCCATTATATATATATATATATATATATATATATATATATATATATATATATATATATATATATACACTCTAAAAATGTATTTTTATACTTTCATAGTGTATTGTTTTTCTTTGGGGGCTTCACAATTATACTATAGCTGGGATTCTAACAGGTTTTACCATTCCGGCTCAGGGTGAACCTTAGAACCTCCGAAATTAAGAAGAGCCTCTACGCTCCTCAAAACCTCCAATCTTACAATCAAAGGCCTGTTGCCCATTTACATATACATATATATATATATATATATATATATATATATATATACATATATGTGTGTGTATGTATATATATGTATATGTATATATATATATATATATATGTATATATATATGTATATATACATATATATATATGTATAAAGATATATATATATATATATATATATATATTTATATACATACATACATACATACACACAGTTGATATTTCTAATCTAAAAATGTATATTTGTACTTTGATAGTGCATTGTTTTTGCTTGTGGGGTTCACAATTATACTATAGCTGTGATTCTAACAATTTGTTACCATTCCGGATTAGGGTGAACTTTGGAACAACAGAAATTAAGAAGTGCTTCTACGTTCCTCAAAACCTCCAATCTTCCAATCAGCGACCTCGCTGTCCGATGTAGTTTATCGTCATACCCAGAAATAAACAAGAAGATAATGAGATATGTGACTGGACGGTATATAATATTAAAATTTGGAAATGATGTTAGACAACGCACCCTTTTAAGTAATACATATAAAACTATTTGCCGTATTAGTTATATGAATTCAGAACGAGAGGAATAATGTATCACTGGATAGTAGTCGTCATTTGTAACTATCATATGTAATTAAACCAGCGTTAGCTTCCAATGACAATATACAGTGTAAAATATGGTGTAACAATACTTTCATTTAAAAATCCTTTAACACCAAAGAAATCAATGAAGCCCCCTAAGACGGAAGTGGTTACTGGGTTTGAAAGAATATGAGAAAACGAAATAAACACTATTAATGAGAGAGAACAATAAAAGAACAGGAATTGACAAATAACGATTCATTTTGCATTTCAAATTCTGAAGAAGCAGAAAGAATGATTCACTGTGCAACGACAAGAAACTGAGAACTTAGAAAATTTATGGTTGCATCAAGCTATTTACAAATGGAAAAGGATGAGACCTTGATGCTAAACTTGTACGCTATTTTTTTTTACTATAAAATACATTGCAAATGATCTAAATATGAAAATGCATTGGAAATAATTTTTCTATGAAAATGCATTGCCAACGATTTCATTATGAAAATGCATTTCAAATGATCTTACTATGAAAATGCATTGGAAATGATTTTACTCCGAAAATGAATTGCAAATGATCTTACTATGAAAATGCATTGCAAATGATTTTACTATGAAAACGCATTGGAAATGATTTTACTATGGAAATGTATTGCAAATGATTTTACTATGAAAATGCATTGCAAATGATTTTACTATGAAAATGTATAAGCAAATGAGTTTACTATGAAAATACATTGCAAATGATTTTACTATGAAAATGCATTACAAATCATTTTACTATGAAAATGCATTGCCAATTATTTTACTATGAAAATGCACTGCAAATGATTTTACTATGAAAATGCATTGCAAATGATTTTACTATGAAAATGCATTGCAAATGATTTTACTATGAAAATGCATTGCAAATGATTTTACTATGAAAATGCATTGCAAATGATTTTACTATGAAAATGCATTACAAATGATTTTACTATGAAAATGCATTGCCAATTATTTTACTATGAAAATGCATTGCAAGTGATTTTACTATGAAAATGCATTTCAAATTATCTTACTATGAAAATGCATTGAAAATGATTTTACGATGAAAATGCATTGGAAATGATTTTACTATGAAAATGCATTGCAAATAATTTTACTATGAAAATGCATTGCAAATGATTTTACTATGAAAATACATTGCAAATGATTTTACTATGGAAATACATTGCAAATGATTTTACTATAAAAATGCATTGCAAATGATTTTATTGTGAAAATGCATTGCAAATGATTTTACTATAAAAATGCATTGGAAGTGATTTTTTTTATGAAAATACATAGCAAATTATTTTTAATTAGATCGTTTGTTTTTACGACATATTAACTTTGTGACATGTCATCCCTTTTGTAGTCATTTAATGTAGATTTTTTCAAGTTAATAATTTTTTAAATTATATGCACATGTATGTTATAGGATTTATTGATATATATATATATATATATATATATATATATATATATATATATATATATATATATAGCTTTTAGATAAATTGGGAATTAAAAGAATTTATTTAGATTATGTGTACTTGTCCAATATCCCCACAAAAGCAAAATGGGTTATTGATTGTAAAAGAATACGAGAAAAAAATGTTTTAAGAAGTAAGGACAATAAAAAAATTGTAATTTAGAAGACAGAACTTAACGGCTACTCTACTTCTATAGGCCTACCTTAGATGTCCATCTACGCACCGATCCTTATATATAAACATTTATTCTAATACAGATATTTTTGTTATACATTTAATCGTGAATAAAATGAAACGCTTATCCAAAGTATCGAAAAGCTATTTTTCGTCAGTGCATCGTGGCGAGAAACACTGAGAGATCTGAAGATAGATCGATAAATAGATAGATAGATAGATATGAAGAAACTTAGATAGAAAGATATATGTATATATATATATATATATATATATATATATATATATGTGTGTGTGTGTGTGTGTGTGTGTGTGTATAGATAGATAGATAGATAGATAGATAGATAGATAGATAGATAGATAGATAGATAGATAGATAATTCGATGGATAGATAGATTTGAAGAGACTTAGATAGTAAGATATATATATATATATATATATATATATATATATATAGAGAGAGAGAGAGACAGAGAGATAGATAGATAGATAGATAGATAGATAGATATGAACAGAGAGAGATAAAACACCTCCAGAGAATAAAGAATATAGGCCAGTCAACATTTGGAATCACATGTTTACAGTTTTACCAGTAAATGCTAGCATCATTCTTACTTTGCCATAATTCATGCCAGCAGCAATGATGTATGACGTAGCTATCCGTTCGTGTCATGTAAAATGAGCCATTCGCCCAGCGATCGTCTTCCGGCGGAAGTGGATCAGAGGCGAAATTCGAGAACGTCTCAATCTAATCTCTGCCGTCTTTGGCAGTCAATTCCATGCGACACTGGCTTTTGGGTTAAGTGTTTCAATAATTTGTCTGTGTTGTCCATGAAACATGGCTCAGTTTTGATCTCTGAAGGCATCTAAATCCACAAAGAGAAGTACACAGACACATAAACACACACACACACACATATATATATATATATATATTCTACTGGCCAGAGTGAGAGCCTATAGCTGGCTGCCACGAATAGGCAGGAAGATTCTATTGGCCAGCGTGAGAGCCAACAGCTGACTGACACGAATGTTAACTACCATGCTAGCATGCAAAAAAAATTCGATAGCTGCATTCGTCACAAGTGGGAAAAATTTAAATCATTCGCTTGCTTAAACTCAACGTTGATTCTGATTCCGCAGAACTGGGTTGGGTGTGAAAAATATTTGTTGTTAACATTCTTTTTTCTTTCGGTTTTTCCAGTTACGAGTCATTTTTTTTAAAGCTGATCGTTTTGTGTTCATTTTGTTTAGTTCTTTTTTCATAACAGATTTAATGTTTAGTATAGAGCTTAGAAAAAATTCGCAGTGTGAGATAGGCAAGAACTAAGGCATGTAGCAACATCAGCACGGCAAAGGGTACTCTTTTAAATGCAAGGAAGGGCAAAAATATTTTAAGTCAAGTGTTATATATATATATATATATATATATATATATATATATATATATATATATATATATATATATATATAGGTAACTATATCCGTTTCGAAAAACCTTCGAATTTTTGATTTGCCAGTAATCAAATCCATCCCGAGGGAAAAAAGGTTTTAAAAAAAAGAAAGTGCTAGAAACATGAAAGTCTGTCGAAAAAAATCGCACAGATATAGGTTTAAAACCCAAAGAAAAAAACCCGACACGAGTAAACAACTTTCCCTGGCGATTCGCTTAGGTGAAACCTGGGTAGGTTTGTCTGGATCACTAGGTTTATATATATATATATATATATATATATATATATATATATATATATATATATATATATATATATACGGGTAAGATGAAAACGAATAGAGTACAATTCCAATGTTCATAATATTTGATTTAAATGAGGGGTAGAAACAAATTAGGGAATATTTTGAATTAATCTCCTGGTAGTGTTAGTAACATCTTGTACGGATTTATTAGCATTTCGTTTGTATTTTATTTATTTTTATTAGTTATTAACATCTTATATAAAGACTCTTTAGTCAACAGTTTCATATTAATTTAAAAAGTAAGTCTATACGTTTAAATTATTTACTTGTTTTTTTTTTTAAATAAGCTGTTTATTTATCAACTATAAAAATGCTTGGGTTTTTTTTACGTAAGAAACTCACATATATATATAACTTGTCTAGCATTTTGTTAGATTACCACATATTTTTTGTTAGGAAATGCAATTGTCTGATCTACAGTATTTGTCCATTTACATCCACTCCTTTTTAACGCCTGTTTCTGCCATTGATTACAATTCTTTCGGTCATAAGCTATTTATGAAAAATACTTGCTGAATTTTTGCTCCTTACCTTAGTGTAAATTTAAAGTAGTTCATATTTGATTGGTTGATCAGAGTCTAGCCCACAAACCTAAAAACCACCCCCTCTCTTCATTTGTTTCTTCAAAAGATGCTGTATTGTCCTTTTAAATCTGAACAAGTCATTCACTCTCAATTAATTTAAAATCACCTGATGATTTGTGTTGAGATCCATCGATTTTGGCATTGTTTTCGATGTAATATCCTAAAATTAAGTTATATATATATATATATATATATATATATATATATATATATATATATATATATATATATATATATATATATACGTGGATGGACTGTAATTATTCATTCGCCTGACCAAGATATAAATGTAAGTCGACACACCAGCTGGTCGACTAAAATAATTTAAAACTACCAGAATATGATTGCTGGTCAGCCAGCTGTTGTTTTCTGGTATACTTACCTTTATATCATTGTCTTTGTCAGCATATGTATTTTCCAAACGTGTCACGTGTATATATATATATATATATATATATATATATATATATATATATATATATATATATATATATAAGAACAAGGACATGACGCCACAGAACATAAACAGATTTGAAAAAGAATGAAGTTATTTTTTCTTCTTTCTTTTCCCAGACGAATCCTTTTCGGACAATACTATTTCACAGACAGCCGTTTGTTACAAACCTGACGAATCAAGAGATGACATTCGAAATATATATATATATATATATATATATATATATATATATATATTGAATATGTGATAAACAGTTCCAAATGAGTGTAAAAGGGAAAAATTTGGACATGTCATAATCCTGAATTGTTTACCTGTAAATTGTTTTTAATAATGTTCCAAAGTTACCCTCCGCGTTCAATATATTTTTTGTAAATATTATCCCTCGCTTCATCAGATTTGTGCCAACAGTTAACCTTTGAAAAAGTGCTGACTGAAAAGTATTCTTTTAGGAAGTAAAAATGCCGACATCCTTTTCATATATATATATATATATATATATATATATATATATATATATATATATATATATATATATATATATATATATATATATATATTATTTTTAAGTTTAGACGTAATATGGTTGAAATTGACAGTTAGTTCACATCTATCATTTAACAAGTTCTTATTTAAAAATCTAATTATCTGACTTTTCTCCTGTAAACAGAAGAAACTAGTTTGGTATAAGGATCTTCATGTTCTAGCTAGTTTTAAAATTTTCCATTTAACTTCAGGGGTTTTATTTTCTTCTTATAAAATAATTTGAAAGTGAAATTCTATTTCTATAATAACATTAGTAAAAGATGAGAGCTGCTTATACTAACTATCTTTGAAAGTTTTCATAGTGCAGACAATATAAAAGTTTCCATCCTCGGATTTTCTATTGAGGAAATAGAACAGACATACAGAAGGGATTTAGTCAAGCATTTGTCAGACAATGGGCATTGGTTAAGATTTCTACAATTACACTGGAATCTATCCTAAACAATATTTGAATTAGTAATTGCATTTATTAGTTAAACGATTGCATTTAGCATGAAACAGTCTGTCGCCTCTGACTGTTGGCTTTAATGTTCACTTTTATATTTACATTACGCCCTGTCTTCGATATCGAGCACTTTATCCCATTAATATAGCATACCTCAAACCATATATATATATATATATATATATATATATATATATATATATATATATATATATATATATGAAGAAATATAGTCTTAAGGTCTGCTATATTTATGGGAAAAAGTGCTCAATATCAGAGATAGAGCGTGTGTAAATATAAAAGTGAACATAGAAGTCAACACTTAGAGGCGACAGTCTGTTTCATGCTATATGCAATCGTCCGGCCACATGTGCTGTTATTTTTCTCGGCTATTTATATATATATACGGGTCAGCGGTGCATTGTGGGTAGTCTATTATGGCGGTTATTTTACCGGAAGTCGTTTATTTATTTATTTGGGTTAAATTTTTTTGCTTGTTTTTATATTTGTTTTTTTTATTTTTTGTTTCTTATTTTATTTATTCATTTATTTATTTATTTTAATCGGTGTTTTTATTAACTTAGTAAAAATTTTTTTATATCACTTATTTAATAGTTATGTTTCGAGAATTTAATTAAAGCTATTTATTCGATCTTGGGGTTGATTGTTGTAGTTTGTTCTAACTATTATTTTGGAAGGGACAGTTTTTAATTTGTGTTTATTTGTGTTGATTATCTTTATTTGTTTTTTCTAACGGTAACTTTATCGGGGTTGGTTTGATTATTTATTTACTTGGATGAATTTAGGTTAATCTATTTTACTTGTATATTTTCTCTTTTCGGTTTTTCGATTTTTAAGTAACGTAGTTTTTATTTATTTATTTTTTATTTTCATTATTTTTTTTTATTTTTATTTTTATTTTGTTTTATTTTTTTATCGTTATATAACAGTTATAGGTATTTTTTTCGTCCGATTTTTTCGTTCGATTTTTTAGTCTGACTGATATTTTGGTCCTAATGGTTTGCTAATTTGTTTATTATTTACTTTATTTATTAGGGTTCGTTTTTTTTTTTTTATTATTATTATTATTCTATTTCGTCTATTATATTAGTAATTTTCCTGTTGTGCTTTTTTATTATTTGTGCCATGTTCTTGGTGCAACTGTAGCTGATTTTTACTGTGTTTTTGTTGAATATTTTGTGTAGGGTGCTTGATTCCGGGAAGTGTTTGTGTAAGAGTTTGAAGAATATTTTTACGTTTTGTCTGTACGGCGGGTTGAACCATATGATATTTCTTCTCCTGTTGGCCTTTTTTGTGTTCTGTCGTGAGTATGTGAGTGTTGCTGGAAATCCGCTATCTTTTAGGGCTGTTTCATAGTCTTTCTTAGCTTTGTTAAATATGGGTACATTGGAGGAATTGTCGGAAAGCCTGTCAAAAGCGATCTAGGTAAAATAAGTAAAACAATGTTAGAAAGAATTAATTCTGAACTTAGGAAGAAGTTAGGAGTAAACCAGTGGAAAAATACAAAAACAACTATTGACTGGTTCCACAGCATAAATAACAAACTAAATTGCCAATTCCTACAATTAGACATAAAAGAATTTTACCCATCCATAACAGAACGCATGTTAGATAAGGCCATCAACTTAGCTCAGGAACAAATAATAATAAAACCAAGCGAAATCAACATCATTAAGCATGCCCGTAAATCATCATTATTCCACAATGAAGAAGCATGGATAAAGAAAGATGGGATATTTGACACTACAATGGGAAGCTTTCACGGTGCAGACATGCGAAATCATAGGTATTTACTTACTACACGAACTGAGCAAAATAATAGATAGAAATAACACAGGACTCTACAGGGACGATGGTCTCATAATCTTAAGAAACTGTAACAAACAAAACACAGACAAAAATAGAAAGATTTTTAAGAATAACGGATTTTCGACATAGATATAAAAACTAACCTAAACGAAGTAGATTTTCACCTTCAACCAAAGAAAAGGCACATATAAACCATATAGAAAACCTAATGCTAAACCACTCTACATACACACATCTTCCAACCATCCGCCTTCTATAATCAAACAGATACCAAGATCGATTAACCGCATGTTATTGGTCCAGACCTGGCATCACATTCCCACCGCAGTCACGTATCTTCCCTATCTGAGAGACCTCTTTCTGACTTCCATCAGCATGGCTGATGCTAATACCCAGAAAAATTACACGTTGCTCCTTGGCTGGTTAACATTCTCAGTTGACATGAAATGGAAAGACTCAATTGAATACATTGAGGGATCACCTGCTAAGAAAGATAATTCACATTGTCGAGCTATAACATTTTCTCTCCAGAACCCAGCTTCCTTGTCTATAAGTCTACGATTCGTCCATGCTTAAAATATTGCTGCCATATATAGTCCGGTACTCCGGCTATATATTTAGAGATTCTTGATAAAATACGAAGTATTTTAATAAATAGTAATTTATAATAAATATTTTCATCGTAATTGTTCTGATAATCTTTAGTCCTTGTTGCTTAAACTTTATGAATTTAAGCGTACAACTCGATTGGCGTCAGGTCCTCATCATCTTACAACTGAAATGTCTAGATTTAAGTACACACACACACACACACATATATATATATATATATATATATATATATATTCAAGTATATATATATATATATATATATATATATATATATATATATATATATATATATATATATATATATATATATATATATATATCACTTCTCGCTTGTGGAAATCTCTACCGGCTTCTTCCCAGTTAAATTTGATCTTTAAAAATTAAATGTATTATCAGGCGATATTTTCTGTCTTAATTCCTCACATTTTATTGTTCTTTCCCGCTAATAATGATATTTTCTAATATTCTCTCACACCCTACGTTCTATGCTAAGAGTTTATATATCGCACTTCTCTTCTTTATTCTGTCTTCTTGCTTTCCAGTCGAATTTGATCTTAAGGTAATGCAAATTATATGCCAATCGCTTTCGTCTCTCTTTTAATTCCTGTTTTTTTACTGTTCTTTCGCCTTAATAATGTTTTTATTTTATTTTTTTATTTAATATTTCATACTTAATATCCTCTTACGGCTTAGTAACTTTACTGCCTTACTTGGGGTGAATTGATTAAATAATATATAAAAATGATCCTACCCATAGTTTAAACTATGCAGCTCGGAATAGGAATAATTAAGTTGCTTTAGAAAGGACATGAATTTTTTCCCATATCACGGGAGACCGTATTATTGCCCAAGGAAAACACCCTTGCCTAAGGCTAAACACATAAAATGCAGATTAGCTTATGCTAGAAGCTATCTAGAACTTGGCAGTAAATATTGGATTTCTGTTTTATGGATAGATAAAAACCAAATTAGAATTATTTGGTCACATGAACTCATGATATGTATGGATGAAAGTGAATGAAGCTCGCAAAACCAAAATATACCTTACTTTCATTTAAGCACGGGGACGTTTTGTTGCTTCTGAAGGGGGGTAACTAGTGAGAATAAAGAGTGTCATGGTTAAAGAGCAATATTTAACTATTCTTAGAAATAATAAAAAAGTGCACAAAAGCTGTCTTTGGGGCATCCTTGGACGTTTCAACATGAAAAACATGACACAAAAATAATCTCTATCTATAAAAGGCAGGATGTGTGTGTGTGTGTGTGTGTGTGTGTGTGTGTGTTTGTGTGTGTGTAACGAATGCACGGCCGCAATTTTCGACGGATTTGCACCAACATTTAT
The DNA here is from genome assembly GCA_963932145.1 of Acanthosepion lycidas. Classification (NCBI taxonomy): domain Eukaryota; kingdom Metazoa; phylum Mollusca; class Cephalopoda; order Sepiida; family Sepiidae; genus Acanthosepion; species Acanthosepion lycidas. The sequence continues at coordinate 47,195,131 of OZ010596.1, read as the reverse complement.
ATGCACATGCTCCAAGTTAGAGCGAAGGCCAAGACCGACGTTGCATTTCTCAACTCCCATTGATAGTGGAAATAATCGATTTTTCATGCTTCTACGGCAGTTTTCATGTAGTTTGCGGACATTTTCTACTGGCGTGAGAGCCTATAGCTGGCTGCAACGAATAGGCAGGAAGAGTCTATTGGCCAGCGTGAGAGGCAACGGCTGACTGACACGAATGTTTACTAGCATACGAAAAAATCGATAGCTGAATTCGTCACAAGTGGGAAAAATTTAAATCTGCATGGCACTTTACTCCAGTGGGTACATTCGCTTGCTTAAATTCAACGTTGATTCTGATTCCGCACAACTGGGTTGGGTGTGAAAACGTATTTGTTGTTAACATTCTTTTTTCATTCGGTTTTTCCAGTTACGTGTCCTTTTTCAAAGCTGATCGTTTTGTGTTCATTTTGTTTAGTTCTTTTTTCGTAACAGATTTAATGTTTAGTATAGAGCTTAGAAAAAATTCGCGTGAGACAGGCAAGAAGTAAGGCGTATAGCAACATCAGCACGGCAAAGGGCGCTCCTTTAAAGGCAAGGAAGGGCAAAAATATTTTAAGTCAAGTGATAGCGATTGCTGTATGTGTCGTACGATTTTTGAATCAAGCACGGGCAACGCCGGGCCATGCTGCTAGTACAATAATAATTAAGCTATCGACACATACCGCGTAATGTCCTGACCTAAACCCAAGTGAATATTTATGGTGTATTTGAAAAAAAAAAAAAGGAATAGAAAGTAGTCTTTCGAATTTGCAGATGCCAGAAGTTATTACTAAAGGAGAATGGAGCAAAATACCTATCGGTTTGTGTAGTGATCGTGTAAGGAAATGTAGGAAGCCTTCTACTCGGATTTTAATTAATTGTCCAAATTCGACAATAGCATAAAATATGTTTGCAGGTCTGCTCGTAATTCGGCCGCTTAGAATAATCCAGCGAGTTTCATTGAACAAATAAAATCCAGTAGAAAAAGACACCGTAGTATCAACAAATAAATATTAATTTAATATAACGACAAGAATGCAAGAAATCGGTTATGGGTTTGAAGAAGTAATATATATATATATATATATATATATATATATATATATATATATATATATATATATACAGTAGCGAGCATAAAGATCAGAACGATGTTAAGAAAAAGTCTAAATGCGAAATAACTTTTTTTTTTTAAAGCTTCAAAGAACATTTTATCATGGAAATATAAGGATATAAATGTTGATTATATAATTCCAAAATGTAAAGCTCAAAATTTTCAATAATGCAAAATAATTATGAAATTTTATGGATTTATTTAATCGTTCTGGTGTTTCTGATCATCTATTTTTTTAAATATTGTATATACATTCTTATAAATTTATGAAAATAATTTTATTGAGTTTTATATTTTGGAATTATATAAGTTACCTTTCTATCCTTATTTTTCCTAGATAAAATGAACTTTGAGGCTTTAAAATAAAAAAAGGTATAGTTGCATATTTTAATTGACCTCCTGATATTTAAAGTTTCACACACACACACACACACACACACATATATATATATATATATATATATATATATATATAACTTTAATATATATATATATATATATAACTTTAATATATATATATATATATGTGTGTGTGTGTGTGTGTGTATGTGTGTGTGTGTGTAAGTTTAATGTATCTTTAATTATTTTAATATAGTTCTGTATTTAAAATAAATTTGACAGGCAAGATCAGTATTATGCACAGGGAACTGATCAGGTTTTTACTTTCACAGAGAGCCTGGTATCTATGATGTTGATGACGATGTTGATGAACTCTCCGCTCAATCAATAGTGAGGTCGCTTTCTAACTTCCGGTCACTCTGCTCGGATGACGCCTATAAAAGAACGCCCTGCTGCTCTCGACTTTCGCAAACAGTATACGTCATATTATAAATTTGCTCTCGGCCAGAGAGTTATTTATTTTATTGCCCGATGCCGACATTTGATTTGTGGATGGTTCTCGGCAGAGGGGAGACTTTCCATTTAACTTATTGCGACGTGATTCTCCTTGCCTGTACGTGATGATGGCTGTATCGATGACATGAACAAACGGACGGACGGCACAAACGATATTGCGTACGCAACGCCTCATTTGTCTATCTTCGACCCTTGGGCAAAATCTTGAAAGATAGACGAGAATGAAAGTGGCTACTTCAGTTGAGTGGCGAGCAATCCCTTTCTGGACTGTATGTGAAAATTTATAATTGTTTCGATTCGGAATAATACTTAACATATGAGGGACTCCGAATATTGGCATACAAATAAATACATTTTTATTACCGCACTTTTCGTTGCCTAAGTCGCACACTTACTCCCAAAATTAAAGCAGAAATATGTTTGCGACCTATAAAGAGAAGGTTTGAATAAATGTTATAAAAGCAACAAAGTAAAATCTATATTATGAAATGCATTAAGTCTGATAATTATTTAATATATTTTCTGCTTATACGTTATTTTTATAGATAATATTTTAATTCAATAAATCCTGTTTTTTTGTTTTGTTTTGTTTTTTGTTTTTTGTTTTTTGATCACTATTAATTACATTTACCGGACAGAAGGTTCGAGAAGTTTCGTTGAAAATAGGAATTCTCCGACCGAAATCGAACCTGCATTCCTATACCGAAACTGTGAATTGATCTGACGTGCTATACCATTTAGCTACACAGAAGCATCTGGTTATTAAAGTCAGAATTACTGTTTATAAACAACGCGAACGTTTCCTGAGCAGATATGATCATTCGTGAAAGATTGTCGAATATTGTTGTTTATAAACAGTAATTCGGATTTTGATAACCAGACCATTATCTGTAGCTAAATGGTATAGCACGTCAGATCAAATATTAAATAATTATTTCATAATATGTTGTTATTGTTTACGTTAAGATACATTTCATGAGTAGATATCATTGTTCGGGAATGAAAATGTATTTTAAATGACTTCATCAGTACATTACTAATTATTTTATCAACGGGTTCATCACTTACACGTGCATCTGTGCAAGTGTTGGGTGTGCAATTTTAGTTCCTATAATTAAACCTTTGCCTCCATGAACCGAAAGCCCAGGAAATATGGCCGGTAAAATATTCCCTATTATCACATAAAATTATCTTTGCTTTAAAAATAATATTTTTGGAGATGGTTATCCCTTGCTTTCTATAATTGACAACTCATTCAAGCCGGGATCGAAACCCGACTGATTTGGCATAAGTCAGAGATCCTATTCTTAAGCTATCGGCGTAGGGCTAAGAAAGGAAAATTTTAACGTATTATATACGGATGTAAACAAACGCCAGCAGCCAGAGTGCTCAATTCATTAATGAAGAGCGGTGCGTTAATAGCGGCAGCTGCTACTGTTTGAAATTACTGATCCCGAAACGTATCTTAACGTAAACCGTGACAACATATAATGAAATGCAATTAAGTCCGACAAAGTGCGTATATTTTGTCAGAATGTTTTCATTAAGACATGGTTTGTTTAATAATTTAGAAGAGTTCAGCCTACTTTTTTTTTTCAATTCTATACTTTCATATTCACGGAAAAGCTTTTTTGGTGTCGTTATTGAAGGTCTGAAGAAAATCATCTTCCGAGTACTTTCGACATAACGCAATGTCATCTTCATGGTATTGTTTATTGCAAGACAAATATTGTAGTGTTCACTATTGTCCACACGTATATATATATATATATATATATATATATATATATATATATATATATATATGTATATATATATATATATATATATATATATATACGATATGTCTCAAAAGTAACGGGTTATGAAAGGTAAGCGGATGGCCCTATCATCTAACATTATATCTTGCCATTATATAATTCTAATCTGTGCTTTCTGCAGCCATTACATTTTTTTTCACAAATTGTAGAGTTCATTATTGTTGTGTTCACCTGAAAGTTTAATTTCTTACTTGTGAAATGAAGAACGCTGAGTCAGTGCGTGGACACTGACACTGTTTAAGTTAGAAAGATACTTAGTTAACTTTACCAAACTTTACCAGAGTGCTCAATTCATTAATGAAGACCAGTCCGTTAACAGCAGAAGATGCTACTGTTTGAAATTACTGCTCCAGCAATGTATCTTAACGTAAACAATGACAACATATAATGAAATGGAATGAAATCCCACAAGGTGCGTATATTTTGGCAGAATGTTTTCCTTGAGACATGGTTTGTTGAATAATTTAGAAGAGTTCTGTCTACTTTTTTTTTCAGTTGAATCCTTTCATATTCATGGATAATCTTTTTTGGTGCCGTTATTGAAGGTCCGGAGAAAACCGCCATGTTGATACATAATTCTTTTAATTCCAAGAACTTTCGACATAGCGCAGATTATTGTTTATCACAAGACAATTATTATAGTGTTCATTATTGTATTGCGAGCTGAGATGCTTAAGTTAATTAGAACATCTAGTACTTTTTCGAAAAGAGGTCTGATAGAAAGATCATATGGTTAGCGTGCTTTCTTCAAAGGACGAACGACGATATCCAATAAACAGGAAAGCAGAAAGCAGCAAAGCAATTATTGTACAGTTTAAAGAGAACAGGAGCCAGTTCGGGAGTGTATTTCTGAAGGACTAATGAAGGGATACCATATGACCGCATGCTTTGAGCGGTAACCTTTTTATATTAGATTCTATAGGAAAATATTATTGTTTATATTTTAGATAATGCACAGTTACTTTATATGTGACTTCAACTAGAAGGGTATTTCATATAGACAGAGAATGCCCTCATCTTTGTCGCCATATTTATTACAACGTTTTCGCTGTTGTACGCTCCGGCCTTCTTCAAGGACACATGGCACTGTGGATAAATGTGTTAGTTAGATCCAGTGAAGGGACCCAAAGAGTTAAGGCAGTGAAGAACTTGGAGAGGGGAACTTACAAAAGATAACTGATAATTGACATCCATTAAACATGGCACGTGGAACTAGAACAGTCTATCCCAGCGAGCAAAATAAAGGGTTCAGTTTGACATTTCAACCAACTGAAAAAGGCTGGAGCGTACAACGACCGAAACGTTGTAATAAATATGGCGACAAAGATGAGGACAATGGTCCGAATAATGTAAAT
>OZ010596.1:47159969-47184969 GCA_963932145.1 Acanthosepion lycidas | reverse complement strand
CCGCAATCGTAAATAAACACTGTGACGACTTCAAACTAGCGGAATTAACACCGAACAATTTTAAGTGTCTCATCTTTGTTCAAGGGCTAGTTTCTACAAAAGATAGCGAAATGCGTAGAAGATTGCTTGCAAAATTACAAAATGAACCGGGTCTAACATTACATCAATTATCAGAAGATTGCCAGAGATGTTTAAGCATAAAGAAAGACGCAATGGACATTGAAGAATCAGCTGTTTCTCATATACGTAAGTTAAAAAAAAGTCTACGTTCTTTACCCTCCCTAGAAAGAAAATTAAAATTTTACGACAATGAAAAAAGATTCTCACTCTCCCCGGAAAGAAAAATAAAAATTTATAATAAGAGAAAAAGTACAACATACAGGACAAATTATGATGGATATCGAAACAAATATAAGCTCCCTCCATCAGCATGTTATCGATGTGGAGGATTACATTGGAACAAGGATTGCCGCTTCAGATATAAAAACTGTCATGAATATGGAAAAAAAGGCCACACGGCATCCCAATGTAGAAACAGAAAAGATACTAATAGAATAAGAGCTACAAGGATGAATAATGATGACAACACCAATGTAAGGAAAGATGTAGAACTGGAAATTTTAAGCAAAAAGATTAAATTACAACTGGATTCGGGTTCCAACCTCACGATAATCAACTTACACACATGGAAAAAACTCAACAGACCTACCATGTTACACACTCAATAAATTGCCAAGTCGGTTACAGGCAAACGAATAAAATTTGAGGGAGAAATAATAGTGAATGTTAAATTTCACGGCAAAACAAAAAAAACAAAAACTTAAGATATACGTCATGAAAGATACTGAAAATTTAGTAGGTATCGACTAGATGCAAGTTAGAGGTTGAACCATTAGATACTATAAAATTGAAGGAAGAATTATACAAGCAATTTCCTGAGGTATTTTCAAGTGGGTTGGGACGATGCAACAAATTTAAGGCCAAAATAGAATTAAAAGAAAACGTCCAACCAATTTTCAGAAAGAAGCGAAATGTATCGTTTGCTACCATAGAAAAATAGACAAAGAATTGGAGAGACTTGAACAAACTGGTATTTTATCTAAAACAGAGTTTAAGTGAGTGGGCTGCGCCGGTGGTTTACGTAAAAAAGAAGTCAGGAGAAATTCGCGTATGCGCAGATTTTTCGACGGGACTCAACAAGACAATAAAGGACCACTATTACCCACTACCGAGCCCAGAGAAGATATTTACAAAGCTCAACAGGGGTAAGATATTTTCAAAAATAGATCTTCGTGAGGCTTATCTACAAATTCCAGTACAAGAAGAGAGTTCGAAAATCCTTTGCATTAATACGCACAAAGGGTTGTATAAGTTCAACAGACTACCATTCGGAATAAAAGTTGCACCTGCAATTTTTCAGCAAACGATGGACACAATGCTCACAGGCCATAATTTCGCGACCGCTTATCTGGATGGTATCCTAATTAAGAGTGACAATGTTGAAGAGCACATGTCACACATAAAAGAAGTTTTTAGAAGACTTCAGGGTTTCGGCTTCAAAGTAAAAGAAGAAAAGTGTGATTTTTTCCTAAATGAAATTAAATATTTAGGTCAGATAATAAATGAAAATGGCAGGAAACCGGACCCAGAGAGGGCATCGGCAATTAAAAATATGCCGGAGCCAAAAAATATTGCAGAACTGCAAAGTTTCCTGGGCCTAGCTTACTAATATGGCGAATTTATTGATAATATGCATAAACTGAGGGCTCCATTAAATGAGTTACTAAAAAAGGAGCATAATTGGAATTGGACAGAGGACTGTAAAAAAGCGTTCAAGGAAATAATACAGAAATTAACTTCAGAGCTAACACTGACACATTTTGATCCCGAACTCGAAATAATTATTGCAAGTGACGCGAGCTCACATGGGGTAGGTGCGTGTAGTTTACACAAGATGCCGAACAGTACAAACAAACCCGTTGCACACGCATCTAGATCATTATTACCGGCGGAAAGAAACTATTCACAGATTGAAAAGGAGGTATTAGGCATCATTTTTGCAGTAACTCTTTTTCACAGATATATATGGGAGAGAGTTCACACTTCAAACGGACCACAAACCACTCCTTACGATATTTGGTTCGAAAAAAGGCTTACCAGTCTATACAGCGAACAGACTTTTAAGATGGGGAACTGTGTTACTGAACTATAATTTTAAACTGCAATTCTTACCATCAAAGAAAATCGGACATGCTGACGGACGATCGCGATTAATACCTGCAAAAATTTCGATATCAAGCACTTTATGACAACAAAACTACCTGCCTAAAACGTCTTTCCACCAGTAAACTACGGAGAAAGAACTAGCAATTTTGGTACCTAATTAATACTATATATATATATATATATATATATATATATATATATATATAGAGAGAGAGAGAGAGAGAGAGAGAGGCAGAGAGAGAGATAGTACAGGTAATAAATATGTTGGTATATAATTCAAGTAGATTCTAGTACCATCAAATATTAAAACTGATCCCCCAAAATAGCTCAATGTATTTATTATAATAGACCATATAAGTTATATAACAAAATCACAAATTATATCACATGGGGATAGATCTATTTCAACCAACGCGAAGTACGTCAGTCTTGTTCAACCCCGGTGTATAGACTGTATTATTGTCGGACAGAGTTTTAAAATGTAATGCATTGGACTGCTGTCAAACTTAAATTTACAAATAATAAGAAGTAACGACAGTAGTAGTAGTAGTAGTAGTATTAGAGTGTCATCCTGTGTCATAACATAGCTGGCCAATGTAGGTGGTTTCTGGGCGAGCGACCAGTCTTACACCATGTCTAGCTGTCCAGAGCAGTTGGTCACTTGCTTTGCCCGCCATCAGTGTCTTGCAATGTATATTCTCTGTTAGGGTAAGATTGCAGAAATATCAGGGGCGGTCCCATAGAGCTGTGATTTAGTTGGATGTTTTCCCCAAGAGATGATAAATATAGCTCTCAGCATCCGAGTCTACGTTCCATCAAGCTTAGACTCAAGGGTTTTAGTTAATGTCCAGGCAGTGGGACCAAAAATTAAAATCTCCTCTACAGTGGCGCGAAAGGATCTCCGCTTGAGGTTGTCTGGTAGATCAGATTTCCAGATTACATCCATTTTATTCAAGGCGGCCGAAAGTATAGGTATGCGAACTTCCACATAATTTTCAGAATAATTTTATAACATCCTAGGTATGTAAAAGAATCGACAGATTTTATAGATACACCTGAGACAGCCGTGGGACTTCTGGTTGACGCTTATGAATTCAGTTTTAAAAGCATTGACATAGATTCCACTATTGTTAACAGCATTTTCTGGATGATGTAGGAGAGCTGTGGCATTGATAACTGTGTCTGCAGTGAAGGGTAGATCATCTGAATCGCCAATAACGGTCAACCTTTTTGTAGTATATCAAGAGATTTGATTGTTGTAAACAATGCACTTTTCATCGACTGTGATATTTACTTTAAAAAAAAATAATGGTTTTCTTACGTTTGACAAAAGAAATGACCCGATTTGTCGGCTGGGGCTCCAGAGTACGTTGCCTGCACCTCAGCAGAGAGCTAAGATCCAGATAAAGATGGCACCCTGAGTATCAAAATAACCTACATCCGGCAGCGAGAGCCCTGTTCTGGAGGTTTTGAGCATCTGTTGTTCAGAGGTCCACTCTGAACCGCGGTGGTAGCATCTGTTAGGGTCCTAGTTATGAACAAATAGTCAACCCTCCAAAATGGAGTCAAAATACTATGAAAGTGTAAAAAAAAGGTTTTTATAGTAAGGTAACAGCAATACATATTACCAGTAATACATTTGAATACGTCAATGAAACCTGATCTACAACCCAATTTCTTACAAAGAATACATATATATATATATATATATATATATATATATATATATATATATATATATATATATATATATTCATGACATTGATAGTCGCTTCCGTGTTTCGTATATACGAATTTGTCGTTGCTTGAAATTTTCATGCAGCAAGGGCGAACTATCATTGTTGTTTCGTCCGTGTGTTGTTTGATTTATTGAAATTGTCATCTTTGCTAATGGCTCGTGTAAGCCGAAAGTTTTGATTGGATTTAAATATGTATCAATATGGTGGTTTCTGTTCGTCTTTCAACGATAATGTGATTATGTTTATTAGACAATATGCAAGGAACTTACTTAAAATAGACAAAACCTTCTATATTATTTTATGAACCATGCATTAATGAAAAATTGCTCCCTAAATATACACAATATATATATATATATATATATATATATATATATGTATATATATATATATATATATATATATATATATATATATATATATATATATATATATATATATTCTCTTCATACAAACCTATCCTAAAAGTATTGTCGACAGTAAATACCCCAATGGGGTTGATAAACGATATAAACCAAACCAAACAAAACCCTCTTTACAAAAGTACGCCCATGAAAGCTGATGTGCAATATGATTTTCTACAAAAAATGCATATTCTCTTCATACTAAACTACTACAAAAATCTTGTCGGCATTAAATAACACATTGCTGTTGATATGCTGTAGACCAAACTAAGCCAAACAAAATCAGATTCTATACAAAACCCCTCGTTACAAATATACGTCAATGAATCCTGATCTATAAACTGATTTCTTACAAAGAATCCATATTCTGTTCAAACAAACCTATCCCCAAAATCTTGCCGTTATTAAATAACCAACTGAGGTTGATATACCGTAAAGAAAAATAAACCAAACCAAGAAAACGCTGAAAACAATGAAATTCATTAAATGATTTTTTTTCAGTTATACTGAGAGACACTCATACGTCACAGTAATTTAAGTACCAAACATTTTAAAATACCTTACCACGCTCATAGAAGATGTGTGACGTACCTTTTCGGTGTCCCTTGTCAGTGTGTTCTATATTATTCTTAGTCATCATCAGGAGCTGCAAAATTTTCTCGGCCTTCCAGATCAAAATTTCCTCTTTTTCAGTTAAACAATTACATCCAGTTATGGCAAAAATACATTTAAAGGTGACCATTTCTGTTGTTTTTTTGTTTCTTTTCTGAATATAACAGGACATCAATTGACGAAAATGCATCTTATTTTCGGCCATTTTCAATTTAACGAGAAAGCCTTTTAACACTCACAACGCAAACACGTCTGGGAAATAATGAGGCGTTGAAATGTCACATTTCAGAATATGTACGGATGTTGTAAATTTCATTCATGTATGAAACAAAATCAGGTGTTAAGACATCATCGACTGGAAAAACATGAAAAATTCTCATTCCTGCCCCATATATAATAATGGCGTAATAATGTCGTTTTTTGACGTATTTTTTAACGTCAAAAAACGACATTATTACGTCATTATTTTTGCACCAACCTATTATATATATATATATATATATATATATATATATATATATATATATATATATATATACACAGGGTGTCCCGAATATTTCCTTAGCATTCTAAAATGTTATAACGTACAGATTTTTTCATATTCTTATTTTCCCTTCTTGCCTTTTAGAAACAGGGAAATTCCTCAGTATCTGTCTATATTTCTGATATGAGGTATTATGTAAACTATTTACATTATTCGTACTATTTTCTCCATCTTTCCCGAACTGAACCCTTTATGCCAGAGAAAATTGATAAAAACAACAAAAATTGCAATTTGAGCTCTGGTAAAAACATGAATTGATAACACCAAAAAATTGCAATATGAGCACTGGTAAAAAAGGTTGCTGAGACATTAGCTTTATAATACCTAGAAATTCATACATCGATGTCATCAAGGAGACATAGAACAGTGGGTAAAGATCCAGTGACAGGACCCTAAGACTGTGAGTTCAATACCCGGTTAAGGCAGTGAAGAACTTGGAGAAGGGAATTAACTGATAACCATAAGACATTAGACACGTCAAACTAGAACCTTCTAGACTAGTGAGCGAAATAAAGGGTTCAGTTCGACTTTCCAAGCACCTGAAGAAGGCCGGAGCGTACAACGGCCGAAACCTTGTAATAAATATGGTGACAAAGTCGGGGACAATAGTCCGAATAATGAAAATACGGAAATTCCTCGGTCAAAATAGAAAGTGCATAGTGGTCAAAATCTTTAAAAAATTATAAATTATTTTTTTTGGCTTTTTCAAAGTAAGGCTCATCATTTTTCAGTTAAAAGTTCTATGCTAACTGTATCTTCCATTGCACTTCTTGATTGTCGAACTATTTTTAAGTTCCTTGCTTCCCAATTTCTTATATTCTCTAAGACTCAGTAACCCCTTTGCGTCCTAGTGGCTTTTTTGCCTTTAGTCATCATAGATTTAAATAAAATGTCAATCGTTATTCTTGTTATTAGATTGGTTAAAAAATAATGACGGTTTTTGACGTATTTTTTAACGTCAAAAACCGTTATTATTTTTGCACCAACCTTATATTTAATTGTTCGCTCGCCTTTATTGTAGTTTTTCACACATTCTCTAACATCTCATAATATCCTAGTGGCGTTACTACCTTGCTTAGGGTTCATATATCTGTCTATCTCTCTATCTATCTATATATATATATATATATATATATATGTCCTATTTCGAACTCATTGGCAGTGCGCATCTACTACCAAGATTCGAACCCAGACTGTAAAGTTACAACGCAAGCGTCACACAACTGGATCAACGGCAGGAAGGAAGATGTACTAACTACACTCGATATAGCGACGCTACTTACTAAATTTCGGGCAGTAATTCATCCTACTATACTTAACGCAACTGACTGTGCCCCCAAGAGCCACGTCTACTTTCACTAAGCTGCTCCCCCCCCAGATAATTAGAAGCTGGACCAAGCAAAGATATACAAGTGGTAGAAATTTCAAGACCCGATGAATTATTTTAAATGATTATTCAAATCCTCCTAAAAAATTTTAACAACGTAAAAAAACCCAAGTCCGGTGTCGTCTAAGGGGCGAAACGCGTCACACGAAAAGGTTTTTTCACTTTTTTTTATACATCTTCCGGTTATCAGTAGCTCAGTTGGTTAGAACGTGCCGGATATAACGGCAGCTCGCTCTACCCAGAGAGACGGGGGTTTTAATCCTGTCGGAGAGTGCAAACAGATCATCTACTCAAATACAGGTATCCAATAAAAAACCATTTAAAGAGATAAAAAAAAATCTGTCGGAGTAAAAAAATACATTATTCTTTCTCTCTCTCTCTTTCTCTCTCTCTCTCTCTCCCTATATATATATATATATATATATATATATATATATATATATATATATATATATATATACATTTACGGTGGACTGCTCATGTCTTGAGAATGCCTGATCGCAGGATACCCAAGATCCTAATGTACAGCCATTAGATCAGGGCTACAGGAATGTAGGACGCCCATGGCTAAGATACATAGGCAAGCTGTAAAGCAACTTGTAAGCCGTTAATATACCACATAACACCCTTGAGTGCTTATCCTTGGTAGAATGGAGATCAACGTATTTTAGTGGACTTGGCCGTTTTCAATTTCTTTGTCTGAATCATCTTCAAGAAGCGAGAGCAAGATCTAAAAGGTCAGACAATCTAAGAGTGATCTCATTTCACAATCTGCTTCATATGTGGCCTCCTTTGTAGATCACTAGCGGGTCTTAAATGTCACTTAAGAAGATTATCGCACAAAATTTCTTAACTGAATCAACTAATCTGTCAGATCCTCATACGTCGAAATCGACGGGAGAATCCTTTATATATATGTACGTATATATATATATATATATATATATATATATATATATATATATATATATAAAGGTGAACGTAGAAGTCAACACTTAGAGGCGACAGTCTGTTTCATGCTATATGCAATCGTGGCCTGACGATTACATATAGCATGAAACAGACTGTCGCCTCTAAGTGTTGACTTCTATGTTCACTTTTATATTTAAATACGCTCTATCTCTGATATTGAGCACTTTATACTATAAATATAGCACAGCTTATGACTATATTTCTTCATATATATATATATATATATATATATATATATATATGTATGTATTATAATTCTTGGCTCACAGTTTAAAAAAAAAAGAAAATAAACCAGTTGTGCTTTAATTAGTTTCCGCCCTCTAAAAAGGCATTATTGATTAATTATTATTGATCAATGGCGTCAGCCTACCGGTGGTCATATTTTTACCCAGGCATAGGCGCATATTTAAAAATTGTTACACTGACCAGCAATTGCAATGCAAAGCAAAATCTAAATGATATTCCAAAATTAAAAATATTCAATGTCTACGGTTGATGAGATGCGACATCTTGACGTACAGTCCCAAACCTGACTAATGCGTACGGTCATAAGCACTAGTTTTCGTTCCATCGCCAAAGTTAAGCAATGTCAATACGTAGATGGGTCACCATTTGGGAACAGAAGGTGTTGTAAGCTTGGATCTGCGGCTGATGCAATGAGTGAAGCCTCGAAATTAGCAGTGGTGTTTCCTGGAGAAGACAGTTTTACGGATCCCAACGCTCTCATGGTTTTACATTCATTAGCCTACACACTTTCGTTTATTAGACACCTGAATTGTATCACTTCATGTCTACCATAAACTTGCCTGACTTTTAAATTAGGCTCATAAATATTTATAAGCATCTTTATAGCTAAAAACTTTGAAAAACCAATAACAATTTTGCTCTTGTATATAAATACATGTCACAGAGTAAAAACCTTACATTTGCCTCAGAGAACAAAACGCATCGACTAAAATAAGTTTTCCTTTTGTATTCATTCATATATGTATGAAGCGGATGAAATGCCTCCTACACATACCTATACTCATCCACAGAGAGCGTGTTTTGCTGTATCACAACTCATCATTGTGGCTAGACATCCACTTGCTTCAAGCCAGAATCGAAATTCGACCGATTTGACATCAATGAGAGATCCTTACCCTTAAGATATCGGCGCACAGCAGAGAAAGGGAATTTTCAACGCATTATATACGCGCTATATAAACGCTATACCAGCCGCTATAGCGCTCAATTCTTACGAAGATCCATGCATTAAAGCAGCGGCAGACGTTAAGAATTCCATTTTTTCTATAGTGCTCAATCGGCAAACGAGAGCATCCACAGACAGCCTGTTTCGCTGTATCATAGCACATCAGTGTGGATGGACATCCAACTGCTTCAAGCCGAGATCGCAAATATGGTGTGTAATGTTCGTGTGTTTATTTTTCTCTCATTCTAATGCATTTTATGAAATTAAACACGGATATTAACTTTATGATATTAAACTGGGGTAATATGAAGAATGAAATGTTAACTTGAAACTAAGCAAGGCAAAAAAAAAAGCGGATTTTAAAAACCTTATATTATATAGATATATTTTATTAATAGCTATGTTATAAAATAATACTTAAAAATACTCTTCCAAAAACAAGTTATATCATGGGCGCGTGATCGACTGGTTAGACATTTCGCTTTCTGACCATCAGACCCAGGTCCGAATCTCATCATGGTCGATTGGTCAGGAAGCTGACTTCCAGATGTTATCGGAGCGGATCGATGTCGATCTCAGCGAAATTGCCTGAAAACCATGTCACGGCTTGATCTAAGCTTTGTTAGTGAAACTGGGTAGACGGAAAAATTGAAGGCAGTCGATAGCTGTTCTAGCACAAAGTCACAAGTCATCGTGACCGAGGGTTTGAGTGTACTGGTCTTGTTCAAATTGTTGATCATGCTAGATAACACAGTCTCTCCCAGAAGCTGTAATGAAGGTCTGCTCAGTATCGTTGCTGTATAAACCCCAGGTGGGCTCCATGAGTATTGAGCAAACACAAATGTACCTGAGCGAGCATCTGCAATAGGGATTTGTTAGTCGGCCTTGTAGACGGGTATTCTCGAATACGAGTGGCCAGCTATTATATATATATTATACTTTAAATGAACCTTTTTCCAAATGTCAATAACTTATAAACATACCCAAATTTATTACACACACATATATATATATATATTTATATATATATATATAGCAATTTTATACAAATTACACAGACATATATATATATTACAATTTTAAACAAATTACACACACAAACACACACACACACACACATATATATATTTTAATTTTAAACAAATTACACACACACACATATATATTACAAATTTTAAACAAATTACACACACACACACACACATATATATTACAATTTTAAACAAATTACACACACACATATATATTACAATTTTAAACAAATTACGCGCACACACACACATATATATTACAATTTTAAACAAATTAGACACACACACATATATATTACAATTTTAAATAAATTACACACACACACAAACACACACACACACATATATATATATATATTACAATTTTAAAGAAATTACGCACATACACACACATATATATTACAATTTTAAACAAATTACACACGCACACACACACACACATATATATATATATATATATATATATATTACAATTTTAAACAAATTACACACACACAAAAACACACACACACACATATATAATTTGTTTAAAATTGTAAAATTTACTGCAAATTAATACATTCATGCTTAAAAATCATTATTCTTGCACTCATGTCCACTCTTCAGGCACCCCTTTTATATAAATGTACGTTTTCTTTTTCATTGTTTGTGTTTCTTTCACTCTGTTATATAAATAAACAAGAATAAACTAACTTACCAGTTCTTGTAAATGGAAGACAGAACGGAAAAAATGGTATTAATCAATGAAAAATGAAGTCCAGCAATAGATTTTGCTGAGAGACGTAATGTGCCATATTCTGAAGGGATGTGTGATGTAACAGAAGAATATTATTATATTGTACTCTCATTTTTTTTTAATCTCTGACGCTTTCAGATAATTTTCACACATGTTTCTTGATATAAACAAGAAAGAACATGCGCCTAAATTTTGTTTTTAATGTTTTAACACCTCGATGAAAACTGGATACGTTTCCGAAAAACGTATTAGAAAAACAAATGACATATTTCTGCTAGATTTGCGCTGAAACAGCAAAATCCACACTTGCCAATCTTAATACAAGTGTAAGTCAAAAATTATCCGCATTTTCGCCATAACATTTGTCAAGCTGCCTTCTGCACATGCGTGTTTTGCTTTGTTTTGTTTTTTTAAATTTTATCTCAACTCTCCAAGTTTTTGTTCATCTCTGCTTTTAACCAGGTATTGAACTCACAACACTTTGGGTCAAGGCACTAGATTCAGTCAACGGTTTTATCGACTGGGCCATGTGTTCGTGAGAAGCTGGCCACTGTCGAAACGAATATGGCAACAAAGATGAGGAGAACAGTCTGAACAATACAAATAGTGTAAATATTAGGTTGGTGCAAAAATAATGACGTAATAGTGTCGTTTTTTGACGTATTTTTAACGTCAAAAACGACATTATTACATCATTATTTTTGCACCAACCTAATAATTCCAATGCATCATCTCAGAAATATAGACACATCCCGAATAAGGGCGGGGTGTACAACGGGGTAAACGTTGTGAATATGTCTATAAAGATGAGGACAACAGTCCGAACAATGTAAATAGTGTAAACAGTTAAAATACCTCATCTCAGAAATATAGACAGATATAGCTTCTCAAATATTTTGATTTTTTTTTTTTACACGTATTGCTAAAACAAATTAATGCATTTTTGAGTACTTTTGAACATATGTACGCCAATTTATGATACAAAAACATAGTGTTACTAACCTTCTCCTTGAAAGTCGCTGTTAATGGCCAGTCCTCTCCGCCCTGTCAGCTGCGGTTTCAGAATACGCCAGATGCACCTCTGCAGAGAGGTAAAAACCCCACCCAAATGAGGCGTCTTGGGTAAGACGATAAACTACATCCGCATACTGGGTAAGACGATAAACCATATCCGAGAGTAAGGCCTCTGATAAGGAGGTTTTGAGGAGCGTGGAACTACCTTTTAATTTCTGTTGTCCCGAGGTCCACCCTGACCCGAGGTGGTAGCACCTGTTAGGGTCCCAACTATGGGCAAATAGGTAAAACCCAAAGTGAGCTCAAAACACCATGAAAGTTTAAAAATAGGTTTTTATAGTAAAAATACCAGCAATACATTTTGAAAAATTATTAGCAGCAAAACCCCTCTTTAGATAAATTCGTCAATTAAACCTGATCTACAACCTGATTTCTTACAAAGAATACATACTTTCTTCATACGAATCTATCCTAAAAATCTTGTCCGCATTAAATGACCCATTGAAGTTGATATGCATTAATATAAAATGAACTAAACCAAGCAAAACCCTCTTTATAAAAGTATATCAATGAAAACTGATCTAAAAACTGATTTTCTACAAAATAAATTTTCTATTCATACGAACCTATCCCAAAAATCTTGTCGGCATTAAATATCCCACTGATGTCGATATAACATAGAAAAAAGTAAACCAAACCAACCCAGACTCTCTACAAAAACCCTCTTTAAAAATGTAGGACAATGAAACCTGATCTACAACTGATGTCTTACAAAGAATATATATTCTATTCATACGAATCTATCCTAAAAATGTTATCGGTATTAAATAACCTATTGCAATTGATATGCCGTAAACCAAACCAATCCAAACCAAACCAAGCCAGTCGTGTAAAGCCAATGAAATTCACGCAGTCGGGTCCCCTACGCATTTCGCCTGAGCCCTAATGCTTTTTTGATTTATATAAATGATGTACCATTTTCAGAAGTGTAAATTTATATGCAGATGATACAGCAGTTTATAGATCGGCCACCCAAAACCTAGATGATCCCTAGGTCACCGATTATCGCCCTTCTCATTTGGTACGTATAGCTCAATAGGAGAAAAGTTGTCGAATAAAACTGAATATCTCCAAACTCCCGTTATTACTTTCCTCATCACAAACGGACTCTGAATTTTGTCAAATGATTGATTGTATTTTTATATTTAATCATCCCTTTGCAAGTTATTTAAAGCTAGAAAATATTTTTAGATTGTAAGAATTTCTTGGGGATAATAATGATTTATTTACAGTTCATAACAATTAACCCGTAATTTGGAGGGTATCTGTGCGTCGATTTATTGACTGATTGCTTTTTTATGGATTATCAACCTTTTGAAAAAGAGAAAATCTTTAAAGATTATTAGAATTATTTTTTGGGGTGGGGATAAAAATGATTTAGTGATACAAGTCTTAATAATTAAAACTTAGTTGTTGAAAAGAAAGATGCATTCATACCAAGGATATTTATGCCTAAGCGAATATAACGAACTCGACTGGAATTGAAACTCGGATCTTACATTAACAATTTCAGGCAATTAACCATAATAATAATAATAATAATAATAATAATAATAATAATAATAATAATAATAATGATAATAATAATTTGTATCTATTGAAACAGGAAAGCTTTTGTGTAGCGATGTAAAATATCTCAAGTTCAAGTACCCATGAGATCCCTTCCTGCTTTAAACTTGACCTTGAGTCACATTCCACTTGAGTAAGGTCCTGATGAATACCATTACGAGTATCTTCATTTTTTCTTGTTTATCAGACGTTCATTTTCCACGCATCTATTTGTTGACCAAAGTAGTCAACAAAAAATTGTTTAAAAATCAAGTATAGCAAAACCTAACAAGATCAGTGACAGAAAGATGTGTGATCTGAATCCATCTGACAAAACCAGCTCCAGCAAGCTAAATCAGTGCTTCTCAAACTTTTCAGCCCATGGACCATTTTTACTTCAAGAAATTCAAATGGACCACTCCTATTTTTACTTTTAGCCTGTTCAATGTTCACACTATGAAAAGACAAATAATCCATTTACACTTTAATTTTTATTTCAGTAAACAAGGATAAACACAGGATATCATAATCAATTTTGATGAGGTCATTCAGTCTTAGTCCATTCAGCTAGTGACGACTTTGATCTTGCTGTTTCTGACACAAGATATCAAAATCAATTTTGATGATGTCATTCAGTCTTACTCCATTCAGCTAGTGACTACCTTGATCTTGCTGTTTCTGACACAAGATATCAAAATCAATTTTGATAATGTCACTCAGTCTTAGTCCATTCAGCTAGTGACTACCTTGATCTTGCTGTTTCTGACACAAGATATCAAAATCAATTTTGATAATGTCACTCAGTCTTTGTTCATTCAGCTAGTGACGACTTTGATCTTGGTGTTTCTGACACAAGATATCATAATCAATTTTGATGATGTCATTCAGTCATAGTCCATTCAGCTAGAGACTACCTTGATCTTGGTATATTTGACAACATATCATAATGAATTTTGGTGATGTCATTCAGTCTTAGTCGAATCAGCTAGTGACGACTTTGATCTTGGTGTTTCTGACACAAGATATCATAATCAATTTTGATGATGCCATTCAGTCTTAGTCTGTTGTTGAAATCTAATTTATTTCCTTTTCTACTGAAAACATCCACAAAAGCCGGAAATCCAGATTCCACCATTCATACTGTAGGGCAAGAAAAGATGCTTTCTTCTACATGTTGACAAATATTTGGGTGTGAATCCTTTAATCGATATGAAGGCAATGACACCTTCTTTTTCAACACTACTCAGTTTCCCATTCTCTTTCAAGTCCAGCAACATTTCAGCTGACTCAACATTTTCATCTCCTGGCTCATAATTTTCTAAGACGAATAAATATATATGATCAAAATATATAAATATAGAACTTCATAATACCTGCGTAATTTCGACATTTACAAATGTAATGGACATGCGTGAAATTAAACGAAATATTATTTAATTCTTCACAATATGAATAATTTAGATAGATTTTTGTGAAATGGCTACAAATCTCTGTGGGTATAAAATTCTATCTGGAACACCGTGGAAACACTGAGGCAGAAATACCACTCCTGTAAGGGGTTGAATTATTAACCGGCGTCTGATTCATGCCCCAATAGGGGTGAGTAACAAGAAGATTGAACATTTTTTCTAGAAAAATGTCGGTAAATCTACATTAAACTTGACCTTGTGTCATAATCAATAGCGATGTGGGGGGGCCTGAGAATCTTGAGAGTTTTGTTTAAATTTAGAAAATAAAAAATGTTTTCACCTTTTTATTTTTATTTTTGAATCTTAAATTGCTTTGATAAAAATGTTGATGTTTTAGATTTTCCAATATATATATATATATATATATATATATATATAATAAAAAAACGAATCTTGCCAAAAGTGTGTCCCATTAAAAAAAAAAAAAAAAAAAAAGAAACTATGAAACGTTGCGTTGTTTTGAAAGATTTTGCAGATGTCAGGGCCCAAAATTGATATTTCAAGACATTGATTTGACCCTTCTGCTCAGGGCTACTTATAGTCGTGTTTGCCAGTATAGATATGTGCCACTCTGGAGGAGAATTGTTTTTACTCCGGAAATGGGAAGAGGATTCAATTTTCTGAGAAAAATTGGCAAGATCATGCAGGTTAATTTGCTGTGGAATGAAGTACTCTCAACAAACCTCTGCACGAAAGATCTCTCTCTCTCTCTCTATCTTTCGAATTGTATGAGGGTGATAAATAGATAGCACTCGAGAGAGAGAGAAAGAGAGAAAAGAGCAAGAAAGAGATATAGAAACTTTTTTTTTTTTTTTATCTCGGAGGGGGAATCTCCTGTTTTTTTTTTTTTTTGTTTTATTTCTTCATCCACAAAATATTTGTTTAAGCAATCATAGAATATCGATAATCTTTTCCGCGTCTAAGCTTTTGCATTTTAAATAAGAATTTGTTTTATTATTAAAAAGGGGAAAAATATATTGACAAGATCCGATGATTATTATTTCTATGGAAAATAACAGTGAAATTTTGTGGCCAAACTTGCGCGTTGAGAAGAGAAAGAAGACAAAGAGAAGGCTATTTAGACGGGAAAAAACGATAGAATGAATGAACGACGCACTTGAGGAACGCGCGCGCACACACACAGGCATATGTATATATATATATATATATATATATATGAATGAATGAAGACATAAGGGAATCTTATTTTAGCCGATGCGTTTCGACTTCTCATAGACTTTATCAACATATTTGCCTCGATAAAGTCATTCAGAGGCCGAAATATGTCGGCCTAAATAAGTTTTCTTTTTGTCTTTATACAATGTCTTTTCACAAATATATTTTTACTTATTTTTATAAATACACAAACATACACACAACACGCATATATATATATATATATATATATATATATATATATATATATATATATATATATATATAATGAATAAAGACAAAAGGAAAACTTAGATTGACTTTATGCATAATGTCTTTTTACAAATATATTTCATTTATTTTTACATAGATTACACACATACGTATATATACATACATACATATATATATATATATATATATATATATACATATATATATATATATATATATGTATATATATATATATATATGAATGAAGACAAAAAGAAAAATTATCTTAGCTTGTCTTTATACAAATTGTCTTTTTACAAATATGTTTTTGTTATTTTTTCAGATTTAATCCATTTCATATATGATATATATATATATATATATATATATATATATATATATATATATATATATATATATATATATAACGTCCTCTGAGAGAATTTATCAAGCCAAATGCAAGGATTATACGCTGTAAAGAATATTTATATATAAGAGCAAAATATAGTTGCTTTTTTTTTCTTTAAAAAAATCCAAGTTTAAGAACGTTCATAAATATGCATCAGGTTAGTGAAACGTTAGGCAAACTATGTCGGACCCATTTTTATCGTCATGTAAGTTAGCTTGCAAAAGTAGTAATTCTTCCAGGATTGGCGATATTTGAAAAATATCCAGTGCGCAGATTTATATTATGATGACATTCCATAGAGACACTTTCGAGAATTGTCTTCTAAGTAAGTTATTTTCTCTTTTAATAATAATTTTGCCTTGATAAAATTGCTCGGTGGACGAAACATATCGCCTAAGTTAAGTTTTCTTTTTCTTTATTCATATTGCTCTTTTATACATATTTTACATAGAAACACACACACACACGCACACATACACACACACACACACACACACACATATATATATATATATATATATATATATATATATATATATATGTACATACCCTCTCACTTACATAATATATGAAATATAGTCTTAAGGTGTGCTATATTTATGGGATAAAGTGCTCAATATCAGAGATAGAGCGTGTGTAAATATAAAAGTGGACATTGAAGTTAATACTTAGAGGCGATAGTATATTTGCATCCTAGACGCAATCGTCAGGCAACGCTTCCATGTTCACTTTTATATATATATATATATATATATATATATATATATATATATATATATATATATATATATATTGCGTGTTCCAAAGTGTCATTGTTTATAAAGTTGACAGTGTTATCAATT
Source organism: Acanthosepion lycidas (assembly GCA_963932145.1). NCBI lineage: Eukaryota > Metazoa > Mollusca > Cephalopoda > Sepiida > Sepiidae > Acanthosepion > Acanthosepion lycidas. Next base: position 47,167,416 of record OZ010596.1, on the reverse strand, counting down.
TAGCATTATAGTGAAGATGACTAAAATTAAATATAGTTTAATTAACTGTGGAAAATAACGCTTGTTATGTGACCACCACTTTGGGCCTTGTATTCACGGACTCTTTCGAATAAATTCTCCATAACTTTTATCAACGGATTCAGAGGGCGAACTTAAGCCGCTGCCCCAAATCCATTGGCTTTATTTTCTGTACAAAATGGATTTTGTAAGGATAGTTGATTAAATATTTCCTCATAATTCGCTGTAACGATCTTCGGGGGACACTTAAATGCAAAGGGCGCTTTCCAATGGCAATATCTTCTTCTTCTACTGTGTTTTCTAATACACATCCAATTTTTTTCTATTGTGAGCGTGGTATCTCCCATCGCGGCAGCTCATGTACAAAACCGGTTTGTTGAAACTGCCCTTTCAAGTGGCGAATGATTGATTCAGTGAACCGGTTTATTAAACTGAATTCACGCTGGCATCCCCTCTACATTGACACAGTTGTATAGTGATTTACAAAGAAATTTGTACAATCTATCTATATAAAACTGAAATCTGTTTTTGCGGGCTTGTGTGGTTTGTGCATAATGTTTAAAGTTAATCTGATGTAAGTGAATATGATTTAATATTACGAGTTGTTTGTACAATAGGTACTTTTTCAAACAGACAATTTTTTAATTAAAATATTTTTAAATTAAAGACAGACACAAAAAGATCCTGATTTGCTGTTTTGTCCAGTTGGTTCTAGAGTAATTATTTTTATTTCAGTTTTCTTTAAAAACAATATTTTAAAAATATTTTCAAGTGAATATGATTAAAAAATATTTTTTGGCTTATTAAAAAATATACTTAAGTTAATCTGATTTTAAAATTTTTTAAGTGAATAAGATTTATAAATACAATTTGTTTATACAGTAGTATATTTATTTTAACTTTCTTTAAACAAAGATTCTTTTTCACTTAAAATGTTTTTAAATTAAAAATAGACACAAAGGATTCTTACTTTACTGTTTCGTCCTGGCATTAGTAGAGTAATTATTTATATTTTCAGCTTTCTTTAAAGCAACAATATTTTAAATGATTAAAATATATTTTCAAGTGCATATTATTGAAAGATATATTTGGGTTATTTAAAATTTACTTTTGGCTATTTATAATTTCAGATTTTAAATTCATCACATGCCAGAGTTTCATTAGAAACTTTTCAATGTTTAAATTTAGAAACATTTGATTTTTTTCGACATACATACTTACATATATATATATATATATATATATATATATATATATATAGTCTTTAGGTGTGCTATATTTATGGAATAAAGTGCTCAATATCAGAGATAGAGCGTGTGTAAATATAAAAGTGAACATAGAAGTCAACACTTAGAGGCGACAGTCTGTTTCATGCTATATGCAATCGTCAGGAATGACGATTGCATATAGCATGAAACAGACTGTCGCCTCTAAGTGTTGACTTCTATGTTCACTTTTATGTATATATATATATATATATATATATATATATATATATATATATATATTATCTTCGCTTTTTGAAACATGGTAATTCCTCTGTAGCGAAGAAACCATATTTTAAATAAGTTAATATATATATATATATATATATATATATATATATATATATATATATATATATATGTATGTATGTATGTTTATATATAAGTATGTATGTAATTATTTCTTTGACCATGTCCATGCCAAGCAAGGCATTCAACCTACTAAGACACAAGAGTTAGTGTGTAGGGAATAATTTGTAAACAGAAACATTACTAAAGAGCGGGGACAAAAGAAGTGTAATTAGAGAACATTAGATAGCGATTGACACAGCATTTAAATTTTTAAAAATCAAAGTTGACTGGAATGGATGGAGCCGGAAGAAAATTCCACAAGCGAAACGTGCGAGAAGAATGAACTGTTAGTATTGTGATATGCAAATTAGATTATTATTATTATTATTATTATTATTATTATTATTATTATTATTATTTCCTTTGATTTCTGGCCTTTACACCTTTCTTTCCGGGTCCCGCACAGGAACCTAAGGTTAGAAATGGCATACTGACACTTTCCACTGACAAAAAAAAATATATATATATATATATTTTACAGAGATAAAGGCCTTCGTAAAGTGTGGGGTGTACTTGTGAGATTAATTTTTGAAGCATGGACTTCCAGGTATCCCTTCTTTTAGTCTACTGGGATCTTTTCCAACCAATCCTAGGTCTCCATCTACAACAGGGATTGTTGATGTTCCTATGTGCCACATTTTTGAGATTTTGATTTCAAGGTCCATGTATTTTGACAGCTTTTTGAATATCTTCAAATATACATTGCACTCAGCAGGGACTGCCATATCAATAAGAAGACACTTTTTTTTATTGTGGTATTTAATTAACAATATCTGGGTGGTTAGCTTTGATTGTTCTGTCAGTGTGCATTGTGTAGTCCCATAGAATTGTAACAGGTCATATCTCCGTAACCGGGTCTGGGTGGTGTTCATACCAGTTTCTTTCCCGTAGAAGTTGCAGATTTTCCAGTCCTGATATTAGCCAACTCTGTCATGATGATTGATTGTTTCTAGATATTTATCACAGAATCTGCATTTTGGACTAACACATTATTATTATTATTATTATTATTATTATTATTATTATTACTACTACTACTACTACTACTACTACTATTATTATTATTATTACTACTACTACTACTACTACTACTACTATTATTATTATTACTACTACTACTACTACTATTATTATTATAACTACTACTATTATTATTATTACTACTACTACTACTATTATTATTATTATTATTACTACTATTATTATTACTACTACTACTACTGCTACTATTATTATTATTACTACTACTACTATTATTATTATTATTACTACTATTATTATTATTACTACTACTACTACTACTATTATTATTACTACTGCTACTACTACTACTATTATTATTATTATTATTATTCAACAGTGAAATGGTGGGATCGAGATGCCAACCTAGTAGCATACTTAAATTCATGCAGTTGGGGTACGAGTGAAAGTATAGCAGTGGCCTCAAAATATTTGTCGAAAAGACAGAGGGAAGTCACAGGACGTAGGCAGGCTACAGCAATGGTGAACCAAAACTTGAAGGGTTTAGTTAAAAGGAAATGACATCTGGAACAGGGATGGCACGTGGAAACTAGAAACAATCTACCCCCGGTGGACGAAAGGGTTCGGTTCAAAATTCTATATTATTTCCTATGATTTTTATTTGTGTATAAATTTCTGTCCCCGGGTGTCGCTTAGAGACCTAAGGTTAGAAATGGCATCATGGCAATTTCCACTGATCAATGAGAAAAAAATAACAAAAACAAAAAAACACAAACATATTTTACATACATAAAGCCCTTCGTATTCGTGTCAAGAATTTTTTGTATTTCTGTAAGACATGGACTTAACAGGAATCCCTTCAATGAGTCTACTGGAATCTTTTGCAAAAAATCAGAGGGTTCCAACTACAACTGGAATTGTTGATGTTTCGATGTGCCACATTTCTGAAAATTCGATTTCAAGGTCATTGTATTTTGATAGCTTTTTCAAGATATTCAAAGATACATTGCAGTCTGCAGGGACTGCCATATCAATAAAGAGACAATTTTTAGCTTGTGGTCTTTAATAACAATGACTGGGCGGTTAGCTTTGATTGTCTTGTGTGTATTGTGTAGCCCCGCAAAATTGTAACAGATCCTATCTCCGGAACCGGATCTGGGTGGTGTTCTATTATGGTGTTATTATTATTATTATTATTATTATTATTATTATTATTATTATTATTAGACCAAAGAAAAATAAAGTGGAGACGAAATTATCGATAGACTGATATGGGATCGATATCTTTTCAATCAAGTGTTTCTTTACGAATAGTTCGTCGATGTCTTACGATGGAGATGGAATACTGAAAATATCCTACTTAATAGGTGAAAATCATTTGCAGCAGGTTCTGTGGCTTCTTTCTAAGAATATCTTTAAAAATAACGAAAAAAAAAAGAAATGTTTTTATGTCTGTGCCATATTCAAACAAATTGTGGCTGGACGATTGAAAATGGATATTTTACAAGAACGCAATATGAAATGAAGTGAATGGTTTGCTTTGGTTTATTTTGTTTTACGGCATCTCAAACTCAATGGGTTATTTAATGACGATATTATTTTTACCAAAGGTTCGTATGAATATAATATATATACTGTATAAGAAATAAGTTTGTAGATCAGGTTTTATTTCCGTATTTTTGTAAAGAGGGTTTTATCAAGAGTCTAATTTGGTTTCGTTCGTTTTGTGTTAAGGCATATCAGCCTCGATGGGTTAGTTAATGCTGACAAGATTTTTAGGTTAGGTTTGTATGAAAAGAATATGCATTCTTTGCAAGAAATCAGTTTTTAGATCATGTTTCATTGACGTATTTTTAAAGAGGGTATTTGCCGAGAGTTTGGCATGGCTTGCTTTATTTTGCTTTAAAGCATATCAAACTCAATAAGTTATTTAATGCCGATAGGATTTTTACGAAAGATTCGTATGAACAGGATATGTATTCATTGTAAGAAATCAGTTTGTAGATCAGGATTCATTGAAGAATTTTTGTAAAGAGGGTTTTTGTAAAGAGTCTGGATTGGTTTGGTTTTGTTCTACGGCATATCAGCTTCAATGGGTTATTTAATATCGACAAGATTTTTATTGGAGTCTGTCTATATTTCTGAGATGAGGTATTATGTACATTATTTATATTATTCAGACTATTGTCCTCATCTTTGTCGCCATATTTATCACAACGTTTCGGCCGTTGTACGCTCCGAACTTCTTCCAGTGGTTGGAAGAAGGCCGGAGCGTACAACGGCCGAAACGTTGTGATAAATATGGCGACAAAGATGATAACAATAATCCGAATAATGTAAATAAAATTTATATTCCTGTAATATTTTTAAAAAATGTATTGTTGCTAATATAGTTTTTTTCCCCAGATGTATTGCTGGTAAAAAGTTTTGTTCAAAAGTGTATTGCCGGTAATATTTTTTTTTTCTTCAACCATGTATTGTATGGTAATGTATCGCTGGTAATAATTTTTCCTTTAAAAAATAATGCTGGTAAAAATTTATTACAAAAATGTATTGCAGGTATTGAAACCTATTTTCACACTTTCATAGGGTTTGGGGATTAAATTTTTGTCCATGGCTAGGACCCTAACAGATGCTACCACCCAGGGTCCGGGTGGATCTGGAAACACCAGTAATTAAGTAATGTCTCCACGCTCCTCAAAACCTCTTGAACAGACACCTTGATGCTGGACGTAGTTTATCGTCTTACCTAGAATGCGGATGTAGTTTAACATCTTACCCAGAACGACTAAGTGACCGACCACCCGGTGGACGAAAGGGTCGGTTCAAAATTCTAATCACCTAAAGAAGGCCAGAGCGTATAATGGCCGAAACGTTGTGAATATGGCAATGAAAATGATAAAAATTCGATTAATGTAAATAATGTAAGTAATCAAATACATATATCCACTAATAAAAAAAAACCGTTATGTAATAAAAACCTGTCGAATTAATAACTATTTTTAAAAAAATCCATCTCCTTACAAATCGCTTTGCTTCCGTTCGGATACTAAATTGATATATCTATTTTCAAGAGTCAGAGAAAAAAAATGTTTAAAGGCACTATTCATCAGCGCTTTGCAATCGACGCACTCTATAGCTGAGAGGTTAAAGTATGTTAGGTCTAATAAAGGACTCCCCTAGGGGAACGCAGGTTCGAATCCTTGTGGAGAGCGCATATTTTTATCCAGTAAGATTTCTCGAATATTCAGGCCGGTAGACGAAAATAAAGGAATATACTGCTTTACAAATAAACGGAGCATTCTACTCAAATAACAGTATCCAGTAAAAATAGCGTGTTTTTTTGTTTGTTTTTTGAGATATATATATATATATATATTATAGTAGAAAACAATTACTGTACGATATACAATACGGTGTTCTTATTGATATTTTTATCTTACTTTTAATTTTACAAAACAGTTCTCAATGTAAATTTACAGACTATAAATATTATAAATTGACTGCTTTTGATCATTCCAAAATTCGTTTGAAGATGAAAGAGAACTAATGCTTTTAATTTAATTATATAATTAAATTTGAAGTTTTTAGCTTCGTCTTTGAAAACATAGTATTTCCTATGTAGCGAAGGAACCATATTTTCAAATCAGTTAATTTATATATATATATATATATATATATATATATATATATATATATATATATATATATATATAGGTGTATATTTAGGCAACAATCCTTCCTTTATGCATGTTTCATTAAAAACGATAAACAAGGTACTACAGTTAAGCTTTTTATTTAATTTTTCTTGTGTTCTAACAAGAGCTTTCTTTCTGGGCAAAGGATGTGTAAGAACTGTTCAAATGTTTTATATTTCCGAGCGCTTTAGACTATTTCTCCCCAAAGCAAGTAATAACGATAGCGAACACACAGCCCAAAATCACATATACATTTATTACAAAAAAACAAATGCATATTAATTACAAACAAGACGAAACTTCTCTAAGGCATATTATAAAGAAATATACTACTCCAATTGATCCGAATAAAAAAAATCCAATTCATTATCTATTATAAAAAAAATTTAAGACAGCTAACCTTATCCTCAAAAATGACAACACACCAACTAAGTCAAAATTACAAAGAACGAACATTATCTATGAGTTCAAATACCTATTAAGGAACTGTGTTCCTGAGCAAACCGGACTCATAAATAATTACATCGGTTACACAACCACATGCTTATCCAGACGTCTTACGTTACACCTATCTGATCACAGCTCCATTAGAACCCATTTAAACACGCAGAAATTTACCAGACTCCATTAGGAACATACTAGTAGAAAACACGAATATATTAACTGCATCCACCTGCAAAAAAAGACTAAAAATAATGGAAGCTTTAATAATAAAAAAGAAAAAGCCAACTCTTAACAATATTAACTACGAACAAGGCCACAATGTGCTAACCGTATTCGGAAATTAAAACATCCCTACCACACAGTAAAACATACACAGAACGCACAAACTCAATTAAGCTGAAAAACTGAATCATGCTTGATAATGGCTAAAGGTATAGCCGAAAGCGCTCGGAAATATAAAACATTTAGACAGTTCTTACACACCCTTTGTCTAGAAAAGAAAGCTCTTGTTAGAACACAAGAAAAATTAAATAAAAAGTTTAACCGTAGTACCTTGTCTGTCGTTTTTAATGAAACGGACATCTATCTATCTATCTATCTATCTATCTATCTATCTATCTATCTATCTATCTATCTATCTATCTATCTCTCTCTCTCTATCTCTCTCTCTCTCTCTCTCTCTATATATAT